>CM074750.1:15521666-16041666 GCA_037367245.1 Phrynocephalus guinanensis
AAACACAGACAGATTTCTTCCACCTGTGATGGGGTGGCCATACCTGGTCAGCTGGGGCAACCTTGTCTACCCTAGTCAAGCAGAAGCTCCCAGCCCCACTTAGTGCGATTAAAACCAACATGCCATGTCAGGTTGTCAGTGTAGAGACAGGATAAGGAGAAGATAGCGATGACAGAGAGAGAAAGAGAGAGAGAGAGAGAGCGACAAATGCATGGAGATTACAAATGCAGATAAGAAGATGGAAGGAATTCTGATGCGAACAGAGTATCAGGGGGGGAAAAAGACGGGGGGACCGTAAAAGTTAAAAGAGATAAATTATCCAGCAACTCCAATATTCCTATCCAGATCGCACCCTGATGCTTCTGCGCGCGCGCGTGCCTCGGAGGTGCAGTGGCAGCCTGAGTCAGGGCCGGCTTGCCACAAAATGTACGGCGCTAATTATGCAACAATCATATGCATTTTATCCGGCTTTCCCCCCACCCCACCCCATCCCTGGGTTTGCAGGTTATTCAATAATTAATCGCCATTTCTGCATTTGCACACAGCCACCGTGAGCCGCCGCTCTCTCCGAAGCCCCCGTTCCCCTCGCCCAAGGGCAGATGCGTTCAGGAAGCAAAGGTGGGGTGCTTTAGAGTTACTGATCCTGCCAGCCCCCCCCCAAAAAAAAAACCATTCCGGCAAAGGGGTCTGCTTCTCCTTTGAGGCACCCTTGCCAGTTACAGTACTTTATTTTACTTTTTTATTTTATTTAAACAATTTATATGCCACCCACTCCCCAAAGGGACCCTAACCCTATTCCCACCTGGAGGGCAGGAAGGGACGAGGAAGAGCTGATCTTGGGGGCTGGCCCTGACGCTTGGCCGAGGGACGCATCTGTCTCGGGTGGCAGATACTGGGTGGCGGCAGGAAGACCACGTAACATAAGGCAAGGAGGCTGTGTGCCCTGATCGGCCGCTTCCCCAGCGAGGGGAAGGAACACTGCTGGTGGTGAAGGCTTCACAGATATATATAATAACAAGCTGATGTCTCTCCAGCCTAGGTAACTACAGTAATACCTTGCTTTGCGAGCATAATTCATTCTGGAAATGTGCTTGTAAACCGAAGCACTCTTATTATCAATGCAAATTTCCCCATAAGAAATGATGGAAACTCAGACGATTCGTTCTGGGGTCCCAGGAACCACATACTGTACATACAAATGGCCACACAAAAGAAGTTGGCTAGGAGTCCACGTCCATGCCATGGTTTATGTACCTGGCTCTGCTTGGGACCAACAACTGGATTTTACTTTGTGCTTTTGTGACAATAATAAAGTACAATTTGTAGCCCTGTACACATTTGACTAGCTGCCCTATGACTAGAAATGGTTTGACAAATAGGAAAGGATGGAGAAAACAAATTAAATATTATTTATTTATTTATTGGATTTCTATACTGCCCATCTGACAACTATAAAGAAAAAATAAAACCCTAACCCGCACTCTCCAGTGAAAACGTTAATGGCTGGTGCAAGGGAGAACTCCGTTCCTCTCTCCTCCTGTTTTGGAGGCTTGCTGGAGATGGAAAGTTCCAGACAATCCCCCACAATCCAGAAGGGAGAGAGAGAGAGACACACACACCCTTGGCTCACTTGTAATCATCCGACCTGCTCCAGTGCTCATATTGCAAGACATTGCTCGTTGATCAAGGCAAAGTTTAGAAGTAATGTTTGCTTCTCTTGCAAAACACTCTTAAACCAAGGTACTGTGTTACTATAATTCACTGCCATGGGAGTAGACCAGGCTACCGGGCTGATATCAGAATCTCTGTGTTTGTGTGTGTGTCTGTGTATCTGTGTGTCTGTGCGTGCATGCAAGAGTGTGTGCGTGCGTGCAAGAGGTCCCTGAGGGGCACACTTTAACCCCCAAATAGAGTAGGATGGAGTCGCCACAGCAGCGTGGTTTATGTATAAAAACCATACCATCCTAATGGCAGCTCTGTCTTATGGGATTCTGGAACCTGGTAGTCTTGAGAACTCAAGGGTTTACCCTGAAATACGGAGGAGAATTCTGCATATTTTAGCAAACATTGGGTTTCGGAGTTGATCAGACCAGGCCACGGCAGGAGACAAAGAGAGTCTACAAGGTCTGAACGCTTCTCACTGAGATTAACACAAAAACTAGGAATGTACCAAGCCTCTATTCCATCTCTCTTCTCCTGTTAAATGTCAACTAATCGAGGCAGCAAATGTGTGTGTGTGGGGGGGGAGGGGATCGCCCTCCCCTGTATTTGTTTTGGAGAGCCCCACTAGATCTGCAGTTTGGGGAGCATGAGACTTGGGACACTTTGTGGACTACACATCCCATTGCTTATCTGGGCATTCTGGGAGCCATAAGCTGGAAAAAAAAAAGTCACATTTCCCAGCCAAGGATCAATCCCATCCAGATCTTCCCTTCTGGGAGCTTCTGTCACTGTCAGTGACATCCATGGCACGAAGCTGCTGTGTCCGTTTACTTAGATTGAGTTCGTTCTCGACCAACTTGAAATCCAGCCGTCTGTTTGCTCTTTGGCTTAAAAATGTGCTAAGAAAACACGGCTGACCTACCATCTGTGTTTGCAGGAGGGCCAAAAACAGACCTGGCTGCTGAAGGGTTAATGTGGATGCACCACAGGCTCCGGAGGTTGGGTCCTGTACAAATAGGTCTAACGGTAGCAGGTTTGACTTAAAAAAAAACCTTAGGGAATGTGGCTAGACCTCAAGAACATAAGAGAGACAGGCTGGATCAGGCCAAAGGTCTTTCTAAATCAGCTTTGTGTTCCAAACAGCAGTCTAATGGGCCACAACCATCCACTCTGATAGTACAATACATCACGAAAATTGTTAAAGCACAGACACTCAGTAGGTTGCGGGCTCCTGGTTTCATACCAGTCGTGGGACCACTCCTGGTCTGAGTCTGAACATTGAAGGGGCAGGATCTCTTTGGGGTTGTAGGGTTCAGTGCTTTGGAGAGCTCCCATGAGGTTCTCTGCAGGGTTCAGCACCCCGGACAGATCTGCTGAGGGGAGATGCAGGTTTCAGCACCCTGGCCAGCTCCCCTGGTGTTCAGACACAAACCTGGAGTGGATGTTTCATTGCTGGGGCACACACACACACACACACACACACACACACACACACACACACACACACACACACACACACACACACATATATATATATATACAGTACTTGCAAAGTTTGGAACTCTTGAAAGTCATTTGCCTCCGCTGCTTGTTGAAGCTTTTCAAAGTTAATCCCATGCCACTGCTTGTCACAGTGTTGGGAAAACAGATCACATTAATTAATTGCTATGCTGGTCATTAACCTGTGTATGTCTCTGGGTGAGGAGCCTCTAAAAGTGAGAACAGACTCCCTTCTAAAGGCAGCTTGAAAATGCCAACATGGTGTAGCACGGTGGGGGAGAGGATTTATTTGTATATTTATCAGACCAAAAAAGTCCCGTCATTCTCCATTCTGGGAGATCTTCCTGACAGACAGAGACAGACACTTCAGTTTCACTCACGAGATCTCAACGGATCATGCTATGCCTACCTCCAAAGCTGCCTGTTCCTGCCCAGTTGCTAACTGGCAGCTTCGCTTTCTGAACAGGAAGCGAGGTGGAGCTAAGCCCAGCTAAGCCTCCCAGCCGGCCAGTTGAGGCCCTCTTCCCAGGCGAGCCTCTGGCGTTCCTCAGGCAGAACTGCCAAGAACGGGGAATTGTGGGGTTCGTAGTAGTCTTAAGAATTCAGAAAACCCCACTTCGAGCAACCAGATTTGGGGAGATTTCGTTTTTAAATACTTATGGGCATTTTTAAATTCTTATGGGTGAGGTGTTTGCCACCAAATAGGTTTTGTCAATGGCTGCTTTACATGGGTTTTATATGACTTTTAAATTGTTTTTTTTTAGTTGTATTTTTATATTGTTTTTTATGATTAGTCATTTTGTAAACCACCACGATGGATGGATGGATGGATGGATGGATGAATGGATGGATGGATAGATGGATGGATGGATAGATGGATGGATGGATGGATGGATGGATGGATAGATGGATGGATGGATAGATAGATAGATAGATAGATAGATTGATTGATTGATTGATTGATTGATTGATTGATTGATTGATTGATTGATTTGACTTGGAAATCCACATTCTAGTTACTTGGGCAACTATGAAACTCATTCTCAATACTCTCAGCTTGATCTACCCTGTAGGGCTGTTGTAAAGGGGGTGGGGTGGGATGGAGAAGCACCACATACACTGCCTTCATCTCACGGCAGGAAAGGCAGGATGTGTCTAGTAAATAAAATAAATGCAGTACATGCTGAGCCCGGAAAAGAAAAACCATTAAAAGGAGAGTTGAAATATTTGAAGAGGGGAGGGAGCAAGCTTGGTGTTTTTGGCTTCAGAGGGCCGAGAGGTTCATCTTTTAAACTGCAGGTTCCCGCCCGTTAAAATGTGTGTGTGTGTGTGTGTGTGTGTGTGTGTGTGTGTGTGTGTGTGTGTGTGTGTGTGTGTGTGTGTGTGTGTGTGTGTGAGGCCCACTTCCCCTTGTAGGTGAAAAGGAACTTGTGTTTCTAACCTCAAGTAAAGTTCGGGAAGGTGTTTATTCCCCACCCCAAGCGTTTATTTGAGAAGGGTTCCACGTGCTTAAGACAAGGACGGCGGCTCCCTTTGCTCTGCCAAGTCATAATTGTTCCTTGTCATTCCTCCCCCCACCTTTTCTCCTCGTCAAATGTTTTTATAATCTGCGCTGTCACCTCACAACGCAAAGCCGTTTTGTGTACGACATAAATCAAATGTAGATCCTGTCACACCGTTAAGCGTAAGTCTTTTCTTCTTCTCTTGATGATTCTTCTTCTTTTTGCGTTGTTTTAAGGAGGGTGTTTTTTGTCTTGCAATTTATCCCCCTCTCCAGTGCTGAGACTGGGCAAAAATATTAATGACAGCCAAGAAGACAGAAAGAGAGAGGCATAAATGGAATAAATGTGAAGAAGATGGCTGGATCATTCAGAAGCTTAGGTCTCTGGCTGTGGAACCAGAGGTTGACAGGGGTGAGACTGGATGATCTCTGGAGACTCTGGAGAGCTCCTCCTGGTTCTGCCCTTCTACGGAAGCAGCCACAACAAGGCTGCAATTTGAAACTCACCGCTTTTGCTGCTCCAGTTTTATATTCTAGGGTCAGCCCCGCGGAGAGACGAGTCAGGCAGTCTAGCCCAGCTGCCCTCGAGATGAGCTCAGACAGAGAGGCAGTGGCGGTGGGAAACACTTGCGCACGCAACTCCAAATTGGAGGTCCGTTTTCTGGCTCAAAAACCGTGCAGCCAAGGGTTGTTTCAGGGGAAGATGGTCGTGGGAAGACCTTGTCTCCTCACAAAGTTCTCAGGCAGGGGAAAAAGAGCCAAAGAGGGTCAGCTTTACACCCCAAGTGTAAAAAGAGCCACGTCCCGGCTTCGCCAAGTGCCTTTTCGCCACTGCCGGATGATGGCTCATCCGTTCCACCTCCGCGCAAACCCACCAAGCGCTAACTCAGCCTGCAGGTGGGCGAGAGAGCGGCCCCGTCAGCCGCCTGGGTGAGCCCTCCGGTTCCAAGACATCTCCCATGGCGTTGACGGGCAAAGTCAACAGTTTGATGGAAGGAAATTCCCAGATGATTGGGGGGGGGGAGAGATTTAGGGAAGGGGACGCAGTTGGAAGGTCCCAGGTCACATACCCAACTTCTTAAGTAGCCTGAGTGGAGATCCAAAGTTGTATGCATGGGGTAGGTGTGTGCAACAAAAAAAATGTGGAATCCATGGTCCTCAGTTTTATTTATTTAAATTATTAACGTGCTGCCTTTCTCTCAATCGGCAGCGCATGGCAGATAAAATCAGAAATTCACAATATTATGTTCAAATGCAAACACACAAACAATTCAGAGTCTTTTTAAAGTATAGAAACAACAGGGAAGTGTTTTAACACCTGTAAGCTTAAAAAAAAAACAGCATTCTTCAGTTAACTGACAGATGAAGGTCCTGCCCCAAAGTTTGTTCTTTGGGTTAATGGAAAAATTTTGTATGAACAGAAAACCTTGGGGTTTGTGTGCGTACGGGTGTGCGTGGGTACAACAAACCAATTGAGGGCTGGGAGAGTAAGAACAGACAAAAGAAAATATTTTTTTACCCAGTATGTTGTTAGTCTGTGGAACTCCCTGCCACAGGAGGTGGTGATGGCATCTGGCCTAGATGCCTTCAAAAGGGGATTGGACAGATTCCTGGAGGAAACGTCCATCTCAGGTGACAAACCATGATGGAGATGTGTCATCTCCAGGCTTAAAACCGGGGTCCTTCAAGGGCCCGATGCAGGGGTGGTGGTGGTACCAGGAGACAGAGATCTAGCCTCGTGCGCTCCCAGAGGCATCTGGTGGGGCCACTGTGAGACACAGGAAGCTGGACTAGATGGGCCTTTGGCCTGATCCAGCACAGGGCTCTTCTTAGGTTCTTAGGTTCTTAAAGGGATTGGCCTAACGCCCCTTCTATTTTTTGTTTTCCTTAATGCTGCTGAGGATGAAAAGGCTCCCAGCCTTTTCACTCTTGGGCACGAACCAAAAAATAAAATTAAATAAAATTAAATACATATAACTCACAATAATCAACAGGAAAATGTCCTTTTCCCAACAAGAACCTCTCCTTGGGGACCTCTGGTCTAGAACCTTGGATCACCCAGATGTTATTGGACTCCAACACCCAGAAATCCTGGCTGGCACAGCCAGCGGTGAAGGCTCCTGGGAGTTCTAACCCAAGAATATCTGGAGACCCAACTGGCTTACCAAAGCTGCCACCTCTGCTTAAATTGTACAAAAGAAACAAAGCAGGGGAAATGATGACTGAAAGCTGCCCTCCTCTTTCTCTCTCTCCTCTCTCTGAGACATACCAAACTCACTTCTGCTTACTCAGCAGTACCGGAGAAGATACCAAATGCCCGGGAGACTCTCAACTACACAGGACTGAGGACGTTGGGGGTAGAAAAAGCAAGGGTTGCATTTCAGGACTGTGTCAAATTCCTTTTCTCCCTCCGTTAGATTTCAAGGCTCCGTGGCTGGCCCAGTGGGCTTAAAGCAGCAGGACGAAATGGCCCGGCCTGTCCCAAAGCTCTTAAGAAGGGTGGGAACAGCCGGGATCCCCTGTCTGGACAACGGGGAAGGGGAGGAGGCTAGACATTGGAGGGGAAAATAAAGATCCAAGGTTTTTTTTTCTTGTTTCGTCAGTGCTTCACCAAGAGCATCACAATGAAAGCCAGCAGGAAACGAGGAAGGCCAAACAGGAGATGGACTCACCCCCTAAAGGAAACCACGGTTTTGGAGTTTGCAAGAGCCGACCAAGGGTGTTAAGGACGGGACATTTTAGAGAGGACACTCATTCGCAGGCTGGCTGTACGATGGGAGACAGCACCACACTGCCACAGCAGCAGAAAGAAGCAGTCCCTCAAACTGCCATTTTCCACGGTCATTTTTCTCGGGGGTGGGGAGGGTGGGGGTAAAAAAATCCCAGAAAAGTCCAACGGGAGAAACCTTTGAATTCCACGGAAAAAACCCCCTTCCCAATTCGGTCCAGGAAGTCACAGAGTTAGTGTACACCCTAAGTAAGACTCCAAGGAGAGAAACAAATTGTAAGATGCCATATGCTTTGCTAGTCTACTCGTGAGCGAAAAGAGCACAGCAAGAAGAAATCAAATGGTGGTCTTTCACGCCGTTTCCACGCCATGTCCCCTCCCACCCCCCACCCCAATTCCACGGGATCTCCAGAGAGCCAGCGAGTGGCTTTGGGCTCCCAGATAAATCCTTAAACCACATCGTAAACGGTCGGTTTCCCCTTCTCCACAATACATCCCTTTTCTCTGTCCCGTCCACGTCTGGTGGTGGTGGTGGTGGTGGTGAATAAAGTTTTGTGGCTGTTTAAAAAAAATAAAACCAAAAAAAAAATAAAAAAAAAAACTTGGCTGGCTTCCCCCCCCCTCCCCTTTCTCTTCCTAGCCTCCGCTTTTTTCGAACAGCCCCTTGGTTCGCCTCCCCAACGCCTTAATTATCCGAGATTAAAAAATAAAAATAAAAATAAACCACTGTTCCTTTCCACCCCTAGGGGTGGGTAAGAAATCTGGGCCCCGTTTCCTCAGAGGCATAATTTACCTCTTTGAGAGCTCTGGCTTCAATCAGACCCGTCGAGCACACATTTTTATTTTAGACAAGGGAACAAAGGCAAAAAAAGAGAGAGCTGGCTTTTATATCTGTATATCTCGAGATGAAACGCTGGCTAGGAGCTAAAAACAGAGAGAACCGTTCCCTCTGCACCAAAGAAAGCAGCGCAAGAAAAATCGGACCAAAAACCACAGCGGAGGGAGAGGGAGAGAGAGACGGGCTGTTTTATTCCTTCTCGCCTGCTAGGTTTTGAGAGGCACAGGTCTCTTCGTGAGAGCACCCTTTCGGAATTGGTGTCCCTCACAAAGAGATGCTCTACTAATGCCTGGCTTTGAAAAAAAGGAAATATAATAGGATCCCGTATCAGCAGTTTCACTTATCAGCGGCCAGAAAATATAATGCATAGCGTGGCATCTGGTGGCCAGTTCTGGTCATGCATGCTAACATATATATATTTCTGAGTTATTTCCCCGTTTGACTATACTATATAGTTAGCATTCAGTATTATCTGCAGATTTCGTTATCGGCGAGTTGGGGTGGGCAGAATCAGTCCCCTGCAGCTACGGCAATCCTATGGTAAAAGACTAGGATCTTCTAGGGTCAAGGGGAGTTTGGCTGCTTCCAGGGGCCAACCCCCAAAGACCCTGCCAGCTGAGATGCCGCGTGGACCTGTGTGAGGCATGGGCTGAGTGAGGTCTGAGCTGCAAGGCCACCCCCTCAGTTGGAGGACCGTCCTCTTTGGAGCATTGCACCCGATGACGCACCACCACACCTGACCCATCCTCACAGCATCATCCATCACCGTTCCGGGACAGAGACAGTGTGGGATAGTAGTTGGATCACTAGGCTGGCTCCAAACCCCAGTAGGCAATGAAAGCCCCCTCCTTTCAACAGTGTTATGTCTCATCCCGTACAAAATAATGTACAAAATAATGCAGGGGGTGAGCCAAGTGGATAGAGGGACGCGCTTCTCCCTCTCACAAAATACCAGAACTAGGGGGACATCCACTCCAATTGAGGGCTGGGAAAATAAGAGCAGACAAAAGAAAATATTTTTTCACCCAGCGCGTTGTTAGTCTGTGTAACTCCCTGCCACAGGAGGTGGGGATGGCATCTGGCCTGGATGCCTTCAAAATGGGATTGGACCGATTCCTGGAGGAAAAAGTCCATCCCAGGTGACAAACCATGATGGAGATGTGGAATCTCCAGGCTTAAAACCAGGGTACCTCAAGGACCAGGTGCAGGGGAGGGGTATCAGGAGACAGAGATCTACTTTCGCTTGCTCCTGGACGCATCTGGTGGGGGCCCTGTGAGATACAGGATGCTGGACTAGATGGGCCTTTGGCCTGATCCAGCAGGGGCTCTTCTGATGTTCTTATTTTATCCCATCCTACCTTACAAGGTTCTTCTGGGGATGCAGGGTGGGGACAAGGGCCCACACGATGGTGCTCGCTGGAAGAAAAGCAGAATTAGGGAAAGTAAGAGATCGATAAGCAAACAATTTTTTTAAAACCCAGATTTCCCCCCACCAGAGGAGATAATGAAAAGTGAGAAAGTGCCTGGGATTCTAATTTTTTTAAAAAAATAACCTCATCTTTTACTGTTGTTGATCAGGAGCTCGTGTAACTCTATGCAACTTCCTTCAGGTGAACAAATTATTGTGCTTTAAAAATACATAATGTGCAACACAAGTAAAAATCCTTATGGAAGTTTATTTTGGGCCGAAAGCTGCCTGCCACATAGTCCCCAATTTGGAACTCAGAATAGGCCAGATTATCTTCTAAACTGTGATGGACAAAGGTCCCCCAGGGCTGAGATCGCCTGAGTGTCCAAGAGACGTGGTTCAGGAAGTCTTTCAGGCCCTCCCGCATCAGAAGGAAGACGAAAGCCAATCGAAAAATCCAAAATCAGTTCACAAATTAGTGAAAACAAAACTCCAGCCGTGACAAACCACGTCATAATCTGCACCCCAAGGAATTCTTCTTCCACTGACGGGTTATTTGTAAGGTATTTTTAGGCTTTGAGGTCAGAGACCAATTCTGCAAGCAGGTGAAGTGCTCTCCATTTTGCAAGGCCAAGATTCCTACCCCAACAAACAGTAAAATGTCAGTCTTTATTATTATTATTATTATTATTATTATTCTTTTGTCAGTGCTATAGTTTTTTTTTATTTTTTATTAAAGGATGTCCCATCGGGAATGGTTCGTGTATGTTGCTCTGGAAAATTCCTTACGTTAACATGGAAAAGCACAGCAGTTTTGTTTTTTTGAGTGTGTGTGTGTGTGTGTGTGTGTGTGTGTGTGTGTGTGTGTGTGTGTGTGTGTGTGTGTGTGTGTGTGTGTGTGTGTGTGTGTGTGTTTGTTTTAATGAGAGATTGGCAGATCTGGGCAAGAGATACCCCAAGAGCGTGGCAGGTTGTGAGAGGTCAAGAACGAAGAACCCGTGGTCAAAGTTTGCATCAGGAGAGAAGAGACAGGATTGGCAGGAGGTGGTCCGGGTCAGATCTGGTGGGTGGCACTGAGCTAGCGTCCTGGGTGGCACCAAGAGGAAAGGCAGAAGTGTGTGTGTGTGTGTGTGTGTGTGTGTGTGTGTGTGTGTGTGTGTGTGTGTGTGTGTGTGTGTGTGTGTGTGTGTGTGTGTTTGGGTGCATGTGAGAGAGAGACACAAAGCCAGAAGAGAAGCTGGCACTGAATAATGCAGAAGGCAGAAAGAACATGTTGCACACGATACGTTGCTTGCAATTAATTCTTCTCTGGAAGGTGTAGCGGACAAGGCTTCTAATTGGGTTGCAGCTCACGAAACCTGGCCGGGAGGAGGTGGAGAAGTGCCGTCCACACAAGGTCTGAGGTTCATCATTGCCCCAAAGTGTCAGGGGGGAAAACACACACACACACACACACACACACACACACACACACACTGTGGAAACGTGTGTGACCAAGAAGGGGGTTGTGACAGGGTGGAAACGCCCCATGAAAAAAGAGTGGAAGAGGTGAAATACCCTGGATCTCCATCCTGGGAGATCTACGTGATTACAAGCCATTAGAAGCATCATGATTTGGCCTCACCTAGGATGCTCTGAGGTCTAGCTCAGCCTAACCGGCTCCATGAGAGTTTCCTCTGCGTCGCCTGGCTGCCCTCTGTTTGAAGAGACAGGCCATCCGTTCCAAACAGCTGGCCAAGGAGAAAGCTTGGAAGCCACTGTACTGTCTCATGAAGCTGCCTGGACCATCACCGGCCACGTGAATTTGGGACACTAACAGGACAGCAGACCCACAAGAAAACTGGAGGCACAGCCTCAAAGAAGAGAATTTGGCATCAAAAGCTCGCTCTTTTGTTGTTGTTTTGCTTTTGTTTGTTTTGTATTCTTTAAAAAAGGTAAAGATAAAGGTCCCCCCACCCACCCACCCACACATACGTGTGTGCTAGTTGTGTCCGACTCTAGGGGCGGTGTTCCTCTCCGTTTTCAAGCCAAAGAGCCAGTGTTGTGCAAGTCCGTGGCCACGTGGCCGGCATGGCTGCAAGGAAACACTGCTTTACCTTCCTGCTTTTTATGGCAGTACCTATTTATCTACTTGCATTTTACATGCTTTCAAACTGCTAGGTTGGCAGGAGGTGGGGTTATCAGCAGGAGCTCACTCGGCTGCGTGGCACCCAGGATTTGAACCACTGAGCTGCCGGCTTTGCAGCCAACAATTTTCAGTGCTCTAGCCCACTGAGCCACCATGTATTCATAGTGGCCAATTAAAGGTATGGTCTACTCCTGTATTTGCATTGTTTCCACAACTATTTGGCCTTTTCCTTGTCTGTAAGGTGTACATAAATCTGGTCACACTCCCAGAATGAGGAATTACAGTAGGACCCCGGTATCCGTTGGGGATCGGTTCCAGGCCTTCCCTGGATAACGAAAACCATGGATAACAGAGAACACCAAAAAATCCCAAAACTGCTATTTTTTGACAGTAGCTTGCTTTACCACTGCTGTTTTGCAACAGTAGCTTGCTTTGCAGCTACTGTTTGTTACAGTAGCTTTCTTTGTGGCTGCTGAATTATTTTCCTCTGCCAACGGTGGATAACTGAATCAGTGGTTAATGAATCAGTGGATATGGGGGTCCTATAGTCCTATATATGGATGTATAGTCCAAGGAAACCCAAAATCTCATCCCAAAAACTGTGGCACTCGATTTTGCTCCTGTTTCCACAGGCTGAGAGTCGTCCGGCTTATAATAATAATTCCCCATTGGTCTTTTAAATATCCTCCAAATATTTAGACCGGTGGTGAGGTGGGATGGAGCTTTTCTGTCTAAACAAGCTGGACAAAAAAAAAGGTTGCTGTGCATTTCAGAAAAGCATCCAGGAACCCTCAATGAAAACCTAGCCCGAGGTGGGACTTTGCAAGCATGTTGCCACAATTATCCCTGAAAAATCTAATTAATTTTAACAATAGGAGGCCAACTGCAAGGTCTTTTTAAAACGGGGGGGGGGCGCTCTTCCTCCAATGGCATTCCTCGGAATTCCAGAATTATCGCTCATCACCACCAGAAGCAAACCTGAAGATTGGCTTAAAATTAGGAGTCTAAAAGAGGCAACCGCAGGCTGGGACTGATCTTTCCCAGAGAGAAGAGGCAGCAAAGATCCGAGGGTGTGGTTGGTTTATTCCAAAGCAGAAAAAGGGGGTCTGGAGAAAAAAAATCAGATCGCCAACTTTTTTCCTGGGCTTGGCTCCTCTGCTTTTAGCAGCAACCCAGGGCTCCAAATTCAGACTCAGGTGCTGCAGCGTGGCAGTCTTGGGGATCAAGGAGGTTGACTGCCTCTTAACATAGTTCCCTGCGAGCATAAGGGTCTAAGAGGGTTCCTCCGGATTTGCAAGCTTTACATATTTCTAAAATTATCCAATACTGGGCTTTCCTAGGGGTGGGGTGGGGGAACTGAAAGCTTCCCCAGATAAGACAAACGAATGGCAACAAACAAAAGCAGGCACCGATTAAAACCTGCAGAACAAGCATGCTTCACAAATTGAAACCAGACTAGAGATTTCAGAAAGTAAATATTTAAAATGGTCGAAATGAGGAACAAACAAGCAAAAGGAGCTAAGAAGGCCAGGCGCCTCCAGTTGCTGATTTTGGGTCTGATGGTTGCAGGACAGCCTCTTAAGTGACAGCTACCATCTTTCCAGGCCTCCAAGGGGGCAAATTGGGGGGTACTGGATCACTCCGATTCCCACCGGTCCTCCTTGATGTGGGCTGGACTGGATGACCTCTAGAGGGTCCCTTTTAGTTCTGCTGCTCTAAGATTATTATTACCTTAGTTAACTAGTGAAGGTGAAGTTGTCTGCAAAGCACACTCCTAGCAAAATGCTGCTGCTGTTTAACGAAAATTTTGTTGTTGTTTTTTAATTAACATTTGTATCTGTTATAGAATACAGTGGTACCTCTACTAAAGAGCGGCTCGCCTTAAGAGCAGTTCAACTTAAGAGCGAAAAACCGTTGACATTTTAACTGCTGTCTTACAAATTTTAGATGCGGTCTGCTCTACTTACAATTTTTTTTTGCAATTTACTTATTTATTTATTTGATTTTTGTTTTAAAAAGACATGGCTGCTCTTCTTAAGAGTTCTTCAATTTAAGAGCATGCATTAGAAACAGATTAAACTGATAAGTAGAAGGACCACCATACCAGCCGTTTTTATAATTTTTGGTTAATTATGCCTGGATTTTCAGTATACGAAGATCCCTTAGATACAGTATATACAGTATGCATATATATATATATATATATATATATACAGTATATACAGCATATATGGGAAGGGGGGAAAAGTGGACTTCTGAGAACAGATCAAGGCAGGGTTTGATTTCTAATTCCTGCCTTGGCAGCATCAGTGTTAAAACTCCTGGATAAAGTGAGGCAACATTGCCCCCTGCCGAACATTCCCACATTCTCTGTTCGCCTCCTCTTTTTACCACCTTTCCCAACGATGCCTTCCTCTGGGAAATTTGTATAAAGGAAATTTTGCTGAACAGAATTTCGTTTGGAACAAATTGATTCCCTTTATACAAGGTAACCACTGTATTTCGGTACAATAAACCGTGGCCGTATTTACCTAATTAGCAGACTTGCTAAGGACCAAAGAGGGTGCTTATTAGGCATGGATCTGTAAAACCCGAATAGACTTCAAAGAGGGCGTGCTTTCTTTTTCACACGACTGTAAGCTGAATTAATTAATTAATTAGCGGGCGGATGCAAAAAAAATTCCCTTTTTGCCTACCTGCCTTTCTAGTTCCTTTTCTTCACAAAAGTTTGCTTTGAAAGAAAAGCAGGCCGGGAACCACGACCCTCCCAGCCAACCGAACCCCCACCCCCACCCCACCCCACCACCCCCGAAATATGTCAGTATCCTCTTTAATATATCGCTCGTCATGTCTGTCTCAGTTGTTCTGGGTTTCTTCCTCTTCCCGTTTGAGGGCCTGCCACTCACTCACTGTCAGCCTTGTCAACCAGGAGATGTTTTTGGCCCCGCATGAAGCTTCTGTTGCAATTCAAAGTGGATTAACCCCATGAGCGACTTTGCCACGGTGTGTGTGTGTGTGTGTGTGTGTGTGTGTGTGTGTGTGTGTGTGTGTGTGTGTGTGTGTGTGTACGTGAGCCTCCCCTCCCTCCCCCCATTTCTCTGCTCATCTCCACCTTCACACTTCACTTGGAGGGGGGAACATCTTACATCAGTTCCCAAACAACCTTAAGAGTTTCAAATAAGGATTGGGGGAGAGTTTATTTATTTATGTATTTATTTTTATTATACTTATATCTTGCCCACCTGGCCACCCCAGACCTACATGGTGGAGACGAAGCATCACATATTTCATACCCGATTGAATGGCAAGCTCTGAAGGACTAAGAAGTTACCAGTTACTTTGGGGTGGCGTCTGAAAACCTGAGGGGTAGGGAGGGGCGGATGGGATTCTTGCAAGACACCGTTCTAAATATTGTGACCGTGTTTTATCTTTCACACTCTCCACCCCGACTCACCCAGCAATTTGGATGTAATGTGGAATATAAAATTCAAATAAATAAACCCCGCTAGGGCGAGCCCCCCCCTCATTTTCTCTGAATTTGGAAAGCACACTTGAAGTCCCTGAGAAATGAAGATGGTGTGTGTGTGTGTGTGTTTGCTATCAAGGACCCACCATGACCAAAGGTGAGTGAAAGTAAATGTTCTTTTCCCCCCACTGCCCACCTGGTCACCCCCTCTCCGCCTCCATCATCCTCTGAAGCGTATGTCAGAGCAGCCAACCCAACCATGCAAGACCGAGGTCTCTGTGGGGCTGTAGGGCACTGACCTTAACATCTCCAGCTGGTGGGGAGGGGTGTGTGTGTCCTGTTGCGCCTGGCTAGTGAAGACGCATTACAGTCTCTTCACCCCCCCCCCCCACTCCTTTTCCTGGAAGAGAGATCGGCTTTTTCTTTTAAGCCCAGGAGAAATTAGGGTTGCCTCCGGGGCTCTACTGCCATTTCCAACAGAATCCCACATTTATTTATTTATTTATTTTTCAAATTTATATACCGCTCCTACTTCCCGGACAGGAACTCAGGGCGGTTTACATAGAAAATGTTAAAAGCAAAATATCAGCAAAGCAGGAACAATCACTATAAAAACAGATAAGGTGGGGTGAAAATAAGCAACACGGGGAAAAAAATGCTTTAAGTACAGCCATGAAATTAAAAGACGCCTGCTACTTGGGAGGAAAGCAATGGCAAACCTAGATAGCATCCTAAAAAGCAGAGACATCACTTTGCCAACTAAGGTCAGGATAGTCAAAGCTATGGTTTTTCCAGTAGTGATGTTTGGAAGTGAGAGCTGGACCATAAAGAAGGCTGATTGCCGCAGAATCGATGCTTCTGAGCTGTGGTGCTGGAGGAGAGTCTGGAGAGTCCCCCGGACTGCCAGGAGATCAAACCTATCCATCCTGAACGAAATCAACCCCGAATGTTCACTGGAAGGACAGATTGTGAAGCTGAGGCATCCATAATACTTTGGCCACCTCATGAGGAGAGAGGACTCCTTGGAAAAGTCCCTGATGTTGGGAAAGATGGAAGGCAAAAGGAAAAGAGGACGGCAGAGAATGAGATGGTTGGGCGGCGCCATCGATGCAGCCAATATGGAATTGGCCAAACTCCGGGAGGCAGTGGAAGACAGGAGCACCACCCCCTAGAGTGATTTGAGACCTGCCTTGAGTTGCTGTACCGGCCTTCGGATTGCCACGAGCGAGATCAAGCTGAGGAGACATTGCTATGAGCTCTCAAGTTGGAACCCAAGTAGAGTAACCCTCATGTTTCTTCTCAAGGCCAGTTAGTTATTTAAGGAGGAGTTTCACCAGTTCTACTTCCCCAGGGAATTTCCATGGCTGAGTCAAGATTTGAACCCAGCCCAGCACTCCTCTGTCTACTGCACCACACTGGGTACCCTAAACAGACCTGTCCTAGTAGAAAAAAGGTCAATTAAGACACAGCAGGGAGTGTCCCAAGCAGACCAAAACAGGACCCAGGGCAGGTCCCAGTGGAGACAGCTAGCTGGTTAAGATACCCTTCCATGGGGATCAATTGGAAGATGTTGAACCAGGAGGGAGATGCCCGCAAGTGATGCTTCAGTGACATACTGGTGAGGCCTGTGACGGGGAAAGCTCCATTCTCCTGTGGCAGCGGAAAGGATAACCTAAGGACCCTTGCGTGGATTTGAAGCCCACGGTGCCGGTAGGGCTGGAAAGATCAAACACGGGAAAATGGGAGGGCAAGGGCCTACGTCCAGGACAGCTGCGAAACAGCTGCTCACTGCCCTGGTTCCAGTCCCTGGGTCACCACTGTCCGATCCCTCTGTCATCCATGGGGACCGGCATGTTTACCAGGTGCTAGGAACTGGCAAGCGCCTCCAGTATTCCTGCCCGGAAAAACTCATCGGACATGGGTCACAAAGAGTCGGTTTTGGAAAGCGGAATCGATAACTGCATGGAGACCTGGGCCAGTAAAAATGATTTGCCACGTCCTGTGGGAGAATGTGGGAACAAGTCTCAGGTCGTCTTCTAGGGATCCAGACAA
The DNA here is from genome assembly GCA_037367245.1 of Phrynocephalus guinanensis. Lineage (NCBI taxonomy): Eukaryota > Metazoa > Chordata > Lepidosauria > Squamata > Agamidae > Phrynocephalus > Phrynocephalus guinanensis. Next base: position 15,538,950 of record CM074750.1, read on the forward strand.
GACGCGGTTACTTCACGTCCTACCTCGTTCCGTGATTACGTTCATTCCGTGACAGCGTTGTTTGTGGTCACGTAGTTTTGTCCCTGTTTAGTCCGTTTTCGTTTACCCATGGCCGTTATTACTTGTATCGTGACAACTGTTACTTCATGTCCTTGTTTCGTGACAACTACTGGATTTCCCTGGCTTTGTTTACCTTTTTAAAAAATTGTCCGGCTTCCATTTTTCTATATTTCGAATCCCCTGGCAGGAGGAGCCGGGCGAGCACAGGCAGCTGCAACGTCAGCACTTGCTGTAGGGGAGCAGCGGCGGCGCGGGCGGTGGGCCGAGACATCCTCGCCCTGAACTCAGCAGTCTGCGAGCTGGCAGGCGAGTCGGCAAGGAGAGCTCAGCCCCACCTCCGGGACCCGAGGAGGACAGACCTACGCCTGACAGTGGCTCTCCGCCTGTCCCTTCATGTGCAGGAGTTCCAGTCAACTTTGCCGTTACTTCACGTCCCTTGTCTCAGAACAAGAACCGGGATCAAAGCGTGACAAGAGAATTCCCCAGCCCAGGGGCAGGTATGGCTTGTCACGCTCTGTTCCTGGTTCAGGAGGCGTGGTCAAGACGAGTTTCCATTGTCACGCTATGGGTGTGAAGTAAGTTTTTTTCATACCAGTCCCAAGCGGGACAGCAAAGAGGGAGGAAAGGGACATGAAGTAATGGCTAGAGACTGAATCACTGCCTTGGGGGAGAGACCCAAAGGGAGGAGATAGTGCTCATGGTTCTGTACCAGCTGTGGGGGAGGTTGGGGTCCCAGGCTAAACCCATTTCAATTCCATCTGTAACAGATTCAGCATGGCAGAATCTGTTACTGGCAGAATTACCAGTAAATATCTTGCCTTTAAGCATGTATATTCTTTCTTCTGGGCTGGGACAATCTCCCCAGGAACCCTAGAGATGCTTACTCACCACCCCCACCACCCTGAATTTAGCAGGATGTCATTCCAAGTAAGGACATACAGCTTTACAGCATAGGCCTCATCACTGATGCCAAAAAAGTGGTTTTATTCCCTACAGTTTATAAAACAGAACAGGAACATGTAAGGATACAGGTATGAGCATCCACAGCTGGCACCCAATCCACCATGTTCCACTTCAATTCCAAAATTCAAGCAGAAGAGACAAGTGAGGATGGAATGTTTATTATTATTCACCGGCTGGAAATCTGCAGGGGTTTCCCCCTCCGCTTCTCTTTCCTGGAACAAACATATAAAAGAAAATCTCGCGCCGCATTGATCACAGTTTCAAAGGAATATTAGCACTCTCCATTTACCCGGACTGCTTTTTTACAAATGGAAAACAATTGCATCCAAGATGGGCAGCCTGAACCCACCCTCCTGCCCTCCTGATAGGACTGGAACGCACCTCTCACGCCTTCTGAACCTGGTGGCAATGGTGGCCCAGGAGAGCAAGAGCTTTAAAGAGAATGCCTTAGAACAGTGGTTCTCCACTGGTGGGTCCCCAGATGTTCCTGGACTGCCACTCCCCAGAAATCCTGGCCAGCTCCACTAGAGAGGAAGACTTCTGGGAGTTGCAGTCCAGGAACATCTGGGGACCCACCAATAGAGAAACCACTGTCTTAGAATCACACGAAGCGTGGAAAGGAATATAAGAGCCTCTGGCACTGCTGGACGACAGCTTCCATTACCCCTGGACTGTCTGGCCAGGGGTGAGGAATGAGGAGATTCCTAGTTCCCCTGCTTTGATGTTGAATCCACCCCCCAGCCCAAGGGCCCAGCAAATGCTCTCAAGCTCCTCCGAACGGAACTAGCCACACTGGACCCAGAACTTTTGCTTCCCTCTCTGGTCCCCAAGGAAGAGGAAAGGTTTTTTTAACGAAAGGACAAAACATATTGGGAATTGGAGGAAAGCCCGGCAAGCAAATATTACTCATTTTTGCTGAGGAGGAATGAGAGAAAAACCACTCCTCATTTCATCACTGATGGCCTCCTCAAGAAAACTCTCGGCGTCAATGGAAGAACGCCTCATGGGCTCTTTGTAGAACATAATGCCGTAGAGTGGGAATGCACTGCAAACGTTACCTAGGAATGGAGTGAAGTTTTAAACCAACCTTAACTTGGTCAGAGGGTGATAAATTATATCCTTGCTATTCACCCACCCATGCATAGGAGGAAGGAGCGTTTGAAAAAAAATTAAACAAAACAGCTGCGATCTTTGCGTGGCGGGCCAACAAGGAGCTCCCCCGGTTGCCATCCGGAAGGCGGCATGATGGACGCACAGCTCCATTCAAATGACCTTGGCTTGACGCCACATGCAAAACACAGCCTGGCCCTTCGCTGGCCAATAGATTTCTCTCATGGCTCAGCACTCTGTTCTTTCCGCCGTTTGCGGATCGTCAAAAGTGGCAACAAAAGTCTCAAAACAAGACGCTGAGATGCCCTTAACTAAAAGCCAGGAAACGAGGGAGAACAGCTCTCAAAAATTACTACGTGCCAGCACCACAGAGGACTAGCTACCTGTGTGGGTCGCCTCTCCTTCCTCTCCAGTGATCCTTAAGAGAATGATATTGCTTGATAAAGAACCATCTTCAAAAGATGTCAGTTGAACGCAACGCGCTGTGGAGACCCACCCCACAAAGCCTGAAGAGCAAACCCTGTCAGGCGCAGGCTGCAAGTAAACACCAGAAGCCACTGCCTGCCTGGATCAGGACACCATGCCCTCTTTCTCCCCCACAATTCTTGTCTTCTTGGCAACACAAGCTTTGGCCAACCCCTGCCGTGGGGTGAGGAAGGAAGCCCGCTCCCTGCTTCCCCAAGTCTTGGGGAGTTCACTGAGCAGCCGAGCAGCGTCTTCAGAAAAAAAGAGACACCCAGGTTAAAAATAATAATAATGAGAAATAATCAAGAAAAAGCAGCTTCCGACGGCAGAGGTGCACCTTCTGTTGTTCAACGCTGGCACATCCTGCCGTTGGCCCCATCATCATCTAGAAAACAAAAACAAAATGTTAGACCAGCATGATACATTCAGGAAAGGCCTGCTTCCAGAACAGATCAAAGAAAAATCATTGATTTTTTTAAAAAAGTCAAATTGATTGAAATCATATTTTAAATTACAATTCAATTTTTTTTTAAAAAGGAGTGTTTTAAGCCATCAAAAAGTCTAATGGTTTTTATTTAAATCCTAATTTAAATCAATTGGATTTCGAGAAGTCTTGGGAGGAGCAAGACAGGACCACATGACGCCATTTCTGCCTCAGTCCTCACCAGCAACCGTCTTAGACTTCAGTTTTGCAGGCCTTGCACTGGTCTCCAAAAGTACAGGAAGAGCCCTGGACCTTCAGGGGATTGGCTATGCCCCCTGGCAGATACTGAAATCTGCAGATAATACTAATTGCTAAATATACACTATAGTAAAGGGTAGAAAAACCAGAAAAATAAATATTTTAACCTTCATTACCAGAACTGACCACTAGAGAGCCAGATACCATTCTGTGAATAGTACTGTATAACTTCTCAGACCATGGATACGTGAAGCCGCATCTATGGGGGGTTAAGACCAACCCCTCCTCAGTGCAAAAATCCAAATCAAAACAGATCTGACCAAAGGTGGTCCAATTCTCTCTTGGCAGCCTCAGACATTGGGAGCACTCACCACCACCTCCTGGAATTCTTTTGTTGGACTGTTCTAACGGTTAGGAAGCTTTGCCAGATATTCAGCCTATATTTGGCCTCTCGGAAGCTTGAATCCAAATAAATACACCAGGCTCCAGAGGACACAGAAAAGAAGCCACTGCCACTCACCGCCTCAAGTTCCGTGTTTCAAATACTGTTTCTTCATCGCTCTCTAGAGAACCCATCTCCATGGGATCTTCTGAGTTAGACAGCAAGCCGTACTTTTTCCGCTGAGGCTTCCTCGTTCTAAAAAAAAGTAAGTTAGCCATGAGTTTGCCGCTCGTGATAAAGCCCTGCAATATTATCTTCTTCCACCCAGTCCCTGTCACCAAGCCAGGCCTACAGATCTGAATTTTCTTAGGAGGACAAGGTGATATTGCTCGCGTTGGAACAGGACAGAAGTACTGTACAGTAGTGTGACTGTAATAGCTAAACATTGCTTGTGTGCACTGAGGAACATTTCACCTTAGAGCGGTATAGTATAGTTTTATGGCCCCGAAGGCCTGTTACATTCTGTTATGTAACAGCAATCAATTTCTTTTCCTTGAAAGCAATTAACTTCCCAAGCTGTGTTTCACCTTTCCACTCCCCTCTCCCTAGTAATCCCTTAATAACCAACTACTTTCCTTTTCAAGAAAATTAACTCTGAGCCCTGCTTCCCTCTCCCCTTTTGCTACTTATCCAAGAGTAACTAACCGCCTGCCTGTTCAAGAAAGTAACTTCCCCAGCTCTTTCCCATCTTCCCCCCTAGTGACCAAATGGGTAGTTCGTTGCTTCCTTCTCCCAGAAGGCAACGTCCCGAGCTCTCTCCCTAAGAACCTAGCAGTAACGGACGCCGTTCCTTTTCCAAAAAAGTAACGTTCCCTCGCTCTTCGTTCCCTTTCCCTCCCCTCTCCCCTCCGCCTCACCGCAACGCCCGGCCGCCGAGGTAATAAAGGAGGCCGAGGCCCGCCAGGCCGACGACGACGTAGAGGGCCCGGTGGAGGGCCGGCAGCCCCAGCCCGGAGAGCCCCGGCGGGGAAGAGTCCGAGGCCGCCGCTGTCGTGGGAGCGCCAGCCCCGGTGGGCCCAGGCCCCATTGGGACTCCGCGGTTCCCCAGGCCCGGGAGAGGGGAAAGCGGCCCCGAGGTCTCGTTGGCCGCCGCCATCACCGGCCCCGCCGCCGCCGCCACCACCAAGGCCCAGAGCAGGAGCCGCGGCGACGCCATTCGGGCCTGGCCTTTGAGCCAAAAGGCCACTATGGGAGGCTGCACCGGAAGTCGCGGAGAGGAGGACCGGTGCAGCGACGGACCGACTTCCGGTCTGGTCAACCATAGAGTCCACCGCAGCTGCGTCAGGCGCAAGGCAAGGGAACCATAGAGAGGGGGGGGGGGAAACTGCAGAACGGGAGCCCCGCTGGAAAGGAAGCCGCTTCAGGGTTCCTCAGAGCAGCCTGGCTGGAAAGAGGCCACACAGGCCCATCCAGCCCAGCGTTCAATCTCCGCCTAGCCGCCAAAATGGCGGCTTGGGGGGGGGGTTTGGCGCGTGTGCGCAGGCGCGTTCTTTCTTTTTCAATTCCCGTCCTGCCCCGGGGCCCGCACTTTGCTCCCCCCCCCGCCCCTTCGCGGGTCCTGCTGGGAGTGGTAGTCCTTTCCGGCCTGCTGCTTTCCTTCCCCCCCCCTTCCCCTTCCCCTCGGCTCGACTCCGTTCCGTCCTTGGGCTCCTCCGCCATGCTGCCCGCCGGTCGCCTCCTCGCCCGTCCCTTGGCCCGTTCCTTTCCCCGTTCCTTCGCCCGGCACTACGCGGAGGCGGCCCCCGCGGCTTCCGGGGCGGCCCAGATGTCCTTCACCTTCGCTTCGCCTTCGGAGGTATATTGCCCATGGCAATCGATGGGGCTTGGGGGGGGGGGAGCTGTTGAAACTCGTTTTAGGGAGATTAAGTTTTTTTAAAAATCGTCTTTATGAGGCTTTTGTAACCCCCTTTCACGACTCTGGAGGTTCCACAGGCACCCTCGGACTGTTATTTTTATTTTATTTTATTTTGAATATTTTTTACCCCCACCTTTCTCCTTGGAAAAGGACCCGAGGTGGCTTGCAATAACGAGGGGCAATATATAGCCCAGAATATTTAAGACACACTCAAGTTAGGAACAGGAAATTAGAATTTATTTATTTATTTTGAATATTTTTACCCCACCTTTCTCCTTGGAAAAGGACCCAAGGTGGCTTACAATAATGAGGGCTCAATGTATTTTTTTATTATTTGTTTTGAGTATTTTTACCTCACCTTTCTCCTTGGAAAAGGACCCCAAGGGGGCATACAATAATGAGGGGCAATATACATACAGCCCAGAATATTTAAGACACACTCAAGTTAGGAACAGGGAATTAGAATTTATTTATTTACTTTGAATATTTTTACCCCGCCTTTCTCCTTACAAAAGGATGCAAGGTGGCTTACAATAACAAGGGGCAATATACAGCCTGGGACATTCAAAACATATTCAAGTTAAGAACAGGGAATTAGACCCAGCATTAAAAGGTAACATTAAAGCTACCAAGAGCAGGCAAAAAGAAAAAAAATTCCACTGTGAGGGGTGGAAAGTAATATAGAGAACACTAGTTTTCTTATGAAGTCAAGTCAATGCAATCATGCATGGTAATCCATATAAAGTTACATAGTAGGAAGTCCCTCATTCAGCGAAAGCCTAGTCCTTTCTTTTAAAATTTAATAATTTTATAAAACAATGTAACATACAAATACATATAATAAAAAACTCTCCACTTCATGGCCTTAAAAGAGGCTCCTTCAAACTCTTAAACATTAATGTGAGAATCAAGATGGGGATGAATTGGAAAAAAGGAACCATGTTTTCTGACTAATTTGGCCAATTCAAAATTTGTCAATTATTGTTCATCTTAAATTGAGTTCTACCAACGAATACAAATTGATGAATATTATTGATTTTTGATTGATTAATTCATCAGGCTATAAAATGGGCTCATGGGCTCCTAGAGATTATTTTCCACCTGAAGGGAAACGTCCCCCGACTCTGTGCCATCCCTCCAAGTCTGCTGGAGATGGAACTTTTGATGTTTTAGTTATTCACCCCCAAATTGCATTACCCCCCCCCCCCCATGAATGTTCACCTCTGGCACCGAGAGACTCCAAGCTTTCTCTGAATCTCCTCTACAAACTCTCCAAGTTTGGTGAACGTTGGGTTTTCCCATCCCAGTTTCTAAAGGACCCTTTCCTAGGCCCCCCCACTTTGTAAGTGGTATACCTCTGGTGTTTGAAACCCCTCTTCCCCAAACGTAGAAGGATTGTAGAGGAGAGTTGGGAGAAGCCACTCTGCAAGTTTAGTATCTCTAAATCCCACTTTGCCTGGCAGGGCTCATTGGGGTTACATATCTCAAATTTCTGAACCCCAATCTTAACTGAACTTGTAGGGCTTGTGGGGGAGAGACGGAGGAAGCACCCTTGCCTCTAGATGCCAGGGGTGGTGGAGGAGGCCTTTATGGCATTTAAAATGTGAGACAAATTAATTTATCAGTTCATCGACTCATCAGAGGAAATTCATCCGAATTACGAATCATAATGAATCACCTTTTTGTGTTTTTATTCATCCGCCAGCTCTGGTACAGAATGATACGTTTATCAGTGCTTATTCATGGGTTTTTGAACGTTTAAGAAAAGTATCCGAGAACTGCTGTGTCCTGTTTTGTCTGCTCTGATGTTGCCCGGAGTTGACCTGTACCGTTACCCTCCCTGGAAATCCGCCTTTCCAATCCTCGTTTTCAGGTGTTCTACAACGCAGCCAACGTCAAGCAAGTGGATGTCCCCACCCTGAGCGGGTCGTTTGGCATCCTGGCGGCTCACGTCCCGACTCTGCAAGTCCTGAAGCCTGGAGTTGTGACCGTCTTTGCTGAGGACGGCTCCTCGTCCAAATATTTCGGTGCGTTTTCCAGATTTGGGGTTGGGATTCGTAAGGCGGGTTGAGTTCTTCTTTGCTGATGATGGTCTCTTTCTCTCGCCCCCCCCCCCCCCCGGTGTGCAGTGAGCAGTGGTTCCGTCACCGTGAACGCAGACTCATCAGTCCAGCTCCTGGCTGAAGAGGTGGCCCTCTTAGACCATCTGGATCTTGGGGTCAGTGAGAGCTTATGCTACACACACACACATACACACACACAGAGAGAGAGAGAGAGAGAGATCTTGCGGATAGACCGTATGCTATACACACACACACACACACACACACCTGGAAAGTAACTGGTTGTTACTTAATGCATTGTAACTTAACTACACACACACACACACACACACACACACACACACACACACACCCCTGGAAAGTAACTGGTTGTTACTTAGTGCATCGTAACTTAGCTATTTATCCTTGCTTCTATTCTAAAATACCTTTGTAAGCAGTCATTCCAGTGGCTATAAAGCAGAGCAAAGTGTTCTGCTTATATACGGCCCCATAGCCCGTCAAACACTCTCTGGGCAGTTTACAAGTTTTAACAATGCAGGCTACACATTGCCCACCCACCCACCCCAGTACCCAAGCTGGGTACTCATTTTACCGACCTCGGAAGGACTGAAGGCTGAGTCAACCATGAGCCGCCTACCTGGGTTCGAACCCCACGTCGTGAGCACAGTGATAGCTCCGGCACAGCCATTTAGCCACTACACCACAAGGCTCTTCAAGCTGACGGATCCTACAAGAGGCCAATTGGCCTGTTCTTCCCCTGGGCCTTGGACTCCTGGGTAAGAGGAGCCAGAGAAGATTCACAGTCAGGCAGGCATGGAACTCCAGGCTATTTGGGGCACGATTTGGCCGCCAGGTGACACTGCAGGGCAGATCGTCGGGCGGGTGGGGGGTGGGGGAAGTCCCAGGGAGGGTTCGTAGGATGTTCTCGCAAATGTAAAAGACAGAGCAGACTCTGTGTGGCTCAATGCAAATAAAAGGAAGGTCTGCCAGGTATTACCCCCCCTCTTAGATTTTAAAACTATTTCTACCCCATCTGTCTCAAATAGGTCCCAAGGGGGTGTTCGTCATTAAAACACATTATAGCTAAAACATTATAGCTGCCTAGATGCTTTAAGCCAGGCGTGTCCAAACTTCGGCCCTCCAGATGTTTTGGACCACAACTCCTACAGTCCTTTGCCACTGGCAATACATGCTTGGAATTCTGGGAGTTGTGGTCCAAAACATCAGGAGGGCCAACGTTTGGACATGCCTGCTCTTTGGCCAAAGCTGCCTCCATGCCCTAAGGCACATCCGATCTCGTCTGATTTCGGAAGTTAAGCAGGGTCAGCCCTGGTTAGTACTTGGATGGGCGACCACCAGAGAATACCAGTATCCTTGCCAAGAAAGCTCCATGGACATGGAGTCACAGAGAGTCACTCATGACTGTAACGATGCAGCACACATAGCTAAAGCAGTGAATCATTCTAATATTTTAAAAAGAATGTCATATATTCTTTTAGGCAGGGCATTACTAAATGATCAAGTGTTAAGATCATCAGGGGAGACCTTTCTCTCGCCCCCCACCACCTTCGCACGTGAGTCTGGTGGTGGACACGGGAGAAGGCCCTCTCTGTGGCTGCTCCCAGGCTCTGGAACTCCCTCCCACTGGAGGCCTGGCTGGCCCCATTTTTGTTGGCCTTCCACAAGCAGGCAAAGACTTTCCCTCAGTGACTGGTTGTCTGTGCAGAGGTTTTAAACGGATGGTTGTACCTTCTTCCTGGCATGCATTTTGCTGTTGCTTATGCTTTTTGACATTGGGCATTGGGTTTATCCTTGTTGAGAAATTGCATGCTCACCGTTGTTAGTTTTAAAATATTGCCTTTTAGTGGCGTAACCACCTTAGTGACTTCTTGCGGAGAAAGGCAGGGTGAAAACATTTCAAATAAATAAATAAATAAATGCAGGTTTAAAAGCAACACGATACAAACCATGCCATTTTAAAGCCTCTTCTTGACACTCAGTCACTTAAACTGTTATAAAGTGGATACGATTAGCTGAAGCCTTAGAAATTTCTGGTTGTATAGAAAATGGGGATTTTGCAACTTCCTTCCTGGCTCTAGCTAAGGTCTGTGCAGTTTTTATAAGCAGTTTTTATAAGCACACAAAACAAGATGCTTTGCTAATCCTCTTTCTCTTCTCTTTTCTTATGCCTCGTTCTTTTTCATAGTCAGCTAGTGTGGGATGTGATAATAGCCTTGTTTTGGATTCCATTTCCAACTTGGCCCTTCGTTTCCCACATCAATGACAACTAGGGTGAGGAGACGCCTTATTTGGGACCACGTTTGCTTAAATATCTTTTTTTTTAAAACTGACCGTCCTTAATATTGTTTCCTTCATATTATAATACACGGGGGTGTCAGATTTCCTTTCCCTTGCAATAACCAAAGGTTTGCAAGCCGATCTAAACAATATTGAAGCTCCTGCTGAGACAGCCTTCTCCTGTTTCTAGACGGCCAAGGCCAACCTGGAGAAGGCCCAGTCGGCCGTGGCCTCAGCCCGCGACGAAGCCGCCAAGGCCGAAGCCCAGATCTGCGTGGAAGCCAACGAAGCCATTGTCAAAGCTTTAGAGTGAAAAACACGTAAGTGTCTTTCGCCAGGCTCCTCCTTTAGTGCCCCGGGCGCATTTCTGTTTGAGTCTCTTCTCTTCAGTTGGAGCCACCAAAAAAGTTGCATAAGACATGGTCTCCACTCTGTCCTTTTCCCCCTCACTAATCCACCCACTGGGTAACATTCCATTCAGTAAATGACTTTTCCCTCTGCCGCGTTTCGTTTCGCTCACCTCTCGGCTCCTCCGTGCAAGCCCAGTTCTGCCGTGGCTCTTAAGTGCTCACATCAAGTGGCGACCCTACAGGAATTCTAAGCAGGGTTTGTGAGATCCTCTAATTTTCATAATAAACATTTTTTTTATAATATTTATTTATTTACGGGCCTTGGACCCTGGATAAGAGGAGCCAGAGGAGATGCCCCGTCAGGCAGGCGTGGCTTCCCAGGCTTAGTTGGGACAGGGTTTGGCCACTAGGTGACACTGCAGGGCAGATCGTCTGGGAAAAGGGGAGGCGCTGCAGGCGCTCTCTCTGCTGACTCCGGCAAGGGGGTGAGAGGAACGGCATCAGGCCGAAGTTCAAGATGGTACAGGCCTTCTGGTCCCACCGCAGCCGAGGAGATGCCTCTGGGCAGCTCCTTCCGGCTCGGATGCACCCGTTAACCCATAATATGGGAAGACCTCTTGCTTCGGACACTGGAGGCCCCTTGTGCGTTATGTATTTAAAAGGTCTTTCGGCGTGCCTCAAACGGGACCAGGGGGGGGGGCGGCTTTCGTCAGGAAAAGGCGTCATCTTAAAACCAGCCGCCTTGAGTACGGCATTGCTAAAAAGGATAAAATAAAACGCCATTTTGAAAAGCAGAAGCCCCGTCGAAACGCATTCAAAGCAGCCGAGTCCAGCAAAGAGGGACTCTGTTGAAAGAGGGACCCGATTCAGGCAGCCCCAGTCACGGAGGAGAAGCCATCCTAGACTCAAAGGAGATCTTTCCCTGCTCTTTTCTGGTACTGGAGAAAGTGGGGGGGGGGGCAACCGGAAGCTGCCTTATTCTCAGCTAAAGCCTTGACCCAGTCGTGGGAAAAAGGGATTGATCCCAGTGCCTGGGGGAGCCCCCCACCGTCAAAAAAGGGTCCATTTGTGTGTTCCGAAACTTTCCGTCACCTCTTATTAGCCACGGCCGAGGTTCCTTTCCACAACAAAATAAATATAGTAAATTTTTTTTTAAAAAAAAAATCAAAATCAAATTTACAGCTTGAAAACATAGCTGCTTGGCATTTGTACCTGAGCATGAAATGTGCCAGGGAGAACCTTGTTAACGTGGACAACCCCCACCCACTCCTTTTAATTTTCATGATGATAACCTGGCAGACTGCCCCCCCCCAGGAATTTCTTCACCCCAAAGAGCTCTTTCTTCCATCATTCCGGATAGGTCCTCACTCTTCATCTTCTCTGTTGCAGGGGATCCCATCGCGCTCCGAGAGGAACGAGCTGTTTCCCCTGCGGACTTTGCCAGCTCTCCCTTTCCTGGTCTGTACATTTAATATGGGCAGAGCCCAACTGTTGTTCCCTATTAAAAAAGAGGAATTATAGGCAAACGGTCTTTTCCGCTCCCTTAACAGGGGTTGTTGTCTTGTTCTTCAGCAGGACGCTTCAGTCCGGTTGACGGTGTTGGTAAAATCCATCAGACAGGCTTGGGGTTCAGAGTTCCCTTTGCACAGGGTAGGCAGGGGAACAGACGGAGGTCACACGGAAAAAAATCTAATCTTCAAAATGCAGAGCCAGATCAGCCCCTAAGGGAGCTCCCGACCTCCGGCTCCGCACCTCGACCGTGAGTGCTTGTGTTGCTCTGGAGAGCAAAAGTAGAACCAGTGGGGGTGGACATTTCCAAGGAGCACAGATGAAGAGAAGCTCCCTCTGGGCCCTTCAGCCCCAGAACAAGACTACCTGGAGGGGTGGGTGGCGGCGGCAGTGTCGTCGTCTCTCTTCACTGGAGGTCTTGTGAGGCCCTCAGTGACCAAGACCGTAGCTGCACGCGGAGTCCTTCTTTTTGACCTCTGGAGTCCTTGCCAGCTCTCAGCCCAGGGTCTTGTAGTTGCTAATCTTGAACCAAAGAAGGCAGGTCCAAGGGCCACATTTTTTTGCAGTACAGTATTTACCTATGACTAGACCATTCATTTGCTTAAAAAGTGGCCTCTTCTTCTTCATCTTCTTCATCATCTTCTTCATCATCTTCTTTCTTCTTCTTTCTTTCTTCTTCTTCCTTCTTCTTTCTTCTTCTTCTTTCTTCTTCTTCTTCTTCTTCTTCTTCTTCTTCTTCTTCTTCTTCTTCTTCTTCTTCTTCTTCTTCTTCTTCTTCTTCTTCTTCTTCTTCTTCTTCTCTTCTCCTCCTTCTCCTTCTCCTTCTTCTTCATGATGATGTATTGTGAAGTCAGTTCTGACTGATGGAGACCCTTTGCAGGGTTTCTCTTGTGATGGTACCGCCCATGCTGGCTCTTCCCCCACAGGAGGCCCAGTGGAGAATTTGAACTCCCAACCCCTGGCTCCGCAGTGAGAGACCCAAACTCCGTAGCTCTCCGACCAGCTAGATCAGTGGTTCTGAACCTTCCTAATGCCGCCCACGACCCTTTAATACGGTTCTTCATGTGGTGGTGGCCCCCTTGGCCTGCTTGGAAGAGGTTGGGAACTACTGAGCGAGATACTCCTATGCCGTTATAGCCTTGCAGAAATTATGCAGGGTGGGTCCAGCTGAGATAAAGAGTTTCCATACTCAAGGTCAGATTGTGAGCTTCAAGACCCAGTGAAGATTTAAACCCAGGGCCCGTCAGCAGCTACACCATTTAAAAACATCAATAGAATAAGATTCTTTAAAAAAAAAACAATTTGGCTGCAAGGCGCAACTTCATTAATGTATTCAAAATACAGTATGTTTACCCCACCTTTCTCCTTAAAGAGACTCAAGGCAGATTACGTCGAAGAAGACAATACTGTAATACAGGCCTGCCCAAAGTCCGGCCCGGGGGCCAAATATGGCCCGCCAGGCCATTCTGAGTGGCCCACGGCTGGCTGGCCCACCCCTCCCTCCCCCTCCTTCACCCCATGTTTTTTTTAAAAGAAAGTGGGTGGGGCTTGCAGTGGGATGGCAGGGTTGGGGAGCAACCGCCCCCTGACACATTCTCAGCCACCAAATCTGGCCCTCCTTACAAAAAGTTTGGGCACGTCTGCTGTAACACCTTGGTTTACGAGCATTTTGCAAAAGAAGAGCAGGCATTTCTGGTTATTTTTTGCCTTGATCAACGAGCAATGTCTTGATATATGAGCACTGGCGCAGGTCACATGATCACAAGTGAGCCAATGGTCTCTCTCTCTCCCTCCCTCCCTCCCTCCCTCCCCCTTGCTGGATTGTGGGTGATCTCAGACAAGCCTTCAAAGGAGAAAGAGAAGAGAGGAATGGAGGTTTCCCTTGCACTAGCCAGGAACATTTTCAAAGTTGAGTTTTAGGGGGTTGTTTTTATATTTCTTTCTATTTTTCTTTAATTTGTTTTCAACATTCTTTCTTATATTTCAAACCTTTTCCAGTCAAGGGGCAGCTGGTTAAGTGTGTATAGGGCTACAAATTGCATTTTATTATTGTGACATTAAAAGCACAGAGTAAAATCCAGTTGTTGGTCCCAAGCAGAGCAGATTCCGCAGCCAGGTACGTAAACCATGGCATGGACGTGGACTCCTAGCCAACTTCTTTTGTGAGTTTTGGCATTTTGTGTGTACAGTATGTGGTCTATGGGACCCCAGAACGAATCATCTGAGTTTCCATTATTTCTTATGGGGAAATTTGCGTTGATATAAGAGTGTTTTGGTTTACAAGCATGTTTCCAGATTAGGCTTATTAAAAAAGGCATTACTGTATTAAAACTGACAATAGTGAATACACAATAAAGCAAAGTGTTCTGCTTATATACCGCCCCATACCACTTTAAGTAGTCTCTGGGCGGTTTACAATTTTAATTACAGTGTGCAGGCTACACATTGCCCCCCCCCCCAGCAAGCTGGGTACTCATTTTACCGACCTCGGAAGGCTGGAAGGCTGAGTGAACCTTCAGCCTGCTACCTGGGATTGAACCCCCCAGGTCGTGAGCACAGTTTCACCTGCAGTACATCAAACAAATACCCTGGTGAAAATAAAGCCAAAAGAAGGCAGTATTTCTCCCAATTTGGTGCATTTCCAGGTTGGGGGAAGTGTTTTACTGCAATTCCCATCATCCCCCAACTTGATCTGTATTTCAACCCGACATGAGCCTATCAGGGTGGGGCCCCAGTTGCAGGTCCAAGAGACAGACAGAAGGGATTTGAAGATGGAAACACTGGGGAACAGAGAGAGCATGGCAGAGAGGGTCCCGACCTGGAGAGGCAGAGAGCGTCGCCTATGACTGGCAGCTCTGCAGGGTTGCAGGCAGAAATCGCTTGCGTTCCCTTCCCCCCTTACGCTGTGCCCGAGGGTCTTCCATAAAGCAGCCCTTGTGTGGATGAGCCTTTTCTGTTGGGCAGAAAAGGGTGTCAGGAGGCAAGGGTCAAGGTCCCCCTATTCCTACAGCCTGGTTGACTTATTCAGAGACCCTGCGGGATCGGTTTGGGTTTTTTCCCGTCTACCCAGGAATTGGGCGGCAGAATCAGCGGACACGTGGATTTCTTGCACGGTTCTTCGTCAGGCCTCCCCTTTTGCCTCCTCCGCAAGCCCCTCCGGTCGCTGCCTCTTAGCTCTGCTTCACAGCCTCGGTTGGAAATTAAGTTAATTGCCGCCGACGAGCTGCCAGGCCGGGTTGGCACAGCCGGAGGGTGAGCTGCGGCCAAAATCAAGTGTCTTGTCGAGCTGTGGAAGCGAGTTAGGATCTCTCTCCCCCTCCTCCACCGCCCTCACCAACCCTTAGCATCCTGGATCCTCTTCCCCGTCCTAAATTCTCTTCTTTGTCACCCTGGACACTTCCAGATAATTCCCCCAGCGCCGCCAGTGGTGCGGTGACGCCAGCAGCTCAGTGGTTTGCTCTGAGGTGGCGTGGTTATTTTTGGCCTCTGTCACCCAGAATGCAAACGTGGCTGTTCTCTCTCCTCTCCCTCCCTTCGCCCCTCGCCTGCTCCCTCTGTCTGCCTCTCTCTTCTCTGCTGCAGAGAGGTTTGAAAAATACACTCCTCTGTGTGTGTGTGTGTTTTTTTTTTTAATACACACGCAAACGCCTTTCTTCCTTTTAAGTTATTAAAAGCCTCTTGGTGGTTATTAAAAGCTCTGTCTTTTGCATCTCCTTTCGTTCAGATGCCGTCTTTTCCTCTTCCTTTGGAAGGTCAGATGTCCCAGCCTGCGTGTGATTTTTAAAGGGAAAAGGCCAAAGCTGCTGCTAATTAAAACGTTTCAGGCATAAGCTGTGACACACTGACTAAATGTTGTGTGTCGACACCTTTTCCAGTACTGTCTCTCCCACCTCACCCCCCCCCCCGCCACGACACACAAACGTTGTTGGTCCGTATGTGTCGCACGTGTCTTTTGGGCGAAGAGGCAGCATGGGCTTTGGTGCGGTGTGCATGGGATTTGTAGTCCAGCGTGCCCTGCCCAGAGCTCCCCACTTCAGGTCAAGGTGGTAAAAAAAAGAGGAAATCCCGGCTTCTCAACAGCTGCCGTCCCCCTGCCCCGTCTGGAAGCACCACCATTTTGCTGCCCTGCCACTGAAAGCCTCCATAAGAAGTGTCACAACTTACAACAACTCCAGGTTATCAAGTCCACCCCAGTCAAGGAGGGGAAACGGGGAATTGAACTCCTGACTCCTGGCTCTGTATCCAGAGACCTAAGAGAAGGCCTTCTTCCCCATTATTTTCTCCTCGGGCATCCGTTTTAATGCTTGAACACCCACGTCCTCCCTTTCCTTCGGAAGCCCTGTATTATTAATTTTTTTAGAAATGTGTTTTTATTCTCTTCCTCACTTGTGCCGCCGTTTCCTTGCCGTTCCATTCCTGGCGACGCTCAAGAGTCTGAGTGATTCGGGCAAAATTCAAAGAAACAGAAGAGGGCAAAAGACAAAAGCCTGTAGCGCCGACCTCTCAAGCCCGACTCGGACCCAAGCCACTGCCCTGTTTTGCTTCTTGGGCCAAGACCTACCATAAGCCGAGCGGGGCAAGAGGCCAAAGCCACCAAAGCCCCTGCTTCTAAATCTAGCCCGTGGTGTGTGCATCCCCTTCCTCTCCCTCCTCTTCCTCGGTGGCTTCATTTCCAGCCTGCTGGGCTGGAGGCTTCCCCCTGGTTTCCTCCCCAGCTGATCTCAGAGGTTATTCCCCCCCCCCTCCTGGGCAATGAGGTATGAAGTGTGGAATGCTTTGGCCAGCCTGCTCCCTTGCAAGGGGAGGGAGGGACCGCTGGACGCCTGGCACGCGGGAGGCGGGGGGGGCTCCCTTTCTGCGGCCCCACCGCCCCGTCCTTTCTCCATATAAGGTCCGGTCTGGTTCGGGCCAACTAACCGGTCCAGGGAGAAGGGGGAAAGACAGCACGGGGGGGGGGAGCCAGGCCGCCGCCGCCAGACGCCGTCCGTCAGGGTGGAACCCCTGGGAGCCTCTGCCTTTTGCCTTCCTGCAAGTTTGCACAGGAATGTGGCCGCTCCTGCCCTGCCTCGCCCTGCCCCAGAGGTCTCCTCCTGAGCCGCCGACTACCCCCCAGGCGAAAAGGCAGGCCTTGGCCCTCACCCGGCCGCCGGCCTCGCCAACAGGCGGCCACGCCATGGAAAGAGAAGGGCTGTGACCCCCCCCCCCCGTTTGGATTATAAAAGCAAACTTGTGCATCGGGTGGGGTGGGGGGACAGGGAAGGAAAGAAAGAAAGAAATCTACACGAGAGAAACACTGCCTCTCAAGGGGAACGGTCTGCTCATGCTCAGAGGAACCCTTTTCTCTTGCCTTCTTCCAGCAGGAAGCCTGCCTTGGTCTCTTGACAAGGGATGTGCCCTGGTATACCTGGCTGTTGCCGTCCCCTTAGAATCCTGGAATCTTAGAGTTGGAGGAGACCTCAAGGGCCATCTAGTCCAACCCCCTGCCAGCAGGAACACCCATCACAGGACCCGTGACAGATGGCCATCCAGCCTCTGCTTAAAAACCTCCAAAGGAGGAGACTCCACCACCCTCCTTTGGGGCAGCATCTTATTCCACTGCTGAACAGCTCTAACCGTCATGAAGTTCTTCCTAAATTGAATCTCTTTTCCTGTAGTTTTGAAACCGTTGCCCCGTGTCCTCATCTCTGAAGCCATGGAAAACAAGATATGACATCATTTCAAATATTTATTTATTTATTTATTTATTTTAGAGTATTTTTACCCAGCTTTTCTCCTTGGAAAAAGGCTTACAGAATGAGGGATTTAAACATGGCTATCATATCCCCTCTCAGCCTTCTTTTTATAAGGCTAAACATTCCCAGTTCTTTAAGCTGCTCCTTGGAAGACATTTCTTCCAGACCTTCAACCATCCTGGTCGCCCTCCTCTGGACCTGTTCAAGGTTATCCACATCCTTTTTAAATTGAGGTGCACAGAACTGGACACAGGACTCCAGGTGGGGGCTGACCAGAGGTGACAGAGTGGTACTATTAACTTCTCTTGCTCTAGACATTATGCTTCTGTGGAGGCATCCAAGAATCGCATTGGCTTCCTTGGCCACCGCATCACACTGCTGACTCATGTTCAATTTGTGGTCCACCAAGATTTCCAGATCACTTACACAGGTACTGTTTTCCAGCCAGGTGTCTCTCATCCTATATCTGTGCAATTCATTCTTAAATTTCCACTCTACATTTCCTTCTGTTTAAACCCATTCCATTAGCTTTGGCCCAGCACTCCAATCTGTCAATGTCCTTTTGGATTTTCACTAGGCCCGGGGAATTAGCCAACCCTCCCAGTTTGGTATCATCTGCAAATAGCATACTCTATTCCTTTATCCAAGTCAATAATAAATATGTTGAATAACATCAGACCCAGAACAGAACCCTGAGGCACCCCACTGGTCACGTATCTCCATTCTGAAGAGAGGCCATTTATGATCAACCTTTGGGTGCGATCAGTCAACCAATTACAAATCCAGCTAACAGTAACACTATCTATCCCACATTCTGCTAATTTCTTTGCAAGTACAGTATATCATGGGGAACCTTATTGAAGGCCTTACTGAAATCTAGATAAGCAATATCCACAGCATTCCCCTCATCCACTGGGCCTGTAACTCTATCAAAGAAAGAGATCAAATTAGTCTGGCATGATTTGTTTCTAAGAAACCCGTGTTGACTTCTCGTAAGGACAGCATTGCTTGTTAAATAATTACACACTGTCTGCTTAATAATCTGCTCTAGGATCTTGGAAGAAGGGTTTGAGTTCCTCTCGAGGAAAAGCACTCTGTGCATGCTCAGCCGTACCATTGGTTGCAAGGAGGGGGCAGAGGAAACACAATGGTACCTTGGTTTAAGAACGGCTCAGTTAAAGAAAAACTCGGTTTAAGAAAAGAAATTATTGGAAATGGGACGCCTCGGGTTAAGAAAAATTTAAATTGAATGCCCCCGGTTTGCCTTTTTTCTGACCTCCAGAACAGATTAATTGGTTTTCAAACGCATTCCTATGGGGAACTGCATTTCGGTATAAGAATTTTTCACCATAAAAAACAGCCCAGAGAACGAACTAATTACTTAAACTTTTCCCTTCACTCAAGGGGAAAAAAGGAAGGGTTCTTCACTCAATGTATGTGTTTTCTGGGCAAGGAGTGATCCTTGGAGTATGGAGACGTTTTGCACTAGTTTGAAAGGTTCTTGTCTCGTGTTTGCCACCCTTGGGCATGTGCAGAGTGTTGTTGCTGTTAGAAGCCCTCCAGCTCCAAACTGGAAGGAGCAGCGGGACGGGTTGGGGGTGGGGGGTCATGCCTTTTCTGGATCAGACCTCAAATCCTCAGCACGCTGTCCTCTGCGTGCGTAGAGGAGGCGTGCTCAGCGTTAAGTGGCCCGGTTCCCATGCTCCACGTCTCAGCGCCGCCCACCCTCGTCACCTTCCCAGGAAAGCTCAGCCCTTCACGTATTTGGGATCCAGATTAATCTGGGCCTGGATTAACCCTCCTTGCCTCCATGGGAGAACTGGTGGCCGGCAGCCAGGGCAGAGAGGCTGGGCCACCTCTAAGAGCCACGTGAGGGATCTGCTGGGTGCAATAAAAATAAACACTAAAATAAATTTCAAAAACCCTGGCTCAGGCAACAGTCTTCCAGGAGGGGGCGCCACCACCTCTGCGTTTTCTCTCCCAGCGGTTTCAAGGATGCCAGCGTGGTAGAAAGAGTGTCCCAGTATGGCCACATATGGAACACCGGGGGGGGGGGGACGGGCGGGCGTGACTCCCGAAATCATATGCGCATCAGAGATAACGTTCTGAAACAGAGACACGGGCTGGTTTCTGTGCCACGAACGCCCCTCCTGATGCGGCCTCGGTCTTCCCTGCCTGGGAAATGGGGACAGGGAGACCTTGGCTAGGTTGTTCTACCTCCCAGACCTACGAGGGTGAGGCGGAGAATGCCATGTACGCTTGGTTTGGGGGGGGGATGCTGGATGTTTGTGTAATGAATCAGTATTCCCTACCACGTCTTTATCATAAACCCCATCGCTTCCAAAGATGGACCGTTGGGGTTAGGGCTAATGGGACTTGTTGTTCTGACCATGTGGAGGGTGCTAGATAAGTGGAGGTCGCTGTAGTTTCACTGTTAATCGTCGTCGTCGTCAAGGCGGGCGGCTGTCACCACTTCTTCTGGCAGGGAGTTCCACAGACCAGGGATCCTCTGGGTGGAAAAAGGACTTTCTCTTCTTTGTTTGAGATCCAGCACCCAAACGTTTCTTGGAGTGCCCCCTAATTCTAGGGTGGTGTGATAGGGAAAACAGTTTTTCCTTGTCCACTTTGTTCGCACCGTGTACGATTCTATAAGCTTCGATCAGGTCACCCCTTAGGAGGCGAACAGATACGACCCAAAGCCAAGCCGCCGTGTCGAGGACGAGAACGGGAGATCTTCCAACCCGCCCGGCAGATCAGAGGGGATGCCTTGAGCTTCCGGAGAGGGAGTGGGCATTGAAAGGCAATCAAGAGAAGGGAGGTCAGGCCGGGGCCCTGGGGTGCAAAGAGGGAGGCAGGGCCCGGCCTCCGAAGCTTGCCACCTCGGCTCCCCTTCCAGGTGTGGCGTATGGCGCCCGGTTGGCGTGGCGTTGGCAGCAGCTGGCAGGGCCCTGCCCAGTTGGTATCGCTGGGCGGCACTGGGAACCAGCCCAGGCCCCAGTGCTGATCCCTGATCGGAGAGAGGAGAAACTGGGATGTGTGTGTGTTTGGAAGAGGGGGGAGAAGAGAGAGAGAGAGAGAGATCAGGGCAGGGTACCGTTGTTGCCTCCCCCTGCCCAGCACCATCCTGCCCCGCTAAGGGGACCTGCCCCAGAGAGGGGGTTCAGATGGAGCTGGGGGAGCAGCAATGGTGAAGGTGGCAGGGCCGGGGAGGGTTATGAAGCTGCTTATGAAAGGAAGCGCGGTGTGTGTGTGTGTGTGTGTGTGTGTGTGTGTGTGTGTGGAGGGGCAGGCCTGGGCCTTTTGATGCGCCGCGCCAGCCCTGGTAGGCGGCCTCAGCGCGCTGCAAGGCGGAGGGCCTTGGCCGCCCTCCAGGTTCCCACAGAGGCCCCGGTTAAGAAAACACATCCTGGGCGGACGGCGGTTGCTGGGGCAACGGGCCAGCTGCCATGTTGGCTTGCGCAGGGGAGAAGGGAGGGACCCAGGTGCGCCCATGCTGGGGCCGGCCAGCCAGCCAGCCCTGGGTGCGGGGTGGGGTGTGGGGTGTCTTCCATGCACCCGGGAAAGGGGGAAGGCAGATTGTGTGTGTGTGTGTATGAGAAAGAGAGAAAGGGGGTGCAGAGGTGTTGTGTTGTGTTACAGTCTTGGAGCCCCCCCCCGCGCCGCCGCAAGCTTATGGCAGGGAAACCAATGTGCAGGCGCTGGGTTTGCACAGGGGCGTCCGAGGATGTGTGTTCCCTGGCCTCCCTGAGCAAAAAAAGCAGAACAAAAAGAGAGAGAGAGCAGAGGGTTCACAAGAAGCCAGCTCGGGGCCGGGAAGGAAGGGCGGAGGGAGCAGGGAGGGCACACACACACACACACACACACACACACACACACACACAGTCTGGTTGACATGCGGTTGCACCGGGCGGAACAGCTGGCCTGCGTCAGCACCCGGCCCTCTCCGTGGCGCGCCCACCCCTCCTGCCTCCCCCCCACCCCGGGGTGCTTGGGTCTGCGCATGGAGTTTGCTCAACAACACCGCCGACACCTGGGGTTTGAGCGTGGCCGCCCTTCCAGGCTGGTTCGTGAACACGACCGTGTGCAAAGCAGGGGGAAAGAGCATCCGTATGGATACAGAAGGCAGGGGAGGATCCCGCCCCCCCCCTTCCCCCAAAGTGTCCCCCAGACGCATGGGGAAACATGAGACACGGGAGACCGGCCACGATTCGAGTCCCCCGTTGCCACGGTTTGGGAAACGAGGCGGTGCCTTTTTCTCGGCATCGCCTCGGCCCCTGGTTCTGTCCTTCCAGGCGAGGAGCTGGAACAAAATGCTTTTTAAAAACGCCTTCCCGTACATGCACACGTTCGCACAACACACAGGCATGCAGCAGCGGCCTCCTTTCGGGGAGGGCTCCACAGCCCTGGCGGCGTCCCTGGGGGGAGAGGGGGGGGGTCCCTCCTGCCTAGCTAGGCCAGCGGGTGCAGGCGGGCCTCCTTCCCTGCCTCCTTCCCTCTGGGCGCCGTGCCAGGCCTGTACGTTTCACAGCTGGGCCTCTCTCTCTACTCTCTCTCTTTCCTCTTTTATGCCCGGTGGTGATCCATGAAAGGCAGCGTTGGGGGTTGCAGAGGGGGGTCACGGGTGGGAGGGAGAGGAATGTCACCGAGATAGGGAGGAGGGGGAGGGAGGAACACTGTGGCCTCCCTTGTTCGAAGGGTGCCCTTTCTGGAGCAAAAAAAAAACCACACCAAAAAACCCTCCATCCCGAACTTCTATTTTTAACAACCTTCCCTCCCTCCTTCCCTCCCCACTGCCTTTCAGGGGTCTCAAAGGAGGCTTTGTGCGTCACCTGCCCCCCCCCCGGGTGTGCCCTATTCCTTGCAACCACCTGCTCTTTCTCTACCCCATCCTCCCCCCCACCGGCCCTGTGATCCCCCTTGGGGGGGGGGGAATCCTCCCCTCCATCCCCACTCTTCTCCAGGATTCAGCCTCGAAGGGTGTCTCAGATTTGCAGCAGGAGGTGGGCGGGGGGCTGTGCTGGTTTGGTTCCATCCGGGACCATGACGGCCCATCCCTCCAAGTCTCTGCATTAGGGGGTCCAAGACAAGCTGCGACCGTGCCCCTTGCGACGCCAACCTTTGGAAGAAGAAAACGTCCCGGGAGGTTCGGACAAAAAGCCAGGAGGGACCTGCTTGCCGCCAGCCCTTATAATCTGCCGCCCAAGGCAAACGGGATGGGTCGGTGGGCCCGGGTGATGTTTGTGAATCTTTTTTTGAAGGGTATAGTCCCACAGGCATGTCCAAACTTTGGCCCTCCAGATGTTTTGGACCACAACTCCCACAGTCCTTTGCCATTGGCAGTCTAAGCTTAGAATTCTGGGAGTTGTGGTCCGAAACATCAGGAAGGCCACAGTTTGGACATGGATACATGGGGAGAATGCCAGAGGAGGCCTGAGGAAATGAACACAAGTTCTTCAAGTAATGCTGAAGCATCCCCTACCTTGCAAGGTTGCACTGAAGATAAAGAGGAAATAGGAATAAAGGCCATTCTGCTTTCCTAATGGGAAGGATAGGAGAAAGACAGCCCCATGCTGCACACGAGTTTGGGGCTTTTCTGGTGACAGGGGCAGAAGGAAATCGCTCCTTGGGCGCTGACGGCAGATAGATCAAGGTCCTGGTGGCCTCTTGACGGATTTCTACCGCAAAGCCTTCTGTAAATAACCCTCTGTCAACATATTTCTTTGTGCACGCCAACGCATTCTCCTATGTGTCCGGAAAAACCCCGCAAGGTACTTAGCCCCAAAAGGCGGACAGAACGTGGCCTTCTGTGGGTGACAGGTCGCGGGGCTGGATGCCCCCCCCCACTGCCGCCCGTTTGGAGGCCTGGCTTCCCCTTCTCGAGCGCATGGTTGGGCGCATCGGGCCTGCTGCCTCCTCGTTGTTCCAGGAGCAGAAGCCGCAGGACAGGGTGGGCCCCGCCGCCACCGCCGCTGCCTCGTTCCGCCTTTCCGGCCCACGGGGCTGCCTGTCAGGCCCTTTCCAACCCACCCTGCCTCTTTTTTTCTGAGCCGAGCCACCCCACCCCACCCCTTTCCCTTCCTGCAAAACAGCTGCCACCCAGGAGGCCCAGATGTCCAGTGCAACCTGAAGGATCCTTGCACCAGGGCCCCCCTCCTGCCCTCCCCCCATTTAATCATGGTTCCCCCCCCCCGCAGCAGAGCCTCCATCCGACATGGCCTCACGCCACGCAGGCAAATTATACATAGGGCACCTCAAGCCCTCTTCCGTGCCCGCCTTCAAACACGAGGACCCAGGCATCAGGCAGGATTACACTCAGACCAGCTCCAGGCTGAATGAGGACTAGGAGGGCTGTTGTTTTTTTTCCAAATCAAAACCTTTAATGGCATAAATAAAGCACATATACAGAAAGCACCTTCGGCAGCGCATAATTTGGGTTTTGTAATAGTAACACAATGGTTGCCACTGGTGGTCCTTAGACATAGCTCGGAGTGTGTGTGTGGGGGTGTACCTGCTACTTTCTTCACCCTGTGTTCCACCAGGTCATTTAAAGGAAAATGCATTGTTTCGACCTCTTGCGCCCAGATAATTGCATGCGAGGTTCAGAATAGCGAGGGCAATACAGTGTGTGCAAGAGACTCCGTTCCTGGCAGATCGCATGAACAGTGCCTTTCGTTATAAGCAATACCCTGGAACCTGCCGGCTAATAATGCTGAAAGGCATGGCCATTTTGCGGGGATTGGAATGAACGAAGATAAATAGCCCTCTGGCCTTGTCGAAGCGGTGTAGAGGGGAGCGTGCCTGATCTGCTGCACTCAGGAGGTCCTGAAATTCAATATCTAATCACCTGCTTTTAATTACGTGAAATGCTTCCCTTTGGGGCAATGCTCTTGCGCCCTGACCCGCTCTGGGAGAATTTGGTGTACAAAATGACCCTATAGGAGGGTGGGGTTTTTTTTTGTCGGGGGGGGGGGAAGTGGTTCCAGAGGCCCTGAAGAGGAATCAGTGCTTCTTATAACAGCAGTATCCTCATCATCATAGCACTTGAAGGGCCCAGCCCCTGTCCTAGGAGCCTCAATGATGAAGTATTGAAACCCCAAGCTCTCTCTCTCTCTCTCTCTCTTATCCGATGATGGAAGGAAGGAAGGAGCTGATGATGGAAGGAAGGAAGGAAGGAGCTGATGGATAGGAGGGAGGGAGGAGAGGATGATGGATAGAAGAAAGGAAGGAGAATTTGGATCTGAGAGTCCGCAGCTGCCTCTCGGGAGGAGATGAAGCAGGAGCGTATGCACATGAATATGTTTATCATTTCCCCCCCATTCCAAAAGGAAACGCCAGGCTGGGGGTTGATAAAGCGCAAGAATACAAGAAGGCCTTCCCTCGGTGAAGCCGGCCCCTCGGTGTGGGAGGCACACCAGGCTCTTTCCCTCATGTGCACGCGTGCGCGCACACACACACACACACACATGCAGAGACAGATTCCCATTCCTCCCCCCCCCCTCCGCCTCTTCCTGGCAGGAAAATCCACTCCAGGTGACAGTCAGGCAGCTTTTTTTTCCAGATCAATGCGTGCTTTTTCTCTCTCCTCCTCCTCCTCCTCCTCCTCCTCCACCACCACCACCACCAGCAGCAGCACCCTCCCCGGCCCCCACAGGATGTCCTGCTGGCACCTCCTCCCTTATCTCCCCCACTTGGTGCACCGGGCGGGCGGGCGGGTGGGATGGGGGCTGCATCCGGAGGCCCCATTCATCGCCTTTCCTCAGGCCTGGCATGGGGTCAAGACTTCCTTTCGCCTGCAATCACACACACACACACACACACACACACACACACACACACACACACACACACACACACACACACGGAAGTGGGGGGGGGCAGACTTTGGCCGCCCTTCTGAGGAGGGTTGCAACCAGGATTGTTGAAGACAGCCAGGGCAAGTGCCAAAAGGCAAAAAAAATGCAGTGATTAGGGTTTTCGTCTGTCTCACCTTTTAGTGTCGTCCCCCCCCCCCCAAGTTTTCTTGGAAATGCGTCCAATGGAGTGCTTAAAATGGCTCAGGAGCCCTTTAGCCTCCCCCCACCCCCTCCCCGGCCCCTCTACACCTCTGGTCCCAAATGCATCCTATTTGGGAGAAGGTACAAATCACAGATTCTCCTTGCAGTTGGTGGGGCCAGGTACGAATTCACGGGGGGGGGGGGGGATGTGGAAAATTCTTTTTGCCTGTCTGCTTGTTTGCAACCCAAACAACAGGTCTGTTCTGGCTGGGAGATTCTGGCAGAGAGAGGCGGCGTTTCCTCATATCCTTCGGGTGGAGCCTCTCCACCAGCCCTCTCCATAGACGGGAGTTTTTCTAAACTGGCAAGCGGCCTGTGGTTTGTGTGGTGGCGAGGGCTCTCTCTGGGCCGGGGTGACCATCAATCCACCCAGCCAGTAGCCAACGGCTCCTTCCTGTTTCCTAATTCCAAGAGAAACCCACCTCTCTGCTAAATCTCCCCTTTCCCTCTCTCGGTTGTAAGTCTGTTGTTGATCTGCTCAAAACTGTAGGCAACGACATGTTTTTCTCCGTCCAATTATTTCTCCTACAAATGTCTCAGAGTGAGTTGCTGAGCTCTTAAGTGGAAGTTAATGAGAAAGGGGTGGACCATTTGGGGAACTTGAAGCTACTCTCCTCTGTATGTCACTGTATGTGTACTGACTAGTGCAAGGAATTTTAACAGAAATGCAACACTGTGCAGCTCCTTTCTTTTCTCCCTCCCTCCCTGCCTGCTTCCTTCCTTCTTTCCTTCCTTATATCATCAGCTCCTTCCTTCCTTCCTTCCTTCCTTCCTTCCTTCCTTCCTCCTTTCCTTCCAGCAGGGCTGGCTGGGACCCTCTGGATCACAAAGTCCAGACCCTGTCCAGGAGGTACCGTGAGGGAATCGAACTCCCAACCTCTGGCTCTGCAGCCGGTTGTCCTGTCCCCCGGGCAAAGGACTCCCCAAATACCTGCTCCCGAGCACCTTTGGCTTAAACTCTGGACAAAAGCGCCATCTCCCTTGGCAGTCACTCTGGCAAAATCACGTGCCAAGTGTTCTCTGTGGCTGCTCCCAGACTGTGGAACTCCCTGCCACTGGAGGCCAGGCTGTTCCCGCACACAAACACACACCTTGGCTGTCCTTCCACCAAGCTCTTTCTCCTTAGGCAAGCTTCCCCCCCCCCCGTACCTGCTGCGTAGGTTCTTGGATGGATTGTTGTGCCCTGTGGCTTTTGAGTGTGGGTCCTTTCAAAGGGGGAAAAATGGGGTAAAAATCGTTTGAATAAACCAAGGTGTGGATATAAATTCAAATGCCTTCGGTGTACAAGCGATGAAACTCCTCCTTGTTTCTTTTTCGTTTTCCTCTTTCTTTTCCGCAACCCCACCCCTGCCCCCAGGAGCTCAGGGGTGAGGAAGGTCCATCCTTATCTGCATCATCATCTAAGCCTTGGGCTGACTGAGCAACGGGGTTTGGAATCCGGGTGTCACGAATACCCCGAAGCCGCCAGCTCCAAAATCCTGTATCTGTATCAGAGCAGGGAGAAACTGCTCCCTGAGTCACTCTTTTAAAATGTGCTTCCCCCATTTCCTTAAACATCCTTAATGAGACGGACGCGGTCAGCTTCCTGATGTCTCACGCTCCCTGGCTGTCGGAGGAGTGCCGACGGACAGGAAAAACAAAGACGGCTGGGAGGTTCTTCCCTAGAGGGCAAATCAACTGAGGTTGTGCTCAGCTGATGCCGTCTTGGCCCTGTGCGAAGTTTACAGCATGCTCATGACTCTGCCCGGCGGTGTTCCTGCTGAAACTGATCAGCTGAGGCTTTTGCAGAGTTTTTGCAACGAGCTAGCAGCTGATTTCCTGCCTTGAGACGGCCGTGAAGCGAGGTTCTCGCCAAACGTTAACAACTGAGGTTTTGCAAAGCTTTCCCCCCTTCACATGATATCTTGCAAAGTGTATGACTTATCTTAACTCTAGTTTTTAATTCTGCTCGTTATTTCTACCTCCCGGTGCTATTTAAACAGATTGCATCACAAAACTCAAAAGGAAAAAGAAACTATATCAACAAATCATTTCAAAGGGATACAGATTGTATCATTTCAGATTGTATCATTTCAAACGGATACAGATTGTATCCGTATCCAGCAAAAGTATAGAGGGAACCCTATCAAAAAATTGATTGAGAACACAGCTGGGGCAGAGGGGGGAAAGGCTACTTAACCTGGAAGTTGAGTCATGGCCACTGGACTTCTTTTTCCTGAGAGATTGAAACGTTTTCGCGGCTCCTCCAAACAGCTTCTTCAGTCTGACGAAACTGTTTGGATGAGCAGCGAAACGTTTCAATCTCTCAAGAAAAAGAAGTCCAGTGGCCATGATTCAACCTCCAGATAAATTCACCTGGATGACTGAAAATCTTCACAGACATAAGGCTACTTAACATACATATTTTAAACAATTATTTATTTATTTATTTATTTATTTATTTGATTTATATACCGCAACCATCTAGCAAAAAAGCTACTCTGGGCGGTTTACAAACATATACAAAATATAAAACCAGATTAAACAACTTAAAATAAAAACTAATCAGTCAAACCAAATAATCAAATCATAACAATAAAAGGAACAAATAAACAAATAAGCACAAATACAAAAAATCAACATGCTTTAACAAATCAAAATAAGAACAAATGGAAAAAAAATAACTAATAGAATAGAAATATTCTTCCATCTGTTAAAAGACAGAGGGGGGGGTCATTGAACCTCCCTGTAAGGGAAGTCTATTGTAAGAGTATCACTACCGTCACCATGAAGATGCCTGTATTGAACATGGCAGCTCATGTCTTGCAAGGGCTTTCCCCTGGTCACGGAGCGAGCAGCTGAGGTTTTGCAAAGTTTGTTGCACCCCAGAATAAACCCCAGCAGAGGACGGAGCCTTGCTGAAACGCGTCCCGAAGGGGCAACAGTGTCCCGAGAGGGTCCCCTCTGCTCCTAGCCCGATGACCCCTCTCCCTCGGGGGCCCTTTTCACTCGGCAGGATCGGCCGCTTGGTGCAAAGGGCATTGGAACGACTCGCGTGGCTCCAGCAGGAACCAAGAGGAAGGGGTGTGGTGAGACCAGACGCTTCCCCTGCTGTGGAGGGTGCGTCACAAGCGCCCTCTGTGATTCAGATTTCAAGGGCATGAGCCGCCCCAGGGCCGAAAATCCAGTGCGATGAGGCGGCGCGTAACAAATTGACCCCAAATCTTGCCACGAAGGAGGGTCAGGTCTTGCAAAGAACACTCGTCTAGAGACAGTTACCTGATTGTTTCTTTGTTGACACTGGGTCGCTCCTGGTGACTCCCTCCCTCCGGCTGTTCCTGGTCTTCAAGGCGCAGCACGCAGCCTGGCACGCTGCTTATTTTGGGGGGCTGGCCTTCCTCTCCTCCTTCTTCAGTGTGCACTCTTTGGGGCCGGAGTGGCGGTGTCCTCCATAGGCTAGGAGCTCTGGGCCGGGCCACGCTGTGTCCAGCAACATCCACTAGTCCTCGGGGATAGGTGATACAAGTTTTGTGGGGCACCCCGTTGGTTATGAATGTGGCAGCGTCTCAGCCTGGCGTCTCATCTGGGGTGTGTGCAGAGGACTTCGAAGAAATCCCCTGTTTCTCGTCCAGGGCGAGACGGATTTCTGCGCACTTCCCAATAAACGACTCCGTGTCTCAAAGAACATAGAACATAAGAACCTAAGAAGAGCCCTGCTGGATCAGGCCCAAAGGCCCATCAAGTCCAGCTTCCTGGATCTCACAAGTGGCCCCACCAGATACCTCTAGGAGCGCACGAGACTAGATCTCTGTCTCCTGATCCCACTCCCCCCTGCATCTGGCCCTTGAAGTGCCCTGGTTTTAAGCCTGGAGATGACACATCTCCATCATGGTTTGTCACCTGGGATGGACTTTTCCTCCAGGAATTTGTCCCATCCCCTTTGGAAGGCATCGAGGCCAGATGCCATCACCACATCCTGTGGCAGGGAGTTCCACAGATTAACAACATGCTGGGTGAAGAGGAGGAGGTCCATGATCCTGGCAATATATACCGGATAATAAACTTAATTTTGGGGTTCGTGGCATGCAGGGTTCGGACCTTATTCCAGCCACAGGGCATGTGCTGTGTCTTTCAGCCCAAGAAGGAACTGGCATGGAGGAATAAAGATACCACCTCAGCCTCTTCCCCTTTCCAAGTAAAGGGGGGTGTCTCTGAGGTCATCTAGTCTACCCCCAAGCCTTTACACCAATTTCCCTATTTATTGTACACCCCTTTAAAATAGTGTTGCTGTGGACACCCGCGGCACTAAATTGTGCGGAGTCCTTACCTTTATTTCTGTTCAAGTCCACCCTCTGTCCCGTATCTGTGTGTGTGTGTGTGTGTGTGTGTGTGTGTGTGTGTGTGTGTGTGTGTGTGTGTGTGTGTGTGTGTGTGTGTGTGTGTGTGTGTGTGCTGATTGGGTCGGCCGATAGAAAGCTACAGGGCGAACACCCTTCTCTAGTCTTCCTTCTCTTCCTTCGTATCCACTACAAAAATCGGCTGTGTGTTAGTGTTTCAGGGCCTAACGGGGATTTGAACTGAGGCCTTCCTAGGTCTTGGGTGGGGTGGAGTGGAGAGGGTGTCAGTCTGGGAGTCCTGAGCCCCGGGTTCAAATCTTGGCTGGACCAAGGGATGAGAATCCACTTCTGGGAGATGACAAAATCCTTATTAGGGCCACTAGAGTAGGAAGCAACTTGATGGCCCATTACTGGTTCAAGGTGACAATCTGACCACTATATGACATCATCACCCATTAGAATACTTGCCATTATCCGTCCAGGCAATCAAGGCTGGCAATTGCCCTGAGACAGTATGTGGACCAGGAATGAGGGACCTCTTTTGTCCTCCACAACGTTGCTCTGCTCTTACAAACACCCAGTTGTGGCTTCCTTTAGGGCAGTGTTGGCAAACCGATGGCACGGGTGCCAAAGGTGGCCCTCGGAGCCCTGTCTGTGGGCACTGGACATTTCCCCTTCTCAGTCGCCTGTATTCAGGTTAAATTTCTGTAGTGGCACTTTGCAGGAAATTAGTGGGTTTTGAATCGCATTTCGGGCACTCGGTCTCTAAAAGATTCGTCATCACTGCTTTATGGAGAATATCCGTTTCACGTGTGTTGTGTGTGTTTTGGTGGGGGGTGTCTTCCTCTTTTTCTGCTCCTGTACCATCAATGTTTCCTAAAGTTATTGTATTTTGGTGCAAATTGCAGAGGGTTAAAGGAGATGCATTTTCCGGATCATACACCCCCAAAACTCAGGCAGCAGAACTTGGAGAGTCAGCAGCAAGGTGGTAGTAGGTAGGGTAACACTGTTCCTGAAAACCACCTCTCCTTTTAGCTAACCTGGTCCTTTTAAGCGGGAGAGAAGGTTTAAGAGAAGGTTAGAAAAGACGGGTCCAGTCCAGGGTTGTTTTACACAGAATGGAAGAGAAGGTTTAACCTACTCTCTGTGATTATATCACCCCTGCCTTTTACTATGGGGTCTGGAAAGGTTTGGTTTTTTCATTTTATACCAATGTGGCTGGTATCAAACATCTTCTTGTTTGTTTGTTTGTTTACAAACCCCATCCCTTGGTTTCAGGAAAAGAATGGCCAGCTACCCCTCCCATCTCTGACCTCAGGTGCTCAGGAAGCACAGCCTAGTGGTTAGAGAAATCCTAGGCTTATTTCTGCGTTCTATTTTCGGCCCTGGCCCGGTTGACTGGTCCTCCAAAGTATCTCTCCAATGGAGATAATGATAACCATTATTTTGGAGAGGAGGATTAAAAAGAAAAAAAAACCAGCAGGGTTAAATTTACCTCCAGGGCATCCGAAGGCGTGGAGGAAACACACACACACACACACACAGAGAGAGATTGGGATCAAAACAGACCCACAGCCCTGATGGAAGAGCCAGGGCGTGACGATCCAGCCCTCCTGGACTCCAGAGCCCATGAGCCCCAGAAGAGAAGAGCCATGCATGCAAGTGCTCGGAAAAATACACACTTCTCTCTCTCTCTCTCTCTCTGTCCCTCACACAAACACACACATACTTTTGCCCCGCCACTGGCGCCTCCCCTGCTTGCCCGTGTGGGTCTCTCCCCCCCCCCCCCGCTCCGTTCCCACTTCCTCAGGGCTGGGCTGGACCCGAACGAGGGCGGGCCCTGGGAGCGCCTGGCCCCGAACCAAGTGGGCCAAATGCCACTGGGAGGGAGCCTGGCCCCGGCGTGGGAATGCCTGAGCCATGTGTGTGCGTGTGCGTGTGTGTGTTTAGGGAGAAGCAGAAGGGCGCCACGTCACCCAGCCGGGCCACACCTATCAGGGGCCGAGCAGTGACGCCTACTAGGCCGGCTGACTCAAGGCCCCCAGCCGTCACATGTGGGTCATTCAGTGGGTGTTGATCTGGACATCCCGGAATCTGTGTGTGTGTGTGTGTGTGTGTGTGTGTGTGTGTGTGTGTGTGTGTGTGTGTGTGTGTGTGTGTGTGTGTGTGTGTGTGTGTGTGTGTGTGTGTGTGTGTCCATCACTTCCAGCCCTGGCCAGAGCCAGCCAGGGTGTGCTGCGAATTCTTCTGTCTTGCCTCATCATTGCCTTTGCTCTCCCCCCCCCCACCAAAAAGCCCTCCCAGGTGGGCTCGAAGTCCAGAGGAGGCGGCCAGGAAATGCAGGCCTGCGGGTTTTACGGGTCAAGGGGGTCAAAGGTGTCCAAAGAAAGAAGCCCGTCTGGTTGTCTTTCAGCCGAGGCACCTCCTCCCATCACCAGCATCATATCTTGCAAAGGCAGCGCACATCAGCTGGTTATGCCATCGTCTTTTTCCCTTTAAATTCTACAAAGGCTAATGTACCGGCCCATACAAGCGTACGGGGTAAAAAAGTCCTATTGTGCGGAGTGCGCGCTTGAAGCAGGCTGGTGTTGTTCTAGGCCAGCGAGGGCGAACCTTTTAGAGGCCGAGTGCCCAAACTGCGATTCAGAACCCACTAGTTTTTCGCAAAATGTCGATAACAGCCATTTGACCTGAATCCAGGCGGCTGTGAAGGGGCGATGTCGGGGGCCCACAGAAAGGGCTCCGAGGACCACCTTTGGCACCCGTGCCATAAGTTCGCCAACACTGTTTTAGGCCATCAAGTCGCCTCGCAGTCATAGCGACCCCCCCCCCCGAGCCTCTCCAAAATGTCCCCTCCTCAGCAGCTGTGGTTTCCTTTAGAGAGTGTATCCACCTCGTCTTCGGCCTTCCTCTTTTCCTGCAGAAGCCTCCCTTCGCAAAGGAAGACCGGCCTCAGCATCACCCTTTTGGCCTCCAGAGAGAGAGAGATCACGCTGGATTTGATCCACAATCCATTTATGGGTCTTTCTGGCAAGGCTCTCCCCCAGCACCACTTCAAGGGCCCGATGCAGGGGAGTGGACTATCAGGAGACAGAGATCGAGTCTCGTGCGCTCCCAGAGGCATCTGGTGGGGCCACTGTGAGATCCAGGAAGCTGGACTAGGTGGGCCTATAGCCTGATCCCATAGGGCTCTTCTTAGGGTCTTATGTTCTTAGGCACATTTGAAATGGATCAATGTTGATTATAAGTTGACTGAGGAATGATGGAAGCCGTAGTTTTCAAAATAAACACCACAGAAGAGAGATCAGGTGGTTGGATGCTAATCGGGGAACACTGTGGGATATCCACTAACAGAAGTTTAATTTCCTGATCCTGCGAGGTGCTCGTCCCCCTCGATTCAGCAACTTTCTGAACACCGCACTTCAAGAAGGGGGCTGACAAATTGGAACCAGTTCAGAGGAAGACAACAAAGGTGATCAGGGACGTGGAAACCAAACCCTATAAGCAAAGACGGAAGGAACCGCACTGGTTTAGCTTTGAGAAAAAGGAGAGGGGGGGGGGAGATAGGATGGCATTTTCCAAAGACGTCAAAGGCTGTCCTTCAGAGGAGGGGCAGGTTCTCGGTCATCCCAGAGTACCAGACGCAGCACAGTGGGCTCAAGTTAAGAGAGCCCAGCTTTCCACTAAATATCAGGGGTAAAAACTTCCCGACTGTTAGAGCGGTACAGCAATGGACCTTGAGAGGCGGTGAGTGCTCCGATGCGGGAGGCCGTGAAGAGAAATTAGGACTCCCACCGGGTACTCTTGGCTTTGTAGTTCTTGAGCCTGGGGGATGGTGGACTCAGTGGCCTTTTAGAGGCTCCTTCCAACTTTGCTTGTCTAGCGCTATTCTGTTCTATGACTCAGTGATTCTATGATGCCGCCCTCGCTGGTGCCAAGCCACTCAGATCAGGCACAGGAGATCTTCGTTATGTAAAATCTCCACGCTGGGGATTATTTTCGGAAGAGAAAGGCTGTGGATTTTCCAAAGCACACACGGATCAGAAGCAACACATGAGTGAATGAATCTTTGCTTAGTTAACCAAGTCAAGAAATACCAAAATAGCGATTTGCCAGAAGGAAAGAGATTTGCCAGAATAAAACGTTGAATTTTCCAGAATGAAACATTTTAAAAACATTGTAAAACTTTTGATTAGAAGCCACAAAATACAAACAGGACTGTTATAAAAATAGTAAATATCAGAAAGATAGATAATATAATGTATTGAAGATCAAGCCAACATCAAACCCCTAAGTGGAGACCACAAGAGCTAGAATTACTGGCAGTCATAAGCCTACGTAGAACTACTGCAGCAAAATCTGGCGACACAATTTGAAATATGCTGGGCTCTGTCAGGAAGAAGTAACTTTGCCTAGAAATAAGCAGGTCTCCCAGGAAATAGGCAACACATGGGAGACATTTGGCTTTCTTCCCGATTCCTATCCATAAGACTCTGAGGTGCTTATCCCGATCGGTTTTCAAAGCATCAACGTGGTGGTGGTTCAGGGACTTCGCTAATCTAAAGCACCTTATTTCAACTTCACTAGCCAAGAGGGCAGGCCAGCTTGGATAATACTAATCTTCGCTCTTGGGGCCTTTTCACACGACCCCTAAGATCCGCTGGCCACTTACATTCGGACCAGAGATCTTAGGGGTTTGTCGCTGTTCCTGCCTTCCCACCCCCTCCGCACTCCTGGCTGCTGGCTGCGTGAGGGGAGGGAGAAAAAAAGGAAGAAAAGAATGCCGCTCAGCTCCGTTCTGCCCTCCCCGCACTGCATTCAGATCTCTTAAAGGGGCGGGGGGCAAAAAAAGAACAAACAGAAGCAAGGAGAGCCGGGCAGTCACTACTGTTATATCCGCATCAGGAATTTTCACCTCCAGAGAGCAGGTACCTGAAAAGTGCGCTGGGACGCGCTTAGGTGGGCGTGGTTGCACTTAATTATCTGTAAACTCCGGAGCTGGTGGGGAAACAATTTTAAGCTTTGGAGCTGGGAGCCATTTGCGGCAGAGTTTAGGGGTCGTGTGAAAAGGCTTACCTTAATTAACCGCAGGAGCAGCTAATTTCCTACTGAGTTGCCGTTCTCCTCCAGCAACGCATGTCTTGCAAAGCTTAGCTTTTGCTTTGATAATGAATAAAACAGCAAAAGAAGGGTCGCCCTTTTAACGCATCCCCGTTACCCTTAACCAGACCCTAGCCAATGGGGCAGGTTCGTGGGAGTCCTCTATCTTATTCAGAAGAAGAAGGGATTGAAAAGGGAGATTTCCGTTACAAATGTTTGAGGAAAAGGCTCGTCTGCAGAAGGGACTAGGACACATCGGATGGAAGAAGGTGCTGGCAATAAGCAAGCAAAGCAGGGGTGGAAAAATTATTATTTGAGTGAGTCTATAGAACATTCGGATGAGGACTGTACATGAGTCCCCGATTTATTATTATTATTAATTTATTTATTTTTCTGGAGGACGACCCAGAGCTTCCGAATGTCTTCCGCTTTGCTCCCCTCCGATCCAGCCTGGGCTCCAGACAATGATCTCCCTGCCGTGGCTTTCTTTTTCTCGGGAATGAGATCGGGCATCCGGACCCGGCACCAAGGGGTCCAGATCAGACGGATGGGGAGGTGGCCCAATCCGATGCCCCCGCAGCCCTTTCCTGGCGGCACTTGGTGGCGCAAGAAGCTTCAGTTCCTTCCCCACGCACATGCACACACACACACACACACACACCCCGACGCACCACGAAACCCGGTTGCCAGCCCGATCGTGTGCCAGGGTTTCTAGACTCGGAGCAGATGGATGCGTCTGCCTGGCGTGTCCTGTTGTGTCTGGACTTGTCAGGGGAACGAGATGCTATTGGCAACCTTCTTTCCCTGGCACGCCTTGCTCGCTCCAAACCAGCCGGCATCCTTCCCCCCCCCCCCCATTGCTGAGCAGCCAAACTGAGCAGGCAGGAGGTGGTAGGTTCGATTCCCCGGCACCTCCCGGAGAGGGCTGAGAAAAAAGCGCCCCGCCTGAAACCTTGGTGAGCTCAACCCCACTCCTCAAGACGAGAGCTTTGGTTGCCGTTCGGGGCCATCCGGTTGCTCTTGACTTAACGGCAAGGATAGCTCTCCCCTGTGGCTTCCTTGACAGAGTCCTTCTTTCCTTGGCGGCCTCAGCTTTTCCAAGCATGGGTGGGTTTTTTAACTCCAGCAGCTGCTGACCCAACGATCACCTGTCGTGCTTAGCGTGATTGGTGGTTCCTGTTCCAAGATACGAGGTCTGAGGTTGGGGTGGTGGTGGCAGGGAGCTGAATGGACCAGCAGTTTCCTGTTTGATCCAATCACCACCACCAGTCCTCAATATCACCAGAAGACCAACCGGAAGGGATCAAAGATTCACCATAAGGCTGCTTCCTCTTTCAACCTCTTTTTTTTATTATTGTAACCCATCAGGGCGAGGATTTGAACTGTGCTTTGAGAGGAAGACACGTCACCGGTGTGGTTCTCTTTTCCAGGGGATCTGGCCTTCTCAGAAGGTGGCGAACGTGGGACAAGCCTCCGTTCCCACATTTTTCGCCTCCCGAGAGAGTTCAGGCTTGATTGGCTTTAGGAAACCCCCTCCCTCGTTTCTATTCCTGGCCGTCCGGGGGGGGGTGTCTCTGCAAGGCTCTCCCCTCCAGCAGCACCTTCCCACGGACCCGTTCTTTCCTGCCAGCTTCCGTCCCTGTCCGACCCTTGCGGGTCTATCCGAAAAACAAGGGCGTGGACGCCCGTGGCCTTGGTCTCCAGTGGCATTAACTGCCCCGGGAGGATCTTCTCTACTTCTTGCGTGGCCGCCCTTCCGAGTCTCCTGAATTCTCGGCTGGAGGCTCTCTCTGAGCTCCCAGTATATAAGGGGACAGCGTGAGACAGAGCAAGGATGATCCATAGAGGCAATGGGGTAAAGGCCAGGAACAAAATGGAACAAAATGGGGTGCGTACTCTGTGTATGTTCAGAGGCTCTCTCTTAGGCCAACAGATTGAAAAAAAGGGGGGTGGCCTTCCGTGTCGCCATGCCAAAGGAAGTCTGGCACTGGGTCCCCCTCGCCAGGGAGGGAGGGAGGGAGGCCCTGCAAATTCCCTGCCGCGCCTCTCCTACCGCCGGCAAAGGGGGTGCCCCCCCCTCCCCGCGCGCGCCCTGCAAAGAGCCACCCTCGCCCCGAGTGGGTGAAACTCCGCCTGGCCCGGGAAACAGCTGCCGAAACGCTGCAGGTCAGGGTGTGCAGCTGTGAGCCCAGCCGGGGTGTGGGAGACGCTGGAGCCATCGCTGGGAAGAGGCGCCGGCCGGCCTCCCTGCCCTGAGCCTCCAAGAATTACAAGGTGTGTGCGTGTGTGTGGGAGAAGAGGCGTCCAGGAATAGCTGGCAATGCCACAGGTCAAGACAGAGGCGGAGGTCTTAGCCCAGCCTGTGTGGGGGAGAGGCCTTAGGTGGCGAAAAGGGTCTCCTCCCCACGCCAGCTTCACGGTTGCTTGTTTTTTTCCCTCCCCTCCCAGGAAAAGTGCCTGCGACCTGGAAATTGTGGCACTGAGAAGAAAGGGGTGCAAAGGGCACCCCAGGGTCATCTAGTCCAACCCCAGCCCGGTGGTGTAAGGGGGATTGGCAAGAACCATCATGCAAAAGACATTTGCAACCTTGGTGGCCGTGGGGCTCATTCAGCCTGGATTCCACTGGGGGGGGGGGCTTGCAAGGACAAAGATGGGGAGGAACAGAGCTACCGAGGCTACCTTGAAGGAGACGTCCCAGATGAATATGAAAAAGAAATGGCAATTTTTTTCCTGCATATAAGACTATATTTTTGTCTGAAATTGTTAGACTGAAAACGAGGGTTCTCTGATACATGGAAGTAAACTGAGGAGAGGACCTCACCACTGCAAAACTAATTTTGGGTTGGAAAAGTGGAAGGGGGGGGTTGATACATGGGAGCATCTTATAGATGGAAAAATACAGTACTTTTTTGTTCTTCTTGTTCCTTGTTCCACTAGGTCCTCGAGGGGACAAGAGGAGGGCAGTCATTCCGGGAATCTTTCTCTCTAACAAGTAGAGGTCTTTTGTTAAGCTAATGGCTCTTGACTACCTGTTTAAACCAAGCTACTGTACAGCTACAAGCAAGGGGTGTTCATAAAGAGGAGGGTGGCAGTTGAAAATCCATCTGTAAAGCTCAGAAACAGCTGGAGGTGCAGGAAGGGCATCATCCCCAGACCTGGTCCCTTATTTATTTATTTTATATTTTTATTTTAGAATATTTTTACCCCACCTTTCTCTTTGGAAAAGGACCCAAGGCGGCTTACAGTAATGAGGGATAATATACACTCCAGTATAATTAAGACATGTTCAAGTATTTTGAGAACAAGGAATTGAGGGACATCTTACAGCATTAATAGCACCCCACATCTATTATCACATATCACTACATGAAATGTTGTCCTTGCCTGCTGCAGAAGGCTTTGCCTGTTGAATTTTAGCCTGCCTTTCAAGGCCTTGGCTTGGGGTAACTTGCTTGCAACTGTTTGAATGGGAGGGGATGCTTTGCCTCTTGAACTACTGCCTGTTTCTGAAGCTTTGGGACCTGTGACTCGGGGGAAACTTAAGTAAACTGACTTGTAGGGTCAGCATGGGGAAAGACGCTTTCCAGGTGGAATGCCTGCCTGCCTTTAAAGGTTTGGAATCTGCTGCCAACTTTCTTCCCTTTAGTTTCTAGGCAGAAGAAGGTGAATCAGTCAGGAGGGGGAGACAGAAGGGGGGGGACCGGCAACTCTCTCACCCACACGCACAGACATAAAAGGCGCACGAGCTATTTGTGGGACACAGGAACCCTGCCATAAATGACATTTAACTTGGCAGTTACGCACGTGCTTGTACCCACATGCAAAAGAAAAGACCTTGCACACTCTGCGTCACAAGCCAGGCCTGACGCGGGGGGCAAGGGGGTGGGGGTGGGGGTCCTGGGCTCACGTGCCCGCCTCCTCCGCCACCATATCAGGATCAAGACGTCAAAAACCAATCGCTTGGATTTTCTTTTCTGGATCAAAGAGGTTCCCGTGCGTTCGGCAAAGGGACAACACATGTAGGGCATGGGTGCGTGGAACCTCCAGCGTCAGGGGTACTCTGCCTTTGGAGATGTTGCTCGATGCTTCCCGGTGGAATTGAGTGCGGCGGCCTCTCCGGGCCTGTGTGTAGGTTTTAAAAACCAAGTCGGATCACCGTCGTTCGGGGGATTTTATTTTAACCTGCTGATTCCCCGTATTGGGAGGGGTTGGGATAGATGGTCTCTGGAGGCCCCTTCCAACGCAATTGGCTGCATAGGCTGCAACCGTAACCCTCTTTGCCAGAGAGTAGGCTCCCCTAAACTTGGGTGGCACTTACTCCTGATTAAACCAGTTGAAGGATGCCCAATTAATTCACCCTGTGCCGAGTTCGCTGCTCTAGCCTTACTGCCAGCCGGTTGGCACGGTCAACAGAAAGACGACATACAAAGAAAAGAAAAGAAAGAAGGAAAGAAAGAAGCCAGAAAAAGGAACCAAGAGGTTTTTCTGAGCAAAGCCTGTCATCTCCGGGTGAGATTCGCCCCGCTGGTGAACCACACAGCGCCTCTCAGCAGAACCTCAAACGCAACTGTTTGAATCATCCGAGGAGAGGTGAAAAAAAAAGGTGTTTCATCACAATCAAACGACCTTGTGAGAAAAACAAGAGGCACACACACACACACACATACACACGGAGGTCGATGATCGGCTCTTGTTTTGTTCCATTCCCCACCGCCCACGAGAAACAGGAGCAGCAAAGGAAGGAAGGCATGTTGCCCTTAAAAGCGTCCACACACAATCCAGAGCTATTGATTTCACACACACCACGACTACGTAAACATTTGATGGGACCCGAAGAAACATCCATTCGTTGCTCGAGTCCCTTCTGCCCCTAACGCCTTGCAGAGGAAAAACACCCACGAGCTCCCAAAGCCCATCAGCCATAGCTGGCAGAGCCCAGGGGCAGGGGATGATGGGACTTGCAGTCCCCGCCCTCGTTTAAGTCTGTTTGCCGGATTCAGCCCCTTCTCTTCCCCTTCACTGCTTTTCTTTTCTTGCTGCGAACCTGGATGCCACGGGTAGAAATCCACCCAACAGATTCTGGAGAACTCAGGGGGAGAGTCCAAGGTTGAGAGTTCGAGTCCCGCCGTGGGCTTTCCCGATGTGCCAGACTGGATGATCCATAACTTCACATTATTCACTCTTGAGGTAAGCAAAACTAGTCTACAGGCGATACCTTCATAGGCCACTAGTAGAAAAATTTAAAGGTTGCTGAGCTTTCGGGAGCAAGCTCTCTCTTTCAGAGGTCCCAACGTGGTAAGCGAAGCGTGACATGTTGCTGCCTAAAAGAGGTACTTGGGGGCACCTTTATGAGCCCGGGGTCTAATATTACTCAGTGCCTCTGAGCATGTCAAGACGCCCGTTGCTGCCTCGAGGGAGCTGGGAGAGCTTCACGGCCTTTTGACCTTCTGGGAAGGCCCGGGGATACTTAGGAGTTTCTTCTCTTCACACACCTTGGGGCCTGGCGAGTTTCTCTTCCCACTTCCCGGTGATAGTTTCTGTTGGAGCCTGGGGTCGCCCAGCCGTGCGTGCGGGAAGGGAACGCTTGCGAAGGATCTCAAGGGCTGGGAGCAGAGGCGGGAACCGCCTGGGAAGCAAATGTGTTTTGACTGGGAGCCCTACCACTGGACAGCAGACGGAAAAGTATAGGGAAGAGATGAGCAAATTTGGGGGCACAAGACACCCTCCCCCCCCACAACAAATGTAGAAAAGCTGGGTAACTTGAGAAAGATGCAAGCTACCCATCCAGTGCTTGAGAGTTCATCGCCTTCCCAGCCTGGGAGGACTCGCACACGATTGCATTTGCCCAACAGAGTCCTTTGGACACTTGACGGGAAAGGAGGGTTCCCCTGGGGTCAGGAGACCATTGTACTGTAGGAAAAGAGGACCTGGCGAATAAAAACCCGGATTGAGCTAGGTGGAAAAATTATCTGTAACTCCATTTTTACCCCACATTGTTCTAGCAAGGATTAAACCTGGCTTTTGGCATTCCGAAGTACCTAGTTAAAGGCAACAC
This sequence comes from Phrynocephalus guinanensis, assembly GCA_037367245.1. NCBI lineage: Eukaryota > Metazoa > Chordata > Lepidosauria > Squamata > Agamidae > Phrynocephalus > Phrynocephalus guinanensis. The sequence continues at coordinate 15,580,004 of CM074750.1, forward strand.
TTCCTTACAATTAATTTTCTTTTTCAGTTATACTCAATGCAACAACTGCTTACACAGTTATTTTAGATGCACGAATAAATAGCTAAGTTATGACCTGCTAAGTAACAAGTTACAACTAGTTACTTTCCAGTATTTTTAAGGCCAATTTCGGCAGCCGTATTTTCCCAGTCCATTCATTGTTGTATTTGTATCTGTGAGTTCAGCGCTAAGTCACAAGTTACAACTAGTTACTTTCCAGGTATTTTTAGGCCAATTTCGACAGCAATATTTTCCCAGCCCATACATTTTTTCAGTCTCAGGTCTCCTATGTATGGGGAGAAAAGTGGCATGTGAATAAAGGAATATTAAGTAAAACACTTTTCCGTTGCAATACCTCAATCGGCCACTAGCGACAACTGGGGAAGAATCGCCTGTAATTGTACTGTATTTCTCCCCGTCCGGTGTAACGGTAACGACGACCCCCCCCCCCCCACACACACACACACATCAACTCCACAAAGGAACGCAGATGGCTGCCCGCTACCGCCAACCCCATGCCAGTACCCTGGCTTCCGTTCGTCCCAGAAGGAACGCGGAAGGAACGCGTTTCCAAACATAAGCCACAGAACGTTGGGGGTGAGGAGAGAGAAAGAACGAGTAACGACGTTCCAAACCTAACTCGCTCAAAGCTACTTCTGCCTCCAGGCGGTTCTTTGGCCAGAAATAACCCTGGCTATTCCACCCCCTAAACCCTCAGCCAGAGATGCGCTCAGGCTGTTGCGTCACCGCGCAAATCCCTCTGCTGAGTCGGCAACCTTCCTCTCCCAGTTGCTGTTTGTGTGTGTCTGTGTGTGTGTGTGTGTGTAGAGATATATATATATATATATAATCATTTTTCCCAAGCCGCCGTCGCCTCCTCCTCCTCCTCCTCCTCCTCCTTCCCAAACCCCACCCAGAAATAATGTGACCGTTCATGGGCGTACGGGAATTAAAAAGAAGGGGGGGGGCTTTTTTTTTGCTTGCTCGCTAGCCCCTCCCAAATCATTTAAAAAAAAAAAAGCAGAATAACGCAACCCCAACCAGCACGTCTGGCGCTGAGATCGATTTGCCAAAGCGCGAGTCGGCGAAGGACGGAGGGGAGCCACCCGCTTGTGCTCCGTCGGGGCTACTGCGATTCTTCCCCCCCCCCCAAAAAAAGGATTACACGCACCCACCCGGGTCGACTTTTTTTGTGTGGGTCTCCCAAGGGACCGGGGGTGGGGTGGGGGGACCCTTTTTTTATATTTTGTTCCCCCCCTCCTTTTGTGCTTTTTTCAAATCAGATCCCATCCAGGATAATTTTATTTGGGGGGGGGGGCTTAGGCTTGGTTTTTTTTAAACCCCTTTCTTCTTGGGGAGGCATTTCATCCCTGCGGGACGGGAATCGGTGAACCAGGCACTGCACGCACAAGATTTGGTATGTAAAAACTGGAATTTTTGTATCTTTATTATTCTCTCTCTCTCTCTCTCTCTCTCTCTCGTTCTCTCTCGTTCTTTTTTTTTCCCCCTGGGGTGGGGTGGGAGAGACCCCATACCACCCCTCCAGCTTCGGGAGCTTTCAGATCTTGGCTCCGGGCTTTTTAGTCCGAGGTTTGAACCAGGTTTCGAATTGGGCGCGGGTTCTCGTTCCCACGTTCAGCCCAAACCCGGGGAAGAGTTTTAACACCCCACCCACCCACCCAAAGACAGAGGCTCTTAGTTTGCGTGGCTGAAAGTTGAAGGGGTGGTGGTGGTGGTTGGTGGGACGGGGCAGGGCTGCCCCCCCCCGTACAGAGATTTGGGGGTGACCTCCATGGGGTCCCAGCTTTTTTTTGGGGGGGAGGGGCTACATAGCGTGGCTCAGGCAGATTACGGAGGGGGTGGTTGGGGTGGACATCTCTTCATTTTTAAACCTTTTTTAAATTTTGATCGTTTTATTTTTAAACAACACCAGGGCAAATCAACTAGGAGAAGAGCAAGGAGGGGAGGGAGGATCTATCCTTTATTTGAGTAGGTAGCCAACTATTCTAGACCATTTTTAGCTAATGAAAATGTTTTATTAAAATATAGTAACATAATTGTATTAATATATATTTTTATTATTTATTAATGTTTATTTTAATGATATTTTAATGTATATACATATGATATTTAATTTATATAGATAGATAGATAGATAGATAGATAGATATAGATATAGATATACACATACACACACACACACATTTGTTTACCTCTCTCTCTCTCTCTCTCTCTCTCTCTCTCTCTCTCTCTCTCTCTCTCTCTCTCTATCTCTATCTATCTATCTATCTATCTATCTATCTATCTATCTGAAATATATATATGGGGGTGGGGTGGGTAAGAATTAACTGGGTTTTTGTATGTGTTTACTTTACCTTCCTGAAAGTCCCCTTTTTGACACTGCCTGCTCCAAATCACCGAGGGACACTTTGGTCTCCAGGGCATGTGCAGAGGGCCTCCCTGGCCTTGGGGAGGGGGACTAGGGAAACCAGCAAGCTATCCTAGCCAACGGAGCCCCCTTGGGACCCTCACGGGATTGTTCCGCAGGCCTATAAATAAACAGGCTTGTTTATCTAGCTTATGGAAACTTGGAGTTTAGCCACTTCCCCTAAGCGTGAGGACTAGAAACTTGTCAGCAGAACAAAAAAGATTCCTCCTTTTGAAATGATCCAAACCTGACTGTGGAAGGAACTTGGTGAAGGGGCCAGTCTGAAAACTTGCCTGAATTTTACATTTCCTTTAAAAAAATGTTTTCCAAGATTGAGATCTTGAGTCCTGCTGTAAACCACATAACTTGGTATTTCCCCACTGTAGGCTGAATGCACTTTGGAACCGGTTTACTATATGATGGTCAACAGGGTCTCCTTATGACACCCCCCCCCTTTTCTTCCACTGGCTTAGCTTTTATTTTGTTTTCGGAGTGTGGGAATGAAGGGAACCCCCCCCCTCGGCCTCCTCATTTGCGCCCCAGGGACACCCCACACCCCCAGAAGGCCTCTCCTTCCCACTTTCAAAAACAACCCCCCCCCCAAAGGACCTCCTTGGTCCAGCTGGCTCTCCATGGGCCTAACTTCCCAGCCTGCTTGCCAGGTCCCTTCCTGGCTGGGCAGACTACAACTCCCATTATCCCCGCTCCTGCCAATTGAGTGGTGTGTGTGTGGTGGTGGTGGGAGGCTGCTCCCCTTCCTAGAACTTGGGAAAAGGCAGTTTTCTTGTGCCTTCTGTCGAGGAAGGAGGTGGGAAGGCCTCGCCACAAACCCCAGGCAAACACACACACACACACACACACACACACACACACACACACACACACACACACACACACACACACACACGGAGGCCTTATGGGGAGGCCATCAGGGAGGCCCACGCCTTCACCACGTCCCCCACCCAGCCTCCAGCTAACCTCCCCCCCCCCCGCCTCCGGATGTTGCTTCATTTTTGCCTCTCTTCCGCACCACATCAGTGTGTGTGTGCGTGTGCGTGCGTGCGTGTGTGTGTGTGTGTGTGTGTGTGTGTGTGTGTGTGTGTGTGTGTGTGTGTGTGTGTGTGAGAGAGAGAGAGAGAGAGAGAGAGAGAGAGAGAGAGAGAGAGAGGGTTTTCAGCCGGCAAAATATGAGCCATTGGGGGGGGGGGTTGTCACTGCCAGCTCTGCCGTTCTAAGTTGTTGTTGTTGTTGTTGTGTTGTTCCTCCCTGTGTCCCCAGTGTCCCTCCTAAGAGCAGCCCAACCGCAGTGGCGCTGCAGATATAGGGGGAAACGTCAGCCCTAGATATCTCCTGAGGGTGGCAACCCCCCCCCCGCACGGGGGCAACTGAGGACAATTTCCTTTTTCCTGGACTTTGATCAGCATCCTGAAAGGGAACTGGGCTTGAAGAGAAGTGACGGGATAGCATAAGGATGACTTTTTAAAAAAGTTTTTGTTTTTTTAAAGCCTTGGCTAAAGTGCACAGGAGCCCGGGACGTGGCGACCCCGTAAACACCCTATTTCTCTTTCTTCCTCTTAGGGAATGGATAAAAGGGAATTCTTTTGCATGCTGGAACCAGGCAAACCTAGTTTTCTGGGCCGTTAAAAGGGAATGGTGGAGCATCCACTTTTATATTTTCCGTAGTCTGGGGTTCCTGGGGTGTTCTCATGGTTGAGTTGAACGCCGAAAACAAGCCACAAACCTCCAGTTTGGTGACTGTTGCAGCGGCAGCTAACTTTGTTAAGGGATACAGGTTTGTCTATATAACACCGATTAAAGTTGCCCATATAAACTCATTTAATATCCAGGATCTAATATTTATTCCTTACCTTCACACACAAACTGCCAGTTGAGTTTCGGCCTACTCTGTGCCGGCTTTTGATAGTCACGAAGCCTCCACTTGCTCACTAGAGGGAGAGAAGATATAATGCATAGGTTATTATTTTGAGGCCACAAAAAGTGCTTTGTGCGCTTTGTGCTGAAGAATCCCGTGTCACTCCAAAATCTTGCCCATTCTTGTCCTTGCAGCTAGCAGTTATCCCAGGAACCCTGTCTAACTCGGACTTCTGTTTTGAAGGGTCAAAACAGAAATATCGGAATGGGTGCTAAAAAGAAGTCTGAAAAGAAATAACTTAGGAATAGGTGCCAAAAAGAAGTCTGGAGGAAATAAAATAGGTCCCCCAATACCTTTCTTCTTCTTTTTCTCTCTCTCTCTCCCTCTGAAAAATGCCGTATTTCATTTTTGAATGGTAGATTTCCTAAAGCAAGCATGTCCAAACTTTGGACCACAACTCCCAGAATTCTAAGCTTATATTGCAAGTGGCAAAGGACTGTGGGAGTTGTGGTCCAAAACATCTAGAGGGCCAAAGTTTGGACATGCCTGTTTAAAAGGATGAGAAACCTGCCTGATTCTGCACATTGTGGGAAAGGCCCATTTGTTGTTGGAGCACAGCTCCGGGGCAGGGGCCTTGCTGCATGGAGGGTGATGGGACATGTAGTCCCAAGGGAACAGTTTAAAAAGCCCCGGTCAGTCCCCTGGTCCAGCCTCCAGGCTGCAGGGCGACGCTTGAGCGTGGGTGGAAGCCGACGGGGGTACCAATCCATTCTCAGCCACCACCCATTCCTTTTTAGACGAGAGCCAGGACTTCACACGTTGGCCTATTGTTCCTTCGCCATTTCGATTTTCCGCTTCACCCGGCAGAGAGCGCCCGTGCTTTGCTGACTCATTGGGGAGGCTGTCCCGGTTCTGTTTGGGTCCTATTAAATTTTAAGAAACAACAAGGCTGTTTTTTTGCCAAAGGGGGAGGAGGAAGGACACAGAAAACCCCAAGGCCCTGTGTTTTGGCATTTACTGAAAATATATAATAAACCCCACACAAAAACAGCCTCCACCATAACCTGAAAATACCTTGGATTGAAGGTATCAGGAGGAAAACCACCTTTTCCTCCCATTGGAAGACTTTAAAGAAACAACGAGTACCTGTAATTGGTTTGGATTTTAATGTCCTCTTGAATTGCCTTTTGCAGGGCCAGGGGTGGTGGTGGTGCAGAATGCCCTGAAGGGTGCAATGCATCTAAAAAAAACACACACAAGATATTTATGAATACATTTATTTTCAAGGTTCCCAGCTGTACAGAAGGCTGTCGGTGACCTTGGATCAGGAAAGAAGTCTGGAGATTTTACTGGCTGTGTTCCGTCCCTCTCCCGAAGGTCTTTCCAGGGCTCTTTCTTGGCTTCCTCCTTTGGGTTTTGATCATACCTGTCAAGTGTGCCGTATTCACCGGGAAATCCCATTTTTACCCCTATTTCCCGTGGTCTTCCCGGATATATTATTTTCCCGGAAATGTCCCAGTTTATATAATTTTTTAAAAATCCTCTGAATGGCATGGGCGCTGACATTTTGTAGACAGCTATTGAGCATGTTCAAAGCATTGAGCATGCTCATTAGGTGGTAGGGGCGGGGATACGGATTTTATTTTCAGATCTCAAACTTGACAGGTATGGTTTTGATTCCGCCCACCCCAGCTGGCTTCCTTGCTCGGTCAGATCATAGGAGCAGTAAAGTGTAGCAGTAAAGTGAAACAGCAACCCCCTCCCCCCGCAACTGATAAAAACCATATTTATAGATACTTGGTCTCAAGAAGTCACTGACCCCAGAAGGAGAGATCTCTGTGAGAGGGACCTAGTTCGTCCGGATTAGGAACGGTGCAAACTTTTGAGCATCACTTCTGGGCAGCACAGACAAACGTCCTGGGGTCTCGCTGGGGGCCACGACTTCTAAAGCTTGCCAGTTGGTTCCCAGAAAGAATCAGAAAGATGAAAGGGTTTCGCAGAAGGGTCGAGAAACCCATTTCAGTGCTTGTGGGCTGACAATCATCAGACCACTGCTGGCAGGGGAGAGCGGGTTTTGTCGTCCGGGGAGAGCGGGTTTGTGTCTTCTGGTCCAGGAGACACAAATCGAGAGATCAGTGTCCAGAAACCACACGGGGAAAACATCTCCCCCCTCCCCGGGTTTCCCTGTCTTTTTGTGCCTCAGTCCGTCCAGTATTTACAGAACACCTTGACAGGATGACTTCACAAATTGTGCATAATAAGCACATGTCTTTGGAGGGTTTGTATTGTTATTTTTCTTTATTTCTGAATATTGGTAATTCGGGGGGGGGGGAATTCCTTGCCTTTTAACTCTCCTTCAGGGAAAGGGAACGGCTTGTGAGTTATTTTTTAAAACCAGGGGGATCCAGGTAGGTCTGGAAGAAAACCTCAGGGTCCCCCATCCCGCCCCAGGTAGATAAAAAGCACCTTGGACCCCACAAGCCTAGGTCTGAGGGGGGGTGGGTGGGAGGAGGGGAGGAGCACTCTGAACGGGCACGCTCAGAGGCACTGTGTTTTATGGACAATCCGTGTGTATTCTGGTCAAAGCCAGGGGGTTGGTCACAGATTTGAGGGGTGGAGAAGTGGAGGTGGAAAGGTTGAAAACAAATAGGGGGTTTACACGAGGTATGTCCAAACTTCAGCCCTCCAGATGTTTTGGACTGCAACTCCCAGAATTCTAAGCTTAGATTGCCAATGGCAAAGGACTGTGGGCGTTGCGGTCCAAAACATCTGGAGGGCCAAAGTTTGGACGTGCCTGGTCTACAGGTGCCGGCTTCCAGATGTCTGCCTTGAAGGGAGAGCTGCATAATTTGTAGCTCCTTTCTGAAAAAGGCCGAACACACAGCTGTAAGAAGTTCTTTTTCTCCTCTCCTCTCCTCTAAAAATGCATTTTCTTTTTAAAAAGTTATTTAATAATTGCAGCGATTTAAATGCAGCCGTGTGTAATAAATTTATCTTCTTGTTGCAACCCCCTTCATTTATTTTCTTAGCCTCTTGGGCAAACCCTGTAGGTACATAAAGTATATGGTATACACAGTACTGTATATGGGGTGGATGTGTGAGTGAGTGACAGAAAAGGGAGGTTCGAAATTCAATTTATAATAAGATTGATGGTCTTTAGGTTACTCGAATTTATGAATAGTTTTCTTTTTAAAAAGAAAAGAAAAGGAAAGGCAATTTAAAAAGAAGCTGGTGAGGAGAAAATAGCACTCAAGTAAATCCAGGGGTTTTAATGGGAAGCCACCTGGTACTAATGGGGCAGTATAGAAATCTAATAGATTAATTAGGTGTATCTATAAATGTGGGTCTTTCATTGCCAATTCTGAATCCCCCTCTGTGCCTCCTTAACACAGACTGGGCTGAATGATCCACAGGGTCCCTTCCACCTCTGCATGATGATGATGATGATGAAGGCTCTGTTTGTGCTGCAGAGTAGGGGGTCAGTTCAGTGTCGTCTGCTGTACAGTAGCAATGAATCTTTGGGAGATTGTGCAGCAAGGGCGATTGCCCCCACCCCACCCCACCCCGTGGCCTGCAAGCGGTGGTGGGTTTACAAATCCCAACATGCTGTCCTTTTTACCTTTGGCTGGGGCTCATGGGACTTGGAATCCAACATACTGAGATTCCACAGGATTCCCCTCCTCCAATTTACAGGGCAGAATCCTTGCCTTTACAACTGGGAGCACCCCTGGCATCTCGTTAATTAGTGGCTTTTTTTTTTTTTTTTTTGGCCAGGACCTCTTGCATGCGTAAAAATTTCCAGTTGGTTTCTGGTCATCATCCACCCAGTGCAACCGTGCTGGCACAGAAGTAAGAACCCCTGTGTACAAACGAGCCCACTTTTTTTTTGGGGGGGGGTTTGACATCTGTTTAGGGCAGCTGCTTAAAGCATATCTCGAATGGCTAGGCCATTGCCCCTAAACGCTCCCCCCCCCCCGCATCTCAAGTACCCCTACCTATTGTGTTTTACAGAAGGGTTTACCTTCAGCCCTTAAAACCAAGGAGTCTGCTTTCCTGGGGGGGGGGGGCGGTCAGCGGTGTTTTTAATGTATATAAATAAAAACAACTGTAGTAAAGTTGAATAATGTAGAATAATATTCTACATTATTCAGTGTAGAATAATGGAGCACTTATATATCCATGTAATCATAAGCGCATAAAACCACTGTTGTCTAATAATGTTTATTATATATGCGTGTGAATGTTCTTACATGCTTCTGTGGTTTCCTTTAGGAGTTTGTCCATCTAGTGTTTGGTCTTCCTTTTTTCTTGCTGTGGTTTCCTTTAGGAGTTAATCCATCTAGGTCTTCTTTTTTTCCTGCTGTGGTTTCCTTTAGGAGTTTGTCCATCTAGTGTTTGGTCTTCCTTTTTGCTTGCTGTGGTTTCCTTTAGGAGTTAATCCATCTAGGTCTTCTTTTTTTCCTGCTGTGGTTTCCTTTAGGAGTTTGTCCATCTAGTGTTTGGTCTTCCTTTTTTCTTGCTGTGGTTTCCTTTAGGAGTTAATCCATCTAGGTCTTCTTTTTTTCCTGCTGTGGTTTCCTTTAGGAGTTTGTCCATCTAGTGTTTGGTCTTCCTTTTTTCTTGCTGTGGTTTCCTTTAGGAGTTAATCCATCTAGGTCTTCTTTTTTTCCTGCTGTGGTTTCCTTTAGGAGTTTGTCCATCTAGTGTTTGGTCTTCCTTTTTCCCCCTGCTGTCTTCCACCTTTCCCAGGGAATTCTGCCTTCTGCTTAGGGAGGGAGATGGGTTAGGTAGTTAAGCCCTGGCAGAGTTGGAACCGAGTTATAGTGAACTTAATAGAGCTTTCAGTGTAGGTGAGATACTTAAAGAGTAGTTTTACCAGTTCTGCTGGTACCCCAGTGGCTGAGTAGGAATTTGAACCCAGGTCTTCTAAGTCCTAGTCCATGCATAGATAGGTAAAAATGCACACTGCATAGGTAGGTAAAAATGCACCTAAACAGGCATGCATGCATTTTGTAATTATTTAAATACTGGCAGCTGTGGCCAGATGTAGAGGTGCAGAGATAGATAGAGACAGAAAAACAGGGGAGCGCTGTAGCACTAGATACCTCAGACAAAGAGGCTCCTGCACTATTGTATATGCAATACAAATACAGTACATTGTAGAAGAAAGCGAGCCCTTTATTTGACCGCTAAAATTGGTCAAATGCAAGTTTATGTGGAATAAAAATCCGGCTTCTTCAGGCACACGCCGGTCATTTATGAACCGAGGCAGAAAAATAAGATCGCGATCCCCCTCCTCCTCCTCCTCCTGTCATTCTTTCCCAGAAAACCTCTTTGTTGTCGAAATAAAATGTTAGGAAGGTCTCTTTAAAAAGGGGGAAGGAAGTGTGTGTGTGTGGGGGGGGGTTCTGCGCCGCGTGTGGGCGGAGAGAAGTGGAAGGGAAGTGGGGGAGCCGTTCCCTCGATGGCTCGATCTCGGGGGGGGAGGGGCAGGAAAGAAAAAGAGGAGGAGGAGGAGGAGGAAGAGGAACGAAGTATCCGGTCCTTTTCCACGTGGGGGAGAGCGGCAGGCTGGGCTCCCATTGGCCGAGAGCGCCGGCGTCTCGCGTTCGGAGGGCCCCCATTGGCTGCGGCGCGGGCGGACCGCTCGGTGGTGGGGTGAGGGGGGGGCGAGCCGTGGAAAAAAGAATGAATGGGGAGGAGAGAGAAGCTCCGCCCCCGTTTAGAACGTTGCTACATTATAACTTTTTTTTGTTGTTTGTTCCTCCGCCCCCTTTCATCTCTCTCGCTCGCTTCTCCTCCCGTGGCTTCCCGGCGCCGTTTTACTTTCACGCCAAGCCTTCGGGAGCGGCGGGAGCCTTTGGCCACGGGTTCGAGCCCAAGGTGCGGGGGAAGGAAAAAGGAATTTTTAAAAATTTAATTAATTTGTCGGTCTTGTTTGCTTGCGCGGGAGAGGGGGGGTCATCTTTCTTCCTTTTTTGTGTGTGTGTGTGTGTGTGGTTTTTTCTTTCTTTTTGAAACCCTCCCTCCCTGCAAGGAAGTGGGCGCTTTTTTCTTTCTCTCTCTCGCGTCGCCTGTTCCTCTTTGTCTTAAAAAGATTCAAGCGGGATGCTGCCGGTGTGCGTTGCGGGTCTGTGTGTGTGTGTGTGTGTGTGCGTGCGTGCAGGCGGCGGGGAGGGGGGGGCGTTGAAAGTAACGAAGCCGCCGCCCCCGCACAAAAGGATACCGTGAAGCCTCCCGGAGCGGCAGGAGGTTTGGTTTTTCCTCTCGGATCGAGAAGGGGAAATAAAAGGAGAAATATATTGAATTTTTGAGACGGAGAGAGTCGCTCGGAGTTGATCGTGTGAAAGCGGCGGCCCTTTGTCTGCCCTGGTGGGCTCTTCTTCCGCGTCCTTCTCACCACCCCTCTTGCTTCTTTCTCTCCCTGCCCCCCCCTCTTTCCACCCCCCCTCCCCGAGTAGGTCATTCGAATGGACCACCAACCCACCCCCAGGAGTTGCAGCCAGGGACCCCCCGCCTGCGACCCGGTCCCCAGCGACCCTTCTATGAATGTCCTCATTCACACGACCACCGGGGCCCGCTATGAGCTCTCTGTGCCCGTGGAGGAGACGGTGGAGGGTCTGAAGAGGCGGCTCTCTCAGAGGCTCAAAGTCTCCAAGGAACGGCTGGCGCTTTTGCATAAAGAAAGGTAATGGACGACGACGCCTGGATTTTCCAAAGCAGGAATTCAGCTTCAGATCTTTTTAATTTAATTTCAGGCCACCCCCACCACCCCCGCCAGGGCGTTGGAAGGTGAATTGGGGGGCCGGGGGTGGGGTGGGGGGGGTAGAAAACACCCCCCCAAAAAAGTTAGAACAGCTTTATTTATATATATAAACGAAGCAAGTCTCCCGGAGTTCCGCAGGGCTTCCATTACTTAAAAAAAATAAAGAGTATTAAATCCGGGCAGTGCAGCCCGTGTGTGTGTGTGGGGGGGGTCTACTTGGAAGTAAGCCCCAAAGGAAACTTAAACCGGCGGTCTCCCCCCTGGGAAGCTTGTACACAAAATGACTACAGTATACTGAGATGGAAGACCCATCATCTGTCGGATTATAGGTGCGTGTGTGCGTGTATATTGGTGTCTGTGTTATTTCCCCAGTATATTTTTGCTCTTGTTTTTCCCTTTGTCTTCCACCCTGATGCATGTTATGTTAAAGCAAAACCCACCCCCACCCCAGCAATGGCCCTTTGGTATTCGGTGACACCATGTTGAATAATGGTATAGGTAGAAAGTGGAAATTTTCTTTCTGACATTCAAAGGGTAGGACAAATGTCTCAGGAGGTGCCTGTGTGTGTGGGGTGGGGTGGGGGGTGAGATAAACTTGCAGGCTGTTCCCCGTAGAAAATGTTTCCCACTCCGTAAGCAAACCCCCCCATTTTGATGTGTGCCCCCTGCTTTCTCTTACAACCCTTTTCCAAGGAGCACTGTTGAAATACATCCTGTTAAAGAAAAGTTAGTTTAATTATTTGTGTATAATAATAATAATAATAATAATAATAATAATAATAATAATAATAATAATAATAATAATAATAATAATAATAATAATATTGCATTCTGCGTCAGAGTGCATTCCAATAAAACCAACAAGGTACAAACATCTGATCTATAGAGTTCACCCCCCACCCCCCATAGAACTGGAGGAAAATATTTCTGTTCTTGCAGTGCTTTCCCCCTCTTAATTAAAAATAATAATAATCCAATCTCTGGGGGAGGTGGGGTCGTCTGCCCGCCCCCCCTCCCCCCCCCCCCCTCCGGAAAGTTGTCTTGCACAGCCTGACTCTCCAAGGGTACTTTTCGACCGTGAAGGTCTCCTTTGTTCTTGCAGGCTGGGGTTTGGGTAGCGTGCAAGGGCAGGAGGCGGTGCACGCCTACTATGGGTGCGCGCGCAGGCACCCGGGGGCTTGCACGCCCCACCTTCCTTGCACGGCAGTGTATCGCCTTCTCATATATGTTTGTGTGTGTGCGTGCGCGCACATGCGTACATATATGGTCGCCAGCCTTGTCCCACCGCTTTGGGGTGCCTGGAAGCCAAAGGCATGTCACAAGAAAGAAACCCCCCCACCCCCCAAAGGGCTGGCTTTTCTCTCTTTGGTTATAGGGGGGGAGGGGGGAGTAGGTGGGCGAGAGAGTGCTTCCAGCCCTGGTGGTGACTTCATAAAAAGAAGCAAAGGGGGTTGGCTGCGTCTTAGCCAGGCCTGCCTCTTTGTTTAACTCCATCAGCATCGCCTGGTTGCCTCCCAGGGCTTGGGAGGCAGAGGGCTCCTGAAGATGCAAAGAGGGGGGCATTATACACCCTAATACCCCCCCCCCCAGATTTCCATGAAGATCCTTTTCTCTGTCCCCCCCCTTGCATATGGTTTGCTTTGGGTTTAAGGGAAACCTGCTTTAAAAAAAAAATCAAAATATTCTTTATTTTTTTGTCTTCCTTCTGTGGTCTGCCTAGTTTAAAACGGGGACAACGGGTTTATTTCGATTTCCCAGTCAGCATCTCCGCTGCCAGGTTTGAGCTCAAAAGGGCCTCCTGTTCATAACCAACTCATGTATCCCCCCCCTCCCCAAAGTGGTGGTGTGTTGTGTGTGTTGTGGGGGGTGTTGTCTGCTTTATTTCTTGACTTACAACCCCCCTATATATATGTGTGTGTGTGTGTGTGTGTGTGTGTGTGTGTGTGTGTGTGTGTGTTTAACCTCCTTCCCCTCCCCAATTGCAACGATTCTCCCGGATATACCTTCCCTAAAACCCAGCCGATTCTCTGTCTCCCTCCGCGCACTCACATCCTGCACACACACACACACACCGTACAAATCTTTATTTTTTTCCCCCTGCTTCCTCCTCCTCTCTGTTTTCTAAGGCTGTCACTCCAGTTGTCTGGCAGAGGGGTGGGGGTGGAGTTTTTTTTTTTTTGGGGGGGGGAGGCAGCGTTCCTTGATAAATGACTGCGGGTGAATGGAAGAGAGGACCAATATGTCTGGTAGCAGCAGAAAGAGAGACAAGAGAGAGAGAGAGAGAGAGAGAGGGGGGGGAGAGGTGTTTGCGCCCCCACATCCACACTCTTAAGGCAGCGCCTTTACATAAGAAGCTGAAAAGAAAAAGGAGCAGAGATATAGCTTAAAGGTGTTTTCAAGGGAACGGGGAAGGATTTAAAGAAAATAAAACACTGGGTTAAATACCTGGGTTTAGGACAAACCCACACAAGGAAATGAATTATTATCTCCCTCCCCCCCCCATCCAACCTTCCCCTTTTGACTCTGGTTGGGTGTGTATTTCAGAAGGGTTGCATTTCCTCCGCGTTTTTGCATCTGGGGGCATTTCTGTGTCTTTTATTTCTCATTCAAGTAATTCCCAACCCCTTTTTCTCTTTCTCTCTCTCCCCCCCCCCCTCCCCTTACAGTCGCCTGAGTTCCGGCAAGCTGCAAGACCTTGGCGTCAGCGAAGGCAGTAAATTGACCTTAGTTCCTACGGTAGAAGCTGGCTTGATGGTAAATTTGCTCCCCTCTTCCCCTCCCCTCCTCTACCCAACAACCCACACGATTAACCCTAAGTTACTGGAGTCCAATATCTCTGGAGGCGGGACGAGAATGCAGCGGCGCCTCGACTTACGAATTTAATCCATTCCTCGTTTTTTTATTTATTTATTTATTTTCACATTTATATACCGCGCCTATTCCCTGTAACTGGTGCATATTTATATATATATATATATATATATATAAACGTCGCCAAAACAACCAGATTTCTACACGGGAAGAAACCCGAATCCACACTAACATGCATACCTATACCCGTGAAAATCTACGAAAACATATATATATATATATATATATATATATATATATATATATATATATATATATATATATATATATATATATATATATATATATATATATATATATATATATATGTACTTTGGGTTTGGTCATTGACTGCGATAAAGTTTTCATTCATTCAGTCAGTCCATCAATCAGTCCATTCCAAATGCATGCTCTTAAGTTGAACGACTCTTAAGTCAGGGTACCTATCTAAAACAATGAAAAAATAAGTTTTAAAAAAAATAAAAAAAAATTGTAAGTCAAGCAGATCATAGCTAAAATTCGTAAGGCGGCAGTTAAAAGGCCAACAGTTTTCCGCTCTTAAGTCGAATCGCTCTTAAGTCGGGGCACCACTGTACCTTCACAATCCCTTCCATTGTTATGGTCTCAATGCATTGTGGGAGGCCAAGGTTGGAAACAGCCCAGGGGTTTTACTTCATCACCGTCATCATCTTACACCTACAGAACTAGAAGGGACCGAGGAGAATGGTGGGGTAAAAATACTCGAAAATAAATAAATAAAAATAAATCCAGTCCAGCCCCTTTGAAAGGAAGCTTGAGGGGAGGCGGGTGGGATCGAACTCACAACCTTTGGCTCGACAGCCTCGAGTCTTAACCCAGGAGCTCTCTTCACCAGATAAGAGCTGGGTCGCTGCCTCACTCCTAAGACAATCTCCTGGTTGCAAAAAAAGGTGGCCGGCCAGGTGGACTTCCTTACATTCACATCTTCAATTCAACGGTGTGGTTTCCTAACCTGAATCACCTGAATTTGCTGCACACAAGGAGAGGCCGCCGGCAAAGGATGCCTTGCTTTGGGCTGAAATTTAAAAGAAAGGCGAAACCCCTGCCATCCCCTGAACAGGCGTATTTGTTGGTCGCTGGGCCTTCCATACGTGTGAACAGGCCACGGTTCTCAACACAACCTTGTCCGTGGACTACCTTTTTTTTTTTGTAAGGGGTTCCCCCCCCCTTATGTGCTGCAAATTCGGGGGACTGAGTACATTTCCCCACTGGCTTTTCTCCCGGTGCCCTGCCCTTGTTCTCACAACAACCCTGCAAGGCAGACTCAGGCCGAGAGTTGATCTGGCTGAGCCCAATTCTGCCCCTGGGTCTTTCCAGACATCCTTTGCTGGTGACCCATGGGTGGAAGGAGGGGAATAGCTCCACCACCTTTTCTCTTCCTGATCTCTTCTTAGAGACAGGTGAGCAGGGAGAGTTAAAAACAGAGAAACTTCATCCTTCCCCCTCTCTCTGTTTCTTGTTCTTCTTGCAGTCTCAAGCATCCAGGCCCGAACAGTCCGTGATGCAGGCCTTGGAAAGTTTAACAGAAACTCAGGTAAGACCGCAGACACGGTTCGGATTCCTGAAAAGCGCCGACGTTCGTTTAATTAACTGTAAATATTCCTTCCAAGAACTTGGCTTCGGGGGGGTTTTGTTGCTCCCTGCCTCGTCTTGATCAGCTGGAGTGGCAAGGCGGGAGAGGCAGAGGAAGAACAGACCCGTGTGTCAAGTTTCTAGTCCATGGTGAGGTTTGTCTGTACCGCCGGTGTTCGAGCCCGCTTCTCCATTGGGTTTGTGGTAGCCGGAATGAGGATTTTGACGAAAAGAACGGGCAGGGATGCTGGACTCTGGAGTTCCCTCTTTCCCGCCGAGCCACTGCCCTAGAACACTTGTGTCGTCCATTGGTTTAATATGTATTTGTTTCACTTTGCCTTATAATGCAAATATTATAATGCAAATATAATGCAAAAATAACATTTTGGGAAGTATTTGTCATAGTGGTGTGGGCAGGCCTTCTCCTGCCCACCCCCTCTCCCAAATCTAGCCTCTCTCTCCCCTCTCCACATTGCCCCAGTTTTTCAGTTCTTGGATAGAGGGGTGCATGTGGGGGGGTCTATCTATCTATCTATCTATCTATCTATCTATCTATCTATCTATCTATCTATCTATCTATCTATCTATCTATCTATCTATCTATCTATCTATCTATCCCTTCCTTCCTTCCTTGTCTCTGTCTATCTATCTATATCTATTCCTTCCTTATCTATATGTATCCATCCATTCATCCATCCATTGCAGAGGAGGTGGAAAGCTCAAACGAGGTGTGTGTGTGTGTGTGTGTGTGTGTGTGTGTGTGTGTGTGTTGAGGGTTTAGGTTTGCATTTGGGATTCTGGTGGAATCGCTTTGTAAGGAGGGCCAGCCCTACCGCCTTCCACTGTTGTTTGATTGGAATCTTTTTAGGCGGAGAAAGATGAGGGGGTGGCTAATCCCCACCCCACCCCCTTCCACCCTCCACCCCCACCCCCCCGACATTTTTGTTTGGCTCTCCCTGCTTTCCAGCCAAGAAGAGAGAGAGAGAGAGAGAGAGAGAGAGAGAGAGAGAGAGAGAGGTTTTGTGGAGTGGGGCGGGGAGGGGGGGTGGGAGAGCAGAGACTGTCGGCCGGCCAGCCCACCCGCCATCTGTTTGTGACGGGGCTGGCTTTCATTAGGGTACTTCTGTTTTCAGCGCATTCCTTCCTTTTTCTGTCTGCCTCCTCCCCCACCCCACCCCCTAAGCAGGCCTAGGGGGGGGGCAGCGGCAGGGGCCGTTGGGTCCAGCCAGGCACAAAGGCTGATATCAGGGTTAGGGGCAGGAAGATGCTGGGGTCTTTTTTGGGGGGGGGGGCAAAGATTTTAGCTCTTGAGCTGTCAAAGTTTTCAAGGCTGGCACATAAAGGTCACACACACACCCCTCTTAAGCGCAGCAGACCCAGAGGGGACCCCCTGGGTCATCTAGTCCAGCTCCTAGTCGTGATCGCCCTGTAATAATAATACTGGTGCCGACCTCGCTAGACAGAACCATGTGGGCCACAATCCAGCCGGTGGCTTCCTCCTGGCCCGCAAAATCATGTCACGTCATGGGTTTCGGTCGCTGCCGGTGGACTCCGGGCCTGGTCGCAAGGGCACGCGCAGGTTGTATTGTATTGCAGCAGAATTGTGAGATTTGTTGGTTCCTAAAGTCTACCACACGGGTGCTTCCTTGCTGTCTCGGAATACAAACCCCATCATCCCCGGTTGACCGGCGGTGGCAACTGGGAGTTGTCCTTTAAAATGGCTGGCCTCAAGTGGCTTCGCCCCCCCCACCCCCACCCCCAATGGTGCAGGCGAGTTACACAACTTGGAACAGCCCAGATCCAGGTGCGTCTTTCTAAGTCCTCTGGCTGGTCCCGGGGTGGTGGGGTGGTGGGGGTGGGTAGTGGTTGGAGGCGAGGGCGGGTGCGCAACTAACTTCCTTCCGCGTCGAGTGAGAAAATGGCTGGCGGGGTGGGGTGGGAGGGAGGGAGGGAGAGGCGGTCTGCCTTTTTTGTCCGCACCCACAGAGATCTCTTTCAATGGGAGGAGGGATGGTTTTGCTGCTGGTGGCGTAATTTTTTTTTCGAGGCAGGAAGGGAGATAAAAAACGGGAGGCCCCTCCTCTTCATTCATTCATTCATTAAAGGGGGGGTGACGTCACGGCTGCCTCGCCTCCTTTTCACCCATTGATTTCGGGCGGGGCGGCAGCATAAAGGGGGGGGCGTGAGTGTGGGGGGGGAGGCCATGGGAAGCCTTGCCCCCCCCCCACACACACACACACAACACCCCTGTCAGGGAGGCTCCATTCAAAGCAGTGCTGGTGAAAATGTTTTAAGGGGGGGCACTGTATCAGTCTAACCCTCTCCTTCTCTTGCCCTGCCTGTCCCTTTTGATGGCTGTTTTTGAAGGTGGGGGGGGTATCAAGGGGCCCTTGGATTTGCCCTTGGAGTGGAGGGAGAGCGATGGATGGAACCCCTCTTTTTAGAAGAGAACAGAAGGGGGGGGGGAAAGGAACAGAGATTCAGATGGAGATTCTCAGGCTCTCCACTCAATTGCTGGTGATCCTTTGGGGTTATTTATTTATTGCCCCGGGATGGAAAATCAGCCCTTTCTGTGCCTTATCTAGTCCAACCACACCCCTCCCTTGCAGAAAAAAAAGGGGGGGTGCTTTCTCCTCCCTTTCCCCTCTTATTCCTATTTTTTGGTGGAGAAGGCAGAGAAAATGGCAGAACACCACATTATTTTATTTCCTCAAAAAAAGATAAATTTATAACCCCCCCAGGGGTTCGGATTACATACATGCCCTTGTCCCCTGAGTCTCAGCCTCTCAGCTTTTTGTGTGGGGGGGCGGCTGGACGGGGCGTGGGGGGGGAGAGGAGGAGGAGGAGGGATTCGAAGTCCCAGCCCCCTGGCTCTTGCAAGCCAAAGACTGAAACCACTGAGCCCTCCAGCCGTGGCATGGGCAGAGTTGGCTTGGGAAGAGGGATTTTTTTTGGGGGGGGAAGGAAGGTTCGAAGCAGCAGCTTTTGAAAGGGGGGTGTTGTTAAAGGAGAGTGACGGAGCCGGGCCCTGTGGATGCTACCTACCCATCTGCAGCCCTGGCAGGCGGTGGCGGTGGCCGGGGGGGGGGGGAGGCAGGAGACGGAGGAAGAGGAGGAGGAGGAAGGCAGGGTTATCCGGGGCCAGCGTGTCGCTTTGATGCGCACGGGGCGATGAAAGAGAATCAGGTGTACCCTGAGTCATCTCCTCCGTTCTCGGAACTGGGCTGGCTCATGACTTCGAGGTAGGGTCGGGATTAAATTCTCCCTCCGCTGCCCCTGCTTTGCGCCTCCTCCACTTCACCTTTTCTGGGTTTAAAGGGGCCTAAATGCACGGGGAAAGGAAACCAGGGGGTTCAGGCCGCTGCAAGGGGCATTTCCCTTGATTTTTTTTAGTTAAAAAAATAAATGAAAATAAAATAGAGTTGCCTCTCTCTGCTCCGTTACTTCCCTTTCAAGGACAGGGATGGGCCAGCTTCTTACTCCAGAGTAGACACCTACTCCCTTCTTCCCCATCTGCCCTATAAGGGGGGGTGCTTAATCCTCCCCCCCTTCCGTGCCAAGCCTCTGAACATGTGAAGAGTGCTAAAGAAGAATTCTAACCCTTCACCCCCCCCCTCCAATCCCAGGGAATGGCGGGCTTTGCTTTAGACCCGATTCATATTTTGGAATGGAAAAGCGAAGGGCATCGTCAGTTCACTTCTTCTCGCGTGATGGGAGTTGTAGTACAGTCCCTAGCGGCAAACGGATGCTCATAATGGCTACTGGGTCGTCCTCTTTGGCGTAAGGGGAGTCTCAAGTCTGATTCCGGATTTCTCCATTAAAAAAAAAAGAATTGAATCATGGAGAGAGATCTTGGTGCTGGTGATCCCTCTGGGCCCGGGGGGGGGGCATCAGGAAGGCCTGGCGTAGGGTGGTGTCTTCTGTTGCTCCTGTTTTGGCCCCGCCACTAGGGATTTGGAAGCCACGAAGGGGGGGGGGTCCCAGGGCCACCAATGACGGGCCAAGGGCCTGGCCCTGCAGTCAATACTCCCAGGAAGAGTGAAGGGCTTTGCAAAGGTGTGTCGGAAGTTGGTGTTCATGGAGGCGCAGCTGCTGTCCAGAAACAAAATCCCGTCATGAGGACTAGAAACGCGGCTGGAGGTTTATCTCGGCAAAGCCGAACGGATGCGTGAGCTAGGTGGTAGCCGCAAGGGAGGGCGAATGGGGTGGGTGGGTGGGGATGAGTCGTCCGATGGTCCCAATGCCTGGGGTGGGGTGAGCTGGAAACCGTGTCACGCACGCTCTCGGGAGCCAGATATTTTGTTAGGAATTTGCTGGCATTTACGGTCAGCTCCCGCCCTCTTCTCTGGATATTTTTTTTTTGGGTGGGGGGGGGGAAATAATAACTTTTTTAAAAAACAACCCATCCGAGCCACAAAGGAAGGGCTATTTTTAGTGCCGCTGCCGTCTGCCTGTGGCACCAAGGTGCTTGGCGTCGGTTCTGCCACCCCCACCCCCCACCCCGCGGGCGGTGGCGGTCAGGACAGTTTGAAGGGTTTGAATGACGCCCGATGAGTCAGCCAGGGCGGGCGGGCGAGCAGGCCAGGGACATCTCCGCCAACTTAAGGTTGGCTTCTGACGTCAAAGGAATCTGGAGGAGAGCAGGAAGCTTGCAAGGAGAACATGCCGGTTTCTTCTGTGGAGGGGGGGGGGCGAGGGGGGTTATGGTGAGGAGCGCAGCCTAGCAGTTAAAGCAGCGTATGGAAGACCCGGGAGCCTGAAACGAACAGGCTTTTCTGTGTTCAGGGGCAGCTGGCATTTATTTATTTATCTTGCTTCTTTTATTTCCGGATGGCTCCCCCTTTTAACCCGGAGTGGAGCCTGGTTCTGAAATGGGAACCCCCTTCACACTCCTTGGAGCGAAAAACCCACAAAATCCACATTTTTCCCCCCTCTGTGGTGCCGGGAGGAGGCGGGGAGAGCCTCCCCCCCCAAACAGATGCCCCTCTTGTCTGATCAAATGGGCCGGGCTGGTGGGAGGGAGAGGACCTCTTTCTCTCCCCCCCCCCATCCTCCCTCTTCCTTCCCCCCATATGATAATTACCATCTGTCTTTTCCTGGCTGCTTGGAGAACAAAGAAAAACCTGATTTCCCATTCAGACACCAAGAAAAGGAGACTGGATGGGGTCCCCCCCTCCCCTTGCGGAGGTAGGATGTAGGATGAGGGGACCTCAGCTGAATGGTGCAATGCACATAGGTGTGTGTGTGTGGGTGGGTGGGTGGGTGTTGGAGAGACAACTCAGTTGCTGTTGGGAGTTGCAGTCCAGGAACGTCTGGGTGGGGACCCACAGGTTGAGAACCACTAGCATGAAAGGATGACCCACACTGGTAACCTTTTGAAATTTGGGGAGGGAGGATTGCAAAGTAGTAGAGCTGTAAATGGCTGGCGCTGGGTCTCCCCGCTGCCAGGAGGGCGTGAGAAGCGCCTCCATGCGTGCAGGGTGGTGGGCAGGCACTCTGCACATGCTCAAGGCCTTTTGAGGGGCCCCCCGTGGGTCAGCTCCGGCAGTGGAGTCAAAGAAAAAGAGTCCTTTGACAGGAGAAAGGTAGGCTGTAAAACAAGATAGAAAAAAGAGACTCCGGGGCCATTTCACGGCGACTCCCTGTTAGGTAGGCCAGCATGGTTGTCTCCGGGCTCCCCAGATGGGACTTTATCGGACCCCCCCTTCCCCGTTGATGAGACCTGTGCAACCTTGTGGGCCCGGCCACCTCCTGTGAGGAGACCCAAAACCTTCAACGACGCCTCCCCGCCCACGCCTTCCACGCTGTGGCTTCCCATCTGGCCCGTAAATCAACCTTAATTTCTCGGGGAAGGGGGGCCCTCCTCCTCCTCCTCCTCCTCGGCTTCTCAGAAATATCTTCTCTTTCACGCGCCGCTCTTTCTGGTCCCGATGGTAGAGACATTTGCAACCGTGGCGCACGTGTGGGGATTTTTTCGCCCGCCCACCCCCCCCCCCACAGGTGGCCACCATGCAGGCAATCCCACCCCCCTTTGAACGAATCTCTTTCCTTTTTGTTGATTTTTTAGTTTTTGTTAAAAGAGAGACTTGCACGCAAACCTCACCTTTTGCAAAAGGAGGCGTCTGATTTAGGCAAAGTCCTGCCGAACACGGCTTCCCCCCCCCCAAACAAAATCCCTGACCTCAGCAGCTGTGGTCTTCGTCTGAGGAAGAAACATTCTGTGCATGTTCAGGAGGCATTCACTGACGTTGGGGGGGGGGAGCCGTGTTTGGCAGGACTCCCCCCCCCTTTAAAGTTCTTTGTCAATTTATTTATTGGTTTTACAGTGGGGCAGGTTTGCGTCCTTGCCTGAAAGCCTTTGGGGGGAGCTGCGGGCTTTATTAAAAGAAATTGGCAAGCTCTCTTGAGCGGCTCTGTGGGTGGAAAGGTGTGTGTGGGGGGTGCCAATGGAACAATAAACATGAGGTCTAGCACCTTGGATTTCCATTTAACTCATGGCTGCAATCTCAGCTGAACCCTCTCTCTCTCTCTCTTTTTTTTTCCTGGCTCTTCCTTTTAGAGGGGGAAAGAAGGGAGAAAATGATACCGTAACTGGTTCCTTCCCTTTCCCCCCCCCCCCCAATCCCTCCGAGCACCACCCCCTTCCTTGTTCTGTTGTTTCCTGTTATGAGATTGCCAAAGTCTTGGTGTTTTTTTTCCCCCTCCCGGCCTTTTCGAAAAGCTCCACCCTAGATCAGAGAACGCCACCGGCTTAGGCAAATATTTGCTGTATTCCGACGCCCATTTTCCCCCTACGCCCTGCCCCTTCCTTTCCCAGTGGCCGGCGCGTGGCTCTACTACAACTCCCTGCCCCAACCTTGGGAGGGTCACTTGTTTCGCGTTTTGCCTAAGCCTCTCCAAAAACGTTCCCCCCCCCCCGTCTGATCCGAGGCGAGGAGGTGTTGAAGCCGGGATGTGCGGTTGGGAAGGACCCACCCGCTGGAAAGCAGCCCCGATGGGTTAGGAATGCCACCGGTGTAGCTGGAACTGCAGGCTGGGCTGCACCGGTTGAACCTCTGCCTGGAGCTTTTAAAGACGGTTGCCAATGAGGAGCCTCATCTGGATCCACATGGCCAGGTCGAATTGGGGTCGGGGGCTGATTAAAACAGGCCAGCTTTTTTTTTTTTTTTAGGGAGTGGGGGTGTTAGGGTTCGCCATGGGCGAGCAGAGCTGAGGGTCCAGGTGACCAGGTACAGAACTGTTCCTAGTGTAAAGTTCTAAAAGGTGGTGTATCTTCTTTCATTCTCCTCTTTCTACAAGATGGACTGGGGTGAGGGAGAAAGAGGGAGAAACGGCAAGTTTGGGGGTGGTGGTTTATAGCCGGAAAATTGACTGGGGAGGTCCACGCTGTGAAAGTGATCTTTGGGTCCAGGCCGATGACTCTGGCAACCCACTGATTCTGGGTTCAAATTCTGCTCCCCCTCTCAGCTCAGCCCAACATCGCCAGGTTTTGTTTTATTTATTTATTTATTTATTTATTTATTTGCCCTTTATACACTGAATGGGGAAAGTTGTATTGCATCCATCGTGTTGATGTGTTTGATACATAGTCAAAGGAAAAGAGTTTAAGAGAAGGTAGCCGTGTTGGTCTTTTCAAGAACTGCAGGCAAAAATCAAAGAAAAACAAAACAAAAGATGCAAAACATTTGGCACCTTAAAGACTAACTTTTATAATTTAATGTAACGTTTCGTGGACACGTCCACTTCTTCAGACAGAACAGCAGAATGAGATCTGCTGCTATATGTCTGAAGAAGTGGACATGTCCACGAAACGTTACATGAAAATATGTAAGTTAGTCTTTTAAGGTGCCACATGTTTTGTGTCTTTTCTTTTCTTTTTCTTTGATTTTTGCCTGCAATAAAGGAAAAGAAGCGAGCATAATTTTATATCGGAATCGGGCACATGTTTTCAGAGACTCAAGTCACCTGGAAAGCTGACTTTTAGAGATTTTTTGAGGAGACCCTTGCTTTTTCTGCTTTTGCATCACGATGAGCGTCCAACCTCCCTTGAGCGACGAATTCAAAATTTCAAAAAATGGACGCAAAAAGGGCATTGAAAACCATGTGGTGTTAAAAACAAACACAAGCAATCCTACGAAATCTGCCCGTGCGATCAGCTCAGTTTCTAAATTGCTGTGCATCATGCTTCCTCTGTGCAACAACTATCTCACAACAGTCCTTTGTGCGAACTTGGACCCGGTCTTCACCAATTCTGTATTTTGAGTCTCCAGCCCTCTGCCCCCAAAATCTGGCAAGAAAGCTTCTGGGTGTCACCAGATTCTTTGTCGTTTTGAAATGGAAACCTTGCTGCTGCTTTTTGTTTAAAATTTTAACAGACGTTCTGGGTTTCTTCTTTCCAGGTAAACGACTTCCTCTCCGGAAGGTCTCCGTTGACGCTGGCCCTCCGAGTCGGGGACCACATGATGTTCGTGCAGCTCCAGCTGGCCGCCCAGCAGAGCGGCGCTCAGCTCCAGCACCGCCACGTGGTGGCCAGCCGCGGAGAACACGCCGGAGGGGCCGCGGCGACGACGCCCCTGCTGGCCGCCAGCCCGGCGGCCGGCAACTGCCGCCCCCTCCACGGTAGTGGCAGCGGCAGCCCCGCCTCCGGATTCCCCCGAGGTCCGGTGGCGCCCGCTTGCCCGCCCCGGCCTTCTGCCTCTTCCTCGCCCGTTCCGGCGACATCGGCATACTGCAGCGCCACCGCTCACCCCACGCCCGTCACGGCCGGCGCGTTCCAGTCCCACGGCGCCAGCACGCCGGCAGGAAGCAGCGGGACCTCCGCCTGCTCCGAGGTGAGTCGTGGGGCCCAGGTTGGTGGCCGTGGCCTGGTTGGCAGTGGCAGTGGCCAGGTGACAGCACCAGGAAGCCCGAGCTCCGGGTTCAAATCGTGCTCTGGGAAGTGACAAACGGCCTCATGAGCGTCCCCTATGAGAATTTAGGGCAGGTCCCCCACCCCACCCAAGAGAACAAACTGTCTGTTAAAATATGCCAAACATTGAAGTTTATTTTGGGGGGAGTGGGGGAAGTTTCCCCTAACCCCCCTGCCTTGGCAAACCAGGAAGGACATCAAATTCTAAGGAGATTTAAGGAGATCCTGTTAAGGAAGAGTGAAAATATTTAAAAAATAAAATAAAATAATGTAGAAAATTAAGTTGCAGGGGCGTCCATAATGAGATTGTACTTGTTAAGGTCCTGCTGAGAGCTGGTTCCAAATGTTAACGTTGAAGGAGACTTAAATGCTTTCATCCCGTTCTTAGAAAACAGGTCTTCTGAGCACGTGCCGAGTCCCCTTTTCTGATAGCGAACTCAACTTGGGCTGAATCTCTTGAGTGCTCGTCGCGGCGTTCTGAGTCGCCCGGAGTCTGTAATAGTTTGCAGAGAGCTTTCCCTCCCAAGATCGGAAGGGAATTCTCTTGCTCCCTGGGTGACCTTCACGTCTTCCTCCTTTTCCTTCAGGTGGACTGCTCCACGCGGAGTAACAGCCCGTCCAGCCCCAGCCCAGCCCAGCCCTCCCGGACACGCAAACCCGGTGCCGTGATCGAAAGCTTCGTAAACCATGCCCCCGGGGTCTTCTCGGGAACATTCTCCGGTAAGACCTGGCTGCGTTTCTCCCTTTCAGTGGCTGGAAAGAAAAGAAAAACCCACTTCCTAGCACAAGACATGTTTTCACAATGTATTTGCCAGAACTGGCCACTAGAGGGTAGCAAGACACTGTGCGAATGCATGCTTGCGGTTGAAGAATGCATGATCTCTGGCTCTCTCTAGTGGCCAGTTTTAATAACGCGCGGCATTTCTGAAATTTTTTTTCTCTTATGCTTTTGGTTTATGCTGATGTGTTTGCCGTTACCTGTGGTTTTCAGCATCCGCAGGGGAGCTCGGAACCCATCCTCTGCAGAAACAGGTCTCCTCCTATAATTTAGTGCATGCAAGCCATCTGATTTTCACAGGGTTCTTTGTCAGGGCGCAAGAAGCAGTCTCTGAAGCCTGCACCGTTGGTATACTTCTTTACATTTTCCCTCACCAGTAAATGGTGGGAAATGCACGTGTTGCGAGTGGACTCGGTACATGGGTGGATCCTCTAAGTATTGTCAGACATGTCTCTCACAGCTGAGTGCAACCAAAATATGTAGACCTTGAAGGTGAAGTCCTGAGGTTTTTTTGCCAGGCTTTCTTGTATGCATATAAGAAATCAGGTTAGTAAAACAAAAGTCCTGGCTGGTCCCAACATCCAGCTAAGCTGGTGACAGGATTGCGGAAGTTGTAGCAAAATAAATAAATAAACTTTACAAACACTAGGTTTGCTGAAATAGTGCCACATACCATCCCATGCAAGTTTACAAACTGGCCTGCATACATTAATGAGGACTAGAAACCTTCCTTTTTTAAAAAAAAACTGAAACCAGTGTGTGCTTTAAAGAGACAAAGGTGATGATTTCTTGAAGCCCCCCCCCAAAAAGGGTCTGCAGTTTGAAGATTGGTTAAAGGTAAATGTCCCCCCCCCTCCGCACACGCATGCTAGTCGTGTCTGACTTTAGGGGCGTTGCTCATCTCCATATTCAAGCCAAAGAGCCAGTGTTGTGCAAGTCCGTGGCCACGTGGCCAGCATGGAAACACTGTTTTCTCTTCCCGCGTTTTACTTGCATTTACAAGTTCCTAGGTTGGCAGGAGCTGGGGTGCAGAGTGGGAGCTCACTCCGCTGCGGGGCACCCGGGATTTGAACCACTGAGCTGCCGACTTTGCAGCCGACAGTTTTCAGTGCTCTGGCCCGCTGAGCCACCACACCCCTCTTCGAAGACTGGTTAGCTGCAGAGTCAGAGGGAAGAGGGTCACCGCAAGACAGCCAGCCATGATTGTTATTATTTTAAAGACTCAGTGTGTTGTGTGGTCTTCTGTTAAAAGGTTGAATAAATAAGACATGAGGACTAGCAACTTGTTTTCTGTTTGTTTTTAAAGTAAGCCCTGTAAACAAAATTTGTGTGTGTGTGTGTCAGCAAAGGATGTGTTGCATTGACCCTGTCACCTTTTGCACCCCCATTTTGCAGGCACTTTGCACCCCAACTGCCAAGACAGCAGTGGGCGACCGCGGCGCGACATCGGCACGATCCTCCAGATCCTCAATGACCTCTTAAGCGCCACGCGGCACTACCAGGGCATGCCCCAGTCCCTGGCCCAGCTGCGGTGCCAGACGCAATGCTCGCTCGCTCCGTCGCCGCCTCCCTCCCCGGATCCCTCCCACAGCGCTACCTCAGAGAAGATGGCCGCCGCCGCCGCCGCCACGAGCCAGTCCTTGTATTTATCAGCGCAGTACCCTGGCCAAGGGACCACCTGCAAACCAGCCGGTAAGTCCCGCCGCTGCACACATCTTGTCTCTCCTCCGCTATCTCTTTGCGCAGATTTCCCACACTTTTTGGCTTGATCGGAAACGTGCTGCGTTTCCCAGGTTCGAATTTCTGGTACTCGCGGAGGAGAACAGTTTCAAGTTCCCCCAGATAGTCCACGCCTGTCCTCATTTAACTGGTCTTCCAAGGAAACTCTGGGTGGTTAACAGCAATGATGGAGTTTGAAGGAGTCTACAGTGGCACCTTGTATAAAGGAATTGATTCGTTCCCAATGAAATTATGTTAAACAAATTTTCCTTTCTACAAATTTCCCACAGGAAGGCCTTGAAAACGGAGTCATCCCTCCTCGCGACCAGTTTTATGTTGTACGGATTCGCCCCCATAGGCAATTCTGTTAAGCAATTTCCCCCTATCTCTGGAATGTTTTTTATGTTGCACCGATTTTATGTTAGACAAACCCTTTGTTATATAAGGGTCCACTGTGTGTATATAAAAAGGATTCATCCCCCCCTCCCCCCCGCAGCCACCTCATCTCAAACTGCAACCTTTTTGCCAAAGTTGGTGGCAATGTTGTGCGTTTTGTTTGTTCGTCGAATCTTTGGAGTTGTGACAGGGAACGGTTAGCCATCAGGGCTTCATCCCAGGAGATCTGTCCCCCCAAACGGCCTTTTAACAGGGTTCTCCAGGAGGAAGCGGGCCCATGTAAATATAGAGGTGTTGGGGCCGTAACACGGGTGGGTGCACCCCATAACACACACACACACACAACCATTTTTACCGTGGTTGGGCGTGCATGCGTTGCCGAGAGGGTCAAACCCTTCCTCCTCCTCCTCCTCCTTGGTCCGAGGACCTCCGGAGGTCAGCCTGGCTCCTTCAAAACCCGGATCGGGGGTTCTGGGTGTGGCCAGGAAATGCCAGAAACCATCTGGGTAGGAGAAACATTTCCAAATGGAAGCCAGGCTTTGGGCTCATCGCTGGAAGGAAAGATTATCTGGCAAAGACTGGCGGCGGCGGCGGCGGCGGCGGTGGGGAGGCGGCAGGAGGGGGGGAAAAAGTCCTAGGACAGCCAGGATGCCCAGAAAGTCCAAGGCAACGTAACTCTTGTTTCATGGGCTTTTTTTTGGAAGGGTGATGCACGCATGTATGTCCGTTATTCATCCGTGGCACATCCGAAGAGCTTTTGTAAGGCGGTTAACCTGACTTCTTCTTTGGTTCTTGGTTGGACCCCCATTGGCGTGGCCCTCTCACAGCCTGTGCATGAAACCCTTTGCAAACGAGGCTTAAAATGCAGGCTTAAAATGCAGGTCCCAAGCAGGAACTTGGGACCGACCCTATAGAGGACTTCCCCAAACACCCGGGGGGGGGGGGATAAGCCACCTCCCTGAAAAGGGAGAGATCATCATCACCCAAATCGGGCAGAAATCTATTTTTCTTTTCATCGTGAGGGTCTGAATGAATCTGGGATCTGAATCGGACTTTAAAGGAAAGTGGGCTTGGGGGGGTCGATTCCAAGTTGGGGGGTATTGCTTGGCCCTTTTGTAAAGTTTGGGCTCAAAGGCGGAGAGCGGGTCTGACTACCCTCGCCCACCCCAAAAGTCAGGGTCATCCCTTTCTCCTGGCAGGGCCCCTCTGGGGAATCGTTCACAATCCCAAGACAGGCTGTAATGAAGAGATGGATTGAATCGGGCACCCACTTCCCTGAAAAGCTAGCTTTCTGCAGGCGGGGACGAACATTTGTTCACCGACTTCCATCCAGTGGAAATTTCGGTCTCTCCCTCACAAGGGAGGGACACAAAAGCAAATTTTAGTGCCACCGCTGCCGTGCAAATGTGGCAAGAAATGCTTTCCCTCGCAGGGGTGTGAGGGAGACCCCCCCTCCCAGCCCCTCTGCATGCAGTTTGGGGGCACGGACGTGTCTGGTTTCTAAATATTTTTAGCCGGCAACTCGGTGTCAGGGGGAGAAAGAGGGCTCCAGAACTGTATTTGCTTGCTCACCGGGTTCGTCGTCATCTCATTTCTCTGCCCCGGAACTCGGGGAGGGGGCTGGGTTTCTAAGTGGTGACGCTGGCGTCAGAGGTGGCGCTGACGCCTCCCCCATGCCTGCCGCCCGGCCCTCCCGCGTCCGTTTCTGGGAAGCGTTTCCTCTCCCCTGCCAGCGCCCACGGGCGGCCTCTCTGCGGCTTTCTTGGCATGTATCGGTGGTGGTGGTGGAGCAAGCCGGCGCCTCCTCCCCCCCCCCCCCCTCGCCGCTTCCACCGCCCACTGACTCACTGGCTCACGCTGGCCCAGAAACGTCACGCTTGCAAAATTGGCAGCCAGGGAGGTCTCCTTGGCCGGGCACCAGAGAGGAAATAAAATACCACTGAGACAGACAGACAGACAGAGAGAGAGAAAGAGAGAGATTGAGAGAGAGAGGGTATGGGTGGTGGTGGGGGGCACCAGATGCTGCCGGAAGCAATAAAAGCCTCACTCTTTGGTGCGTGCCACGGTCACTTCCTCCGCAGCTGCTGCTTCGCGAGATAGAAGCCAATAAGGGCAGGCCTCCCCAGCTGCAGAAAGCTAGCTGCTCAGGGAAATGGATGTTTTCTGTGCCGCTTGTGTCTCAATGGCTCCCCCCCCCCGTTTGTCTCTCTTCTCCTGCCCCCAATGTTTGTTCTTTTATCGTGTGGCCATTGTTCCAATTCTGTACCACCACCACCACCACCCCCGCCGCCACCACCCCTGGCCTGAAATCCTTACTGCTTAGCGGAATCAAGGTCAGAGCGAGGGAGGGAACTCTTCCAGAGTCCCTTTCTTGATTCTGTTAATTTCTGCCTTAACCAGCAAGATCTAAAAGGGGGGGGGCAAAGGTTAGGGTGGTACACGTTCTTCCCTCCCCTATAAGCCTGGATGGGGAAAGCCTCTGAGCTTAGACAGAGTGGAGTTTTCTGGCTGACTGGGCCAAGCACTAGGAATACATCTGGGAAGCAGGCATTCGGGGGAGGAGCCTCTCGAAGACCCTAAAACAGCGGCAGTCCGCTTCGGTCACCCTCCAAAGCACTCCAGTTCCCATCTTCCCCAGAGGACCGGCTGCACACCGGATTCGCCTGCCCCCCCACCCACCCTTTTGGAGCTGTGTCTTTTAAAACCGGTGCTTGCGCTACGGAATAAGGATTGCACTTGGTTGTGTGTGTATTGGTGGTGGTGTGTGTGGGGGTGTCCTGCGGTCCCTGTCCGGGCCCAGCTGGCACGGGTGTTCAAGGGCCAGCGATCCCCTTCTAAAGCAAGGAAGCTGCCCGTCTGAGCTCCTCCGCCGAGCTTCCTGTTTCTCTCTCTCTCTCTCTCTCTCTCTCTCTGGAGGCGTTGGCACCACCCAGGGCTCTTTGCATGAATGCTTCTAGAATAAATGCCACCCCCGGCTTTTGTCCCGCCTGTCACCGGCGTAGATTAGAGGTGCCCTTCCGTGCTGGAAGGGCACGGGAGCGGCAAGTTAATTTTTAACAGGCGCTTGCTGTTCTTCACCCCACAGTTGCCTGCACACACACACACACACACACACACACACACACACACACACACACACACACACACACACAGGGGCCTCTGAGGCCTGAAAGCCTGCAGTTGTAGCTGTGGCCTTATTGGTTTTTAAGAAATCCATGATTTCCTGTCCGCTCTTCTGGTTCCCAAATATTGACCTCCCTTTGATTTCGTTCCCAAGGTCCCGACTCATTCGGCTGCTTGGAATTTCTGCGACCCCTTGTTACACTTGGCCGGGAGGGACATTCTCGCCTTGGGGGCGGGGGGGGGGGCGGCTGCCAAGCACAAACTGCATATGCGAACCCAAGAGCCACCTCTGAATTCAAAGAGAGCCCCGCCTCTTTGCTCAGTGTTTTTTTCCCTTCTCTTGAGAGAAAGGGGTTGACTAAATTGGCGGAACTTGGAGCTACTCTGCTCTGTGCAGAGTTGCCCTTCTGCTATGCTGGTAGAGGAGCTTGAGTAAAAAAAAAAAAAATCCCAAACTCGTCCCCTCCGAAGGCCACTGGGGAGAGATGAAGAGAGAGAGGGGTGGGGGGAGGGAGTGGGGAAGGAAGACGGTTTTTGGGGGCCAAGTTTACGCTTAAGTGGGCTCCGCTTTTTCCTTTTCCTCCGTTGCTCCAGCCCCGGTCTCTGTAAACGTTCAGTTGTTTCGCCCGCCCACGCGCTGCTGAAAGCGAGCGACCGAAAAAAGGAGGGGACACACAACACACACACACACACACACAGTTTTGTCGCCCTCCTTTTGACAGGCAAGGGAGTGGGAATCGTGAGAGTGACACCGGTTTGCGGAAGGGAAATAATCAGAAGAACCCTGGTGGTGGTAGCGAGGAAGAGAAAGGGATGGGGGCGGCGGCGGCGGCGGCGGAGAGAGAGAGACACACACAAGAAAGATCCTGGCCGCCATGGTTGCTTCCCGTCTCCGTTGCCGTGGTGACGGCAGCCTAACGATGCTCTCGCCCCTGCTTGGGGGGGGGACCAGCCTGCGTCTGCGAGGGGGACGGGGGCGGTTGTCCTCTTCAAACCTAATGCGGGAGAAGAACAGCTTTG
Source organism: Phrynocephalus guinanensis (assembly GCA_037367245.1). Lineage (NCBI taxonomy): Eukaryota > Metazoa > Chordata > Lepidosauria > Squamata > Agamidae > Phrynocephalus > Phrynocephalus guinanensis. Next base: position 15,611,494 of record CM074750.1, read on the forward strand.
GTGTGGGGATGTGGGGCAGGGGGTGGGGGGCAGGGCGGCGGGGAGAAAGGAGTTGAAGCCTCTCAAGTCTCCCACCTGGATCAGCCCCCACCCCCACCCCCACCCCATGTGGGATTATGGCAGCTGTTTGTGTGTGTGTGTGTGTGTTTGTGTGTAAGGGGGAGCAGCCTCCCTCCAAAAAGAAGACACAAACAAGATGCATCTCCTCAGATCTTCCCGAATGTGCATTTCAGACCCAAATGACTTGTACCTTCTCTGCGCCCCAGGACAGGACAGGACAGGACAGGGTGTGTCTCCTTTTCCATATGATCTAGACCTCCTACATTTAGGTGTAAGATCCCATTTTTGTTTGGAATTTGTGATTTTGGATGAAGATGAACTCCTGGATATCTCAAGGGGGTTCAGTCCCTCAATGGGCCACCTCTGCAGTTCTAAAATTATGACACTAGGACTCCCATATTCAGTTTTACTTATCCACTGTCTGAAAATATACATCATTTAGAGAAAAATAGTGTCTTATACACAGAAAAATGTAAAAAAAATCTGTGTATAAGACACTATTTTTCTCTAAATGATGGGCTACCTATTATGTGACTTTTATATGACTATCGTGCATACATGAACGCATAGACTTTGTGTTTATAGACCTTGTGATTGCTTTGACACTGTTCTCAATGTTAGTTACATGGAATTTTACTCTCTTTTTAACTGCTCGCGTTTTCCGGAAGCTTTAATGTAATCTCTTTCGATGCTGTAGAATGCTGTAGTTCTCAATACTTGAATATGTCTTAATTGTACTGGACTGTATATTACCTCTCATTAGGTGTCCGAACTATAGCCCTCCAGATGTTTTGGACCACAACTCCCAGAATTCCAAGCCTGTGTCGCCAATGACAAAGAACTATGGGAGTGGTGGCCCAAAACATGTATGTGGAGGGGCAAAGTTTGGACACCACAGCGGTAAGCCGCCGTGGGTCCTTTTCAAGAACAGTGGGGGTAAAAATACCTTAAAATAAATAAACAAATATATAAATAAATAAAACTGTTACACTAAAAGTTAAGGGCCGCCTTAAGTCAAGGAGAGGACCACAGGGTTTTTTTGTGTTGAAAAATACAGGTAGCATGGTATCTGGCAACCTCTGGTGGCCAGTACTGGTAATGCATATTAAAATATATTTTTTCCTGGTTTCCCCTCTCTCTCTGTATATACAGTGGACGGTTTGTATAACATAAAATCTGTACATTAAAAAAAAATTCCGGAGATAGGGGAAATTTGCTTAACAGAATCGCTTATGGGGCGAATCCGTACAAGATAAAAATGGTCGCGATGAGGGATGACCCTGTTTTCAATGCCTTCCTATGGGCAATTTGTATAAAGGAAAATTTGCTGAACAGAATGTCATTGGGAACGAATTAATTCCTTTATACAAGGTACCACTGGGCATATATACATAGAGAGAGTGCATGCATGGATTTCAGTATCCGTGGGAGAAGGCTGGAACCGCCGATATGGGGGTCCTAATGGATTACGATGGATCTTGATTCGTTTTTGAACTGCTTTTTAACGTTGTGGCTTCTTTTCCTTCCTCCCTTGCTGCCGCCGCCGCTGCTATAGGTGACCGCTTACGCCAGACGGAGAACCGAGCCACCCGGTGCAAGGTGGAACGCCTGCAGCTTCTCATGCAACAGAAGCGCCTGCGCCGAAAAGCCCGCCGGGACGCCCGCGCCCCTTACCACTGGCTGCCCAACCGGAAGTCCGGCCGGGCGAACAGCAACAGTAGCATTTCAAGCGAGGGGAGTCTGGATTTAGACTTCGAAGACTCGGTGTGGAAGCCCGAGGTCAAGGCAGACCTGAAATCAGAATTTGTTGTAGCATAAAAAAAATAAAATAAAAAAATAAAAACAACACTCAAGAACCTCTGAGGGGCAGAGACGGAGGCGTTTCGATCAAGGACGGAGGCGATGTTGGAAAAAAAAAACACGGACCATTTAGTAATAATTAATATCTTTTTTTTTAATGGGCGAGAGCAACGTTTTGGTCCCCTCAACTCCCCGGGTGCTTGATTCAGACTCAGTCGGTGTGGATTGATTATCCTGGTTCGGACTTTTTTTTTTTTTTTTTTTGCAGCCTTGAGGTGGATGAGACGTCTCTCCTTTGGAACAGTGTTTTTTCTATTATTTCCAAAAAGTCCTGCTCCTGTTTTTATTTTGAAGAACTGAAGACACCTTTTTTTTGGCCGGGGGGTGGGGGGGAGAGGCTCAGAGAGAGGAGAAAAGTTTCTTCCCAGGAGATGAAAACTTGGGGGAGGGAGGGGGGATGGGAAGGCAAACACTTCTTATTTTCCAAAAAAAAGAAAGAAAGAAAGAAAGAAAGAAAAAGAAAAACGGTGATTTTGGGGGGGGAGGGGGGGAATTCTTTGCTGTTTAAGAAGGAAAAAACGGCTGCCTTAGAACCGACATGTGGGCAAGACGACGGAACAGAAATGGGTGAAGCGCTGAACTTTTTTTGAACTGCCTGGAACTGGGAAGGCAATGAGGAGGATTTAACTTGTGATTTAATTTTGGTGGTGTCCCCCCCCCCTCCCCAGGGATGGGAGATGGAAAGGGAGGGGGGTTTACTCCGGACTGGCATTTTTGGGGGTGATGTGGGGTGGGGTGGGGGTGCGGATTCTGCTTGCTTTCCTGTGGAACTGACACGGATGTCTACTCCCCCCCCTCCCAAATGGAAGGCAGTGTGTGTGAGAGACTCCTTCGGAAGGTGTCCTCTTAGGGTAATTTTTATTTTTATTTTTTTTTTAATGTTATTTTGGTGACTTCTACATAACAAGAAGCCCTGTGCGTTATTCAAGCTGGGAGGTGGGGGGAAGAACAGGACAGATCCCTCGGGGTGTGCAGGGGGAGGTCTGACCGGATTTGGCATTTGAGTGCGTCTCTGTGTGTGTGTGTGTCTGTCCCATTCCTTGTTCACCCCCCACCCCACCCCAGAACCAAGATGTAGCATTATTTCCCAATCTTGAGCTAGCTGAGGCAAAAGGCAACCTGTTCCCCCACCCCCACCCCACCCTCCCTCCTGGTCGTCACTTCCGTGTCTCTTTTATCTTTTCACGAGAGCTGCGTGCACTTTATAAGAGGTGTAGATCGTGGAGCGGGTCAGGCTCCTGAGGTCGTGCAGAGTTCCCTTCACACCCACCCACCCGACCGACCGAGCCTTCCCGGAAGGGTTCAGAGGGAGGAAGTCCGTGGTGATGCTCAACTTTTGACATTTTCCTGTTTTTTCCCCCCCCCGTTTTGGATTTTTTTTTTTGCATTGTACATTTCTTGATGTGCATTAAACGCGCGTGCGCGAGAGAGAGGTCCTTGGGTTTTTGCTTTGCTTTTCTTCCAAAATGACGGATGGCACGCTTGCAGACCAGAAGGGGAGCCGCCCTGGACCGTGATGAACCAATGAGCTGCCGGGCTGTTTCGCCCCCTTTCTCAGCAACCCCATAGCAAAGCCCACACTGTGTGTGTGGCCCTCATGGGGCCTGTCCAGGGGAGGTTGACCATCTAAACTAGTGGTTTCTCCGCCGGTGGGTTCCCCCCCCCCAGATGTTCCTGGACTGCAACTCCCAGAAGCCTCCACCACTCGCTGCGCTGGAAGGGGGTTTCTGGGCGTTGCAGTCCAGGAACCTCGGGGGACCCACCGGTGGAGAAGCGCTGATCTCAACCACCACCGCCACTCAGCCCTCTCTACTCCAGCATTGCTGAGGATGGGATCTGTAGTCCAGACACATCTGATGGGCACCCCTGGTCCGAGCAGAGGCAGGACGCGGCGATTTTGCCGTGCTCGATTTGTACAAAGCACTTTGGTTTTGTCCAGTTTTTGAGCCATGTCCCACCCCGGTTGGCCCCTCTTTCTGACACAGCCCTCGGTGCTTGATTGCCTGCTCTGAAGAGTGTGGACGCTCCCCGGAACTACCTGCGGACCCTCTTCCTTTGACCCCCCCACCCCACCCGCCCCGCCCCATAATTCACCTTCAACACCCCCTTCGGACACTGTTTGTGCCCTGTGGCCGAGATCAGTATTATTGGTCAATTTAATGATCTGAGCCATTCGTTTTATTATCTCCCGCCCTCGTCAATTGTGAAATCCTGGCTGTTGTGCAGTTGCTCGTTTCTGGAGAGGGTTGAGGTCAAAGGTTTGTGTTTCTTGTCATCCGTCTGTTTGGCCCAGACCTTTTTCAGCAAAGGGAAATGACAAAGGAAGCCAGGATGGATCCCCAAGTGTTGGGTTTGCTTTTAAATCTAAGCAGCCCTTTGAAAGGCTAAATCTAATTGCTGCTCCTAACAAGGATCCTTGCTGTCTCCCTGGCTTCCTAAACTGAGAAAAAAACTCCGGAATGGATTTGCTGCCCCCATGGAACCGGAGTTTCCATGGGGGCATCTGCCTTAGAGTATAACCCCAAGCTTGGATAGAATTTAGAAGGAAATAGCACTCCTTTGCTAAAAAAAAACTGCCATTCCCCAATCTTCCAGGCCCACTTGGGGGGGGGGGACTCTTTTGAATTACTATATTTGTTTTGATCTGGCCCGTTTCATATTCTGGACATTCGTCTTCAGCTCTAAAAAGAAAAGGGCGTGTGCTGGGCTGTGTCAACTTGAACAGAGGGCCGGAGAGGGGTGGGAGGGAGCCTGATGTTGCAAATCAGAATAGACTACACTACCCATCATCCCTGACCCACAGCTGGGCCTGATGGGAGCCGGAATCCACAGCCAGGCAGCTGGCTGCTCAGAGACTGTTCAGTCTCTTCCCATCCCACATCCTTTGTGTGTGTGTGTTTCCAACCCTCCCACTTGTGTGTTGTCTGTTTAAAAGCACACATGATGCTCTTTTGGGGAAACCGGAGGTGGCAAGAGCCCTCACACACACACCAGCCCCATCTCTTTGGGGTCTCCTCCGGTTGACGTTTGTTCATTTCTTTTCGTAAACCAATGGTTTGAGGCTCATTGGGGTGGCCATTTTCTCTGTTTGCTGGCAGATTAGGCCTTAATCTGGAGGTTTTCCACACTATTTGTGTGCTTTAAAAGAGACACAGAGAGAGAGAGAAAAAAAAAGAGGGGGAAATGCCAAGGGGTATGTGGATAAATAGCAGAATAAATTTCTAAAGCAAGTGCCTCCTGTGGGAATTTTTATTTTTTGCACATCTGATCCACTATTTATTTTCTTCCTTGCCTTGAACTTGCATACGTTGCCTTTTAATCCCTCAAATGTCTCTTTTTGTGGGAACCTAGAATCTTTTTGAGGTCTTTTTTTTTCAGCTTTGGGGTGGGCTACAAATCTCAAAATTCCCAATTCTGGCTTTCCTGGCTGGGGTGGTGGTGGTGGTGGTGGTGTAGTCCCCGAACGGTACTTATCCACTACTGGCCCCAAGTCCCCGTCCCCCCCCGAGTGCCTTTTAAAGGGGTCTTGTGAACTGTGACCCTAGAGAGGGTCTCAGCAGAGATTTTTAATCTTAATTAAGAGATTAATAAATCAGGGGCTGACTGAATTTATGTTGTCCCTTTTCCCTGCATGGATTTGAATGGAATATTACCCAGTTCCTAAGTTTCCACCTTGAAAATGTGCTCATGGCTCAAAAAAAGTTCACAGATCCTTTCCCCATACTTTCCAGCGAAGAGGCATCCATTAACACCAGACTCCTTTTTTAAAATAATGTAAATACAGCATTCAGGAAGGAAAGAGCCTTTTAAAGAAACATGGGGGTGAGATCTGAATTTTGCACCAAAGTTTGAAAAGGGGGGGGGGTTGTTGAACACTGAAAAATAATTTGAATTGTTGCTGGGTTTTTTCCCTTGCCTTTATCTTTCTGTGGACCAAATTAAATTTAGATTTTAAAAAAAAAATCTGCAAATTTGACTCTAGGAACAACTCTTAATTCCAGAAGGCCTTTAAAGAAAGCACTTCAAACTGGTGGATTCCACTCGGAACTTCCCATCAAGTTTTCATCTGAATTTGACAGGAGGTGCTGAACTTTGTTTAGAGGAATCAGCTTACCTATAAAGTGCAGATTCACTGCTCCCTCTTTTAAAACTGAAATCACTAGCTATCCCTCTCCAACTTTTGTCATTTAAGGGTGTGTTTTTTTTAAAAAAAACCTCACTACCCCAAAGGCCAACCATTAAAACACTTCCCTCCCCCTCGGGTCAAAGAGTTTCCTTATACTTCCTGTTTAGGTTCCCCCACCCCACCCCAAGATGTGAAATTCCTTTGTATGTGATCTTGTAGGATTTTAAATTTTTAATGCCTTTTTAAATTAAATATTTAAATGTCCTTTCAAAAATGGTGTGTATCCGTGTGAGCAACTGTCTATTGTATATTCTTCCAGCCAACCTTATCAGTTTAGGGGTTTTGTCCTTTTTCTCCCCTTTATTATTAGTTTCTGTTCTATTTTTTTTTAAATGCCCATAGAACAGCAAAGAGGAGAGTCAAAAGCATTCCAAAAACAGGCAGAGAATGGACCTGTATGTGTGAATCGAAAGACTGTATTGAAAGGGCGGCAAGGCAGATGAGTAGACCTGTTTTATCACCTCATTTAAGTAATCTGTATTAAAAAAAAGAGAGAGAGAAACTTTTAAACATGGTTTTAAAATAATAAACACAAAATAAAGAATGTTTGAGCCACATTAGTGTTCAATTAATGGATTTAAATGTTTTTAAAATGGGAGGTGTGGAGCTGAGGGAATGCAGGTTTGCGATACAATTTTCAGCGTCATTTTATTTATTTATTATTTAATTAATTTTGGAAACACTCCAGTCTGTTTGTTTTTTAAAATTTTTTAATGCATTCTGCTTGCAAGGAATCCGTAAAAGTCTCATCATGTGGTTGCGTCTTATCGGGGTGGTGGTGGGGGCTGTCTTTACATTTGTTGTAATATATGCCAGAGAGAGGGGAGAGAGAGAGAGAATAAGATGGCATGGGTAACTGGAATAAAAATGGGAAATAAAATGACATTTTTAAAAGAAATCAGCACAAATTGAACTATTGCAATGGGACCAGGGAGTGTGTTTCGGGGGCAGTAGCATGTCCCCATGCAAGGCAGAAGGTTGGGAGGGATACATAAGAGAAGAAAGAGAGAGAGAGAGAGAGACGCCCACGTCATGCTGCCTTGTGCAGTGTCTCTTCAGGCGCAGCACCTGCCGTCTGTGCCATCAGTGCCGGGAAGAGGTGCAGGCGGTGTGTGGTGTGTGTGTGTGTGTGGGGGGGGGGACTGTTCTGTGCCAGACAGCCTAGTGGGTGGGTTTACGTTCCCATGAGGGAACATGGGGAGGCAATTGGTTTTAAGGTGAAACAAGGACTGGATTTTGTTTTTAACCAAGTACCAAATCCCTGAACCAGAAGCCAAAAGGAACAGGAAGGGGAATTAGTGTATCCATTTGCTCTCCTCCCCCCCCTCCCAGCCCCGGGTCCCAAACAGTTCCCTTTGTGCCTACCTTCTTTCCATCTACCCTAGCCGCCGCCGCCACCACCACCCCAGCCCCCCAAACTGGTTTGACCTTGTCTCGTATTCCTGCCTAGTGCCACAAACTGCCAAGAAGAAGCTGCCATCTACCGAAAGGAAGTTGTGCCTTTTAATAGAAGTGTTTTCTAAAATAGAAATACCCTTTTTGGGGTTGGAAGAGGCACCCCCCCCAATAACTAAGAATGCCTCTTTAGGACTGGCCGCCATGTCGTCAGGTACCATCTGAGGATGCCTGCATGTAGCACAGCCAGCATCATCTGGGGAGAGGGATCCCCCCCCCTAATTCTTATCCAGTACAGTAATACCTTGGTATACGAGTACCTTGGTTTAAGAGTGTTTTGCTAGACGAGCAACCATTTCTGATCATTTTTGCCTTGCTCAATGAGCAACGTCTTGCAGTAGGAACACTGGAGCAGCCAATGGTCTCTCTCTCTCTCTCTCTTTTGCTGGAACAACAAATCCAGCTGTTGGCTCCCAACAGCAGTTTCCGCAGCCAGGGACCTAAACCATAGTGTGGATGTGGACTTCTAGCCAACGTCTTTTGTGGGTTTTGGCATTTTGTGTCTACAGTATGTGGTCTATGGGGCCCCAGAATGAATCATTTGAGTTTCCATGATTTCATATGGGGAGATTTGCTTTGATAAGTGAGTGTTTTGGTTTACACGCACGTTTCTGGAATGGATTATGCTCATAAACCATTTGCAGAAATCAACATTAAAATATGGGGGTGGGGGTGGGGGGGGAGAGAACTCAGATGAAGGCCACTGCTCTCTCTCTCTCTCTCTCTCTCACTCTCTCTCTCCTACCGGTTCTAAGGTCTCCTTCTCTCAGGTAAAAAGGTACAAAATGCATAGAGTCTGCTCTAAGCGCTCCATGCCAGCCAAACCAATTCAACACAACCTGCATTGTACACCTCGATCGTCCACCTGCAACACCACACAACACCTCTTTGTCCACAGGCCACAAAGCAAAAACACCCGTGAGAGACAACCCTTGCTGACAGCTCCTGAAAGGAGACAACTCACATTTATCAACATGAACCAGAGGAGACTCAAAAGCCTTAAAATCCAACATTGACGTTTACAATTATAATCCTTCGTTTCTAAGAGACCCACTGTGCTGCTGTAGTGGGGGGAAAAATGAAGGAAAGGGGTTTAGTAGCCATGGGCTTAAATCCCCACTAAGGCATGTAAAATCACCGAGGGTATGAGATTGGTAAATCTACTCCTTCAATGTTTCATTTGGTTCCCAAACAACAATCATTTTGAAGGGAAACGTCTGTATTTCTACCAATAAAAGTACACAGACTAATACAGGCACCAAGTACCCCAAAAGGTTGGGGGGGAAACCCAACAACCAAGCGTAACCCTTCCACAGACCTCGTTGCTGCTCTGGATGCTCTCCTGTTCTGCTGGATAAAGATGCTGCTGCTTCATGGCGCTGCTTCTGTTCATGTTAGATGTAATGGAGAAGACGCTCCTTGGATTGGCCTTTCTTCCTCTTCTGCACTGTAGGCTCAAAGTTCAAATTTCCCACTGCTGCCTGGCCTGGCCTGGCCGTCCTCCCTCATGATGACCGAAGTGCACGTGGAGAGGATTTTCCGACAGTAGCCTCCTTTCCCTATAAACATCAGAGACAAGAGAAAACAGTGGTCAACAGGAGTTGACATCAACACTCTTAAGCATTCAGGTTGATTTTACTATTACCGTTTATTATTTTATTTATTTATATCCGTGCGTTTTATATTTCATGAACGGAGGCAACGCGTGCTAATGCAAAAACCTGCAGCGTGTGTTTATTGGTGTTATAAGAATGGGAATCTAAGCAACAGACTGCCCGCCAGCCACAGTATGGAAGGGAAAAGTATTGATTTGCCAACAGCACCGCTTGGCACTGACACCTTGCGCAAAAAAAAAAGGGAAAAAAAGCCACAGCAAACATTTTAAGGCGGAGGGAATGCCAGATCGAGCCACGAAACTTCCTCAGCACCATTCAACTTCAGCCACCAAAATGCCCAGCCAGCGCCAGCCAAACCAATTCAACGCAACCTGCGTGGTACACCTCGATCTTCCACCGGCAACACCACACAACACCTCTTGTCCGCGTACCGCAAAGCAAAAACACCAATGAGAGACGACTCTTGCCGACTGCTCCTGAAAGGAGACAACTCAACGTTTATCCACCTCAACCTCTAGTGTTTTTCTCTTCTAGACTTTGACCGGCAGGCCTCCTCCGCTGGTTTGCAGAAGCCCCTTCCAGCACCAGAGACGCCACAGAGGCCACGAGGAGGCCACGGGACGGGAGAGAGGGAAGAAGAGAACCCTGCATGGGGGGATACTTATCTCAAGGCATCTCCAGCAGAGCTTCTCCTCCAAGGGTTTAGCGGCCGTCCTGCCTTTATGTGTTCCCTCCTTGAAGTCTCTAGGTCAGGGATGGCGAACCTATGGGCACGGGTGCCCAAGGTGGCCCTTGGAGCCCTTTCTGTGGGCACCCGACATCGCCCCTTCATAGCCACCTGTATACAGGTTAAATTACTGTACTGGCACTTTGCATAAAATTAGTGGGTTTTGAATTGCAGTTTGGGCACCTCGGTCTCTAAAAGGTTCGCCATCACTGCTCTACAGTGATGGGAAACAGCACCTGTCCGTTTCAAAGGAAGAGGAGGTTTCACTCCTGAGAGGCCACAGGGCTGGAAACAGAGATCATAGAATCACAAAGAGTTGGAAGAGACCTCCAAGGGCCATCCAGTCCGACCCCCTGCCATGCAGGAACCCCCATCACAATATTTCCGACAGATGGCCATCCAGCCTCTGCTTAAAAACCTCCAAAAAGAAGGATACTCCACCACCCTCCTTGGGGGCAGCATCTTATTCCACTGCCGAATAGCTCTAACTGTCATGAAGTTCTTCCTAATGTTCAGATGGAATCTCTTTTCCTGTAGTTTGAAACCATTGCCCCGAGTCCTAGTCTCTGAAGCCATGGAAAACAAACCTGTTCCCTCTTCAGCAGCACCACCCCTAGAGTTGGGCAGGACTAGCAAGCATGCCTGTCCATGGATTTGGGGGGCGGGGGGCGGGGAGAACCTTTACCTTTTTTACCTAAAGAAGAAAAAAGTTTGGAGCTGTGCAGCCATTAAAGACACATAAATAAAACTAGGGAGAAGGGGGGTTTGCTGCTGGTGGTGGTGTGGGGGGGGGGGGGAGCCTGCCTTTAGTGAGGATGGGGGGGGGGCTTCCAGCCAGGAGGGCACTCAGGCAAAGGCGGCGAGAGAGAGAGAGAGAGAGAGAGAGAGAGAGAGAGAGAGAGAGAGGGGGGGGTGTCATGTTTTCCTTTTTTTGTAGTTTTGTTTTTATTTGTGTGTGTGTCATGTTTTCCTTTTTTTGTAGTTTTGTTTTTATTTGTGTGTGTGTGTGTATGTTTTCCCCTTTTTTTTTGTAGTTTTGTTTTTATTGTTAGCCGCCCAGAGTTCCGTTTCGGAAGATGGGCGGGATATGTTAAGTGTAACAAACAAACAAACAAACAAACAATCTGCTGCTCTTCCTCCTCCTCCTCCTCCTCCTCTTTCTGGGCTGCTCTCTGGACGGGCAAAGGGCGAGGCTCCCTCCTGGCAGGACAACAAGGGCCAGAAAAGCCCCCCCAAAACACCTGCAACCAGACATGGGGGCCCAGCGCCTGTGAGAATCGCAACCCCCCCCCCCCACACACACACACACACCACCACCACCACCACCACGGGGGATATTTTCTTGAGGGAAAAGGGCTCCCGAAACGCTCCCCCCCACACACACACACACAGCAGAAGGGAAGAGGGATATTGGGGGGGGGGCGCTCGCTGGGCTCCCCTTAGCCAGCAAGTTGGGGGGGGGTGGGGGTGGGGGGGGTGGGGGGGCGGGTTTGGAAAGGCTGGACCCCCCCCTTCCTCTTCTCTCTCTTCCCCCCCCCCACCACCGGCAGCCTCCCTCAGGGAACCCCCTCACTCTTCCCCCAAAGCTTCCCCCCCCCCACACACACACAAACACCAAAGCCCTTGAGGGGAAAAGAGGATTCCCTGCCTGTCTGTCTGCCCCCCCTCCCCGCCCCCCACAGGGAAAGGAAAAGAAAGGGGCTTCCCCTCCGGGCCCAATAAAAGAGGCGAGAGAAAAAAAAAGGGGGGGGGGGAGAGAGCCATGGACCAACCGGGGGAGCTGTGGGAGGTGGTGGTGGGGCAATGCTGGGGGTCCTCTTCCCCCCCCCACCCCCTCAGCCTTTCTCCTTCACTCTCCGATTCCCCACGGAGGCTCCGCCGCTGAGGGGAGAAAAAGCCCTCCCAGCCCTTCATCTTCTGCTTCTGCCGCTGCCGCAAACCTTCCCTCACGGGCGCTCCTTTCCCTCCTGGCCAATGGGATGCGTTCCCGCCTTCCGGCTGAGGGGAGGGGGGAGAAAATGCCCTCACAGCCTCCATCTTCTGCGCAGCCTCCCTCACGGGCGCTCCCCCTCCCTCCCTCCTCCCCTCCTGGCCAATGGGAAGGGCGCTCTCCCCTCCCTCCCTCCCTCCTGGCCAATGGGATGCGTTCCCGCCTTCCAGCTGTGGGGACGAAACACAACCTCACAGCCGCCATCTTGTGCCGCCGCTTAGACCACGTGACCATGGTGACCATTGCCCGGAAGGGAAGATGGCGGCAGGCCTGCAGCTAACCCTATGGGAGCGGGAAGACCCCAGAGCTGTGGAAGACGCCTCCAGATAAGTCCAGTGGACCCTCCTTGTATAACAAACAGCTTGGTATAACATAAAATTTGTACCACATAAAATATTCTGGAGAGAGGGGAAATTTGCTTAGCAGAATTGCCTATGGCAGGCCCTCCTGATGTTTTGGGACCACAACTCCCAGAATTCCAAGCTTGCATTTCCAATGGCAAAGGACTGTGGGAGTTGTGGTCCCAAAACATCAGGAGGGCCAAAGTTCGGACATGCCTGGCCTATGGGGGAAATCCATACATCATAAAAATTGGGATTACTCCATTTTCAATGCCTTCCAATGGGAAATTTGTATAAAGGAAAATTTGCTTAACAGTTTCATTTGGAACTAATTAATTCCTTTATACAAGGGATCACTCTATCCCATGCATCCGCTTTCAGAAGGAGACAAAGGGACACGCTTCACAGGCACCAGGGCTCCTAAGAGAGACCTCTTCCAGTCTCCATCCCATGCCTTTGTGGCCTGTTGAGCCTCTGCGGGTGCTTGAGTTACCCTGTTTCCCCGAAAATAAGACATCCCCTGAAAATAAGACCTACTTACAGTTTTCCCCACACTGAAATATAAGGCATCCCCCCAAAATAAGGCCTCCCCAATAATAAGATAACAATGTGTACCGTATTCTTCTTCATGGAAAAAATAAGACATCCCCTGAAAATAAGACCTAGCGCATCTTTGGGAGCAAAAATCAATATAAGACACTGTCTTGTTTTGGGGGAAACACGGTAGGAAGGGCTTCTGTCATTAAGCCAAGGCCTGCCTCTCAAAGCCTGGAAGAGAAACGTGTTGTGGACCAGAGCAAGCTACAGGAGTCGTCCCGTTTCAGGAGCTGTAGGTTGCAGTTGTTTTCCTTGTTTGGGTCTGCCTTGTGGCCGGTGGATGACAGATTTTTGTGGAGTATTGCAGGTGGAAGATGGAGGCGTACAATACAAGATGGTTGGTTTGGCTCTAATGCAGCGCTTAGAGCCGATGGTGGCTAATGCTATGGTCTTTTATTGTCGCTTGTAAAAGAGTAGCGAGTGAATTTAGTGTCTTGGAGGTGTTGCTGCCTCAGGATGATAGACTTGGCGATGCTCTTTGTGCAAGGTGTTGCTGTAAATACTGTATACACTCGAATATAAGCCTAGTTTTTCATCCCTAATTTTGGGCTGGGGGAAAAAGGGGCCCTCGACTTATATTCGGGTCAGTACTTTTAGACCAGTGGTTCTCAACCTCTGGGTCCCCAGATGTTCCTGGACTGCAACTCCCAGAAACCCCTTCCAGTACAACGAGTGGTGGAGGCTTCTGGGAGTTGCAGTCCTGGAACATCTGGGGACCCACAGGTTGCGAACCACTGTTTTAGACACTGAGCCAAATGCTTGTGTCAGTGGCTAAAAGTCATTTTAAACATTGTGTGCCGCTCCCTCAGCTCACAAAGGAGGAGCTGCCAGGCCCTGCCGCCTTTCCCACCCTAGACTTATATTCGAGTCAGTACGTTTCCCCAGTTTTGGGGGGCGTTAAATTAGGGCCCTCGACTTATAATCGGGTCGACTTATACTCGAGTATATATGGTATGTCTGTGAAGATTCCCAGTCACCCAGGTGACTTTATCTGGAAGTTGAGCCTTGGCTACTGGACTTCTTTTTCTTGAGAGAGAGAGAAACGTTTCGCTGCTTATCCAAACAGCTTCATCGGTCTTGCTTGTAAAGCACTAACTACTGTGGGGAAACTAAATTTTTCTTGCTTCTTCGCAACACCACAAGTTCTACGCAACGGTGTGAAAGGGGATGAGGGCAGTATAGTTGGGATTTCTGTGCATTGGTATCAATAAAGGAAGATGCGTTGCTGCTGAAAAACCTGAGCTGGGGGAATGAATCAACCGGAAGGATCCCTTGTTTAGGGCAAGGGAGGAGAGCAAATCTCCGCCACAGAGGGCCCGTGTATTGTGGCTAAAGCTATTTTTTTTGTATTGATTTGATTTTTTTGTCTTTCCCCCAATAAGGTAATGATTCTGGGTGGTTTGCAACAAGCTAGATCCCCCGAGGGTCCCAATTCTTCTGCCTTTGAGGAAGGACTCTTGCTTCAACAGGTCATGGAAGGTCAACGGCCCAAGGAAGGGCTAGGGCAGAGCTAGGCTCCTGCTCGGTCTTTGTCAATCCCCTCCCTTGCTCTCTTTTCTGTTCCTCTCCGACCCTCTGCTCCGTGAACAGAACGTCACCCCTTTGAAGGAAGGAAGACTAGACATGGGGCGAAGCCAAGGACCTAAGGGGATTGAAAATAAAACAGCCAACCTTATAATGCCATCGTACAAAACGATAGTCAGGCCCCGCCTGGAGTATTGTGTACAATTCTGGTCTCCGCATCTCAGGAAAGACATAGTGGAACTGGAAAAAAAGTGCAGAAGAGAGCGGCTAAAATGATGACTGGGCTGGGGGCACCTCCCTTATGAGGAAAGGCTAAAACATTTGGGCCTCTTTAGTCTGGAAAAAAGGCGCCTGAGGGGGGATATGATTGAGACATACAAAATAATGCAGGGCACGAGTCAACTGGATAGAAGGACACTCTTCCTCTCACAAAATACCAGAACTAGGGGACATCCACTCCAATTGAGGGCTGGAAGAGTAAGAACAGAAAAAGAAAATATTTTTTTCACCCAGCGTGTTGTTAGTCTGTGGAACTCCCTGCCACAGGAGTTGGTGATGGCATCTGGCCTGAATGCTTTCAAAAGGGGATGGGACAGATTCCTGGAGGAAAAGTCCATCCCAGGTGACAAACCATGATGGAGATGTGTCATCTCCAGGCTTAAAACTAGGGTACTTCAAGGACCAGATGCAGGGGAGTGGACTATCAGGAGACAGAGATCTAGTCTCATGTGCTCCCAAACGCATCTGGTGGGGCCACTGTGAGATATACAGGAAGCTGGACTCGATGGGCCTTTGGGCCTGATCCAGCACAGGGCTCTTCTTCGGTTCTTATGTTCTTAAGGAGCAGTTGTGTTAAAAGAGTCAGATGATCCTTAAGAAAATGGGTCAAGCTGAATTTAGCCATATAGCTTTTCTCTTCCATGTCTGTCCCAAACCAAGACCCCTTTAAAAGAAAGACCCACACATACACACGAAAACTGAGGTTTTTTTTCTTTTTTGCTTCTAAAGCCATTTATTGTTCATAGGCAGATATTACGGGTTCACCCTTAAACTTTCCAGATTTAATTTTATATTTAAAAAAAAACACACGACGCAATAAAAGGGAGCCAGCAATTAACATGTTTAAATCTAATTCCAAAGAAATTGGAATCAGCCATCGACGTGGTGACAATATGCTTCGTCATTCTTGTCCCAGAATAATCTCTTCCCTTGCCAGGAAATGGAACGTTTGGGTGGAAATAAGACTGTGTAGTCCAGTCTTCCAGTTTGTTGTCCTATGTTTTGTTTTGTTTTAGAGTAAACGCCACCTGTCACCCCCTACCTTCACAGAAGAGGCCAGCGGAACTGGTAGTCCAACTGCATCTCCAGAATGACATGAATCTTTGAAACTAACCTGATCCAGGAATCGCTCAATTTCTGTGCTCCATTTCTCCAGTTAGCAAACTGAACCAAATAATATTTATTATAGTTAACAATAATCCTTTTTTTTGTAGAGCAAAAAGAAGTTACAGATGCCAAAAAGGCCCCAATTTAAAAAAAATACTGGTCCCTAAAACATCTCAAATATATATAGATAGATAGATCAGCGTGTTCCTCGTTATCAGTATTCTATCAATGTTTACAGGCCCTTAAGGGGGTTTTCTTTGGCTTGAGAAGAAATCTTGGTCCCTTGCTAAAATGGGTAGCAGCAGAAAAGGCATTGAGTTCTATTAGTTGAAATGATAAAAATTTTTTTAAAAAAACCTACCTCATAGGGGAGGGCATCCGCCACCTTCCATAAATACAAAGTCTCTGCTTCCCTGGTACTGCCAAGGTGGCCTCCAGAAATAAAGTTAGCTTCCCTACCTCATTCCAAACAAATTCTGCGCCTTCGTTGCCCTCGGATACTAAGTACCAAGTGCACAGAATCGGCTCAAATGATGAACATAACTGGAATTTGGATTCTGAGACCCTTTATCGGAGCTCAACTTCAGAACGAACGAGACCCCAGTTTACTTTTCACACTAAGGGCGTTTATACACGACCCCTAAACTCCGGGGCAAATGGCCCCCAGCTCCGGAGCTTAAAAATGTTTCTCCACCAGCTCCGGAGTTAACAGGAAATTAAGTGCGACCCCGCCCACTTTAGCGCGACCCAGCGCACCTTTCAAGTACCTGCTCTTTGGAGGTGAAAATTATTTGATCCGGTGTAACGATAGTGAGTGCGGGGCTCTCCTTGCTTCTGTTTTTTTTTTTTTTTTTTGGATCCGGCCCCTTTAAGAGCTACTTTTACAGAGACGAGAGGCAGAACGGAGGTGAGCGGCATGCTTTTCTTTCTCTTTTTCTCCCTCCCCTCACGCAGCCAGCAGCCAGGAAGTGCGGAGGGGGTGGGAACGCAGGAAGAGCGACGAACCCCTAAGATCTCTGGTCCGAATTTAAGTGGCCAGCGGATCTTAGGGGTCGTGTGAAAAGGCCCTTTGTGGTATGAGTGGAGTCTTTTCTTTCCCCAATTGGAAAATGTGGTTTTTCATGTGACAATCGGACACTTAACCCCATAGAAGTGGCTGGTGGGAAACAAAATCTGTGATTCTAGTTCTCGTTAGGTATGTGCATAGGAGACCCCACCTATTTATTAGCTTAAAACTGTTTGCAGAATAAGACTGCCGGACTTTTTTCAGAAGGCTCTCATCAGAATGGCTCCAACGGCACAGAGCCGTTGACAAATCTAGATGGGATTCTTGACCCAAAAGGATCTCCACACACGCTTGGCAGATCTGGCCTGCTTTAAAAATATATAGCCAAAAAAGCACCTCTGGTTGAGGGGGGGGGGGAGAGGATGAGATGGGGACATCCACTCCAATTGAGGGCTGGGAGAGGAAGAACAGACCAAAGACATTATTATTATTTTCACCCAGCGCGTTGTTAGCCTGTGGAACTCCCTGCCCCAGGAGGTGGGGATGGCATCTGGTCTGGATGCCTTCAAAAGGGGGATTGGACCGCTTCCTGGAGGAAAAGTTCATCTCAGGTGACAAACCATGATGGAGATGTGTCATCTCCAGGCTTAAAGCCGGGGTCCTTCAAGGGCCAGAGGCAGGGGAATGGAATATCAGGAGACAGAGATCGAGTCTCATGCGCTCCCAGAGGCATCTGGTGGGGCCACTGTGAGATCTAGGAAGCTGGACTAGATGGGCCTTTGGCCTGATCCAGCAGGGCTCTTCTTATGATCTCCTTTTTCCCCCCATTAAAAAGGGGGATATATGGATATGGCAGTGACGCTGGCCCCAGAGCAGCTCACTGCTCCTCCTCATAGTAGTAATAGCTGGCCGAGTTCCCGTCCTCGTTCCGGGCAGCGTTGGCGGCCTCGCTGAGGTTGCCCCGGGGGCAGTACTTGGGGTCGTAGATCTGGCGGCCCAAGCCAAAGACCTGCCCGCTCTGGTTGGCCCCCTGGTTGTAGCCCATCTGGAGTGACATGGAGCTGTCGTCACACTTCTCCGTCCCCAGCTTGGAGTCATAGATGTGCCTCCGGGTGCCCGGGGCCGTCATGCCCACCTGGTGGGAAGCAAAAAAAACGGGTGGGTCAACTCCTATGCTTTCATCGTTGTAAGGCTAATTACACTGGTGACAATGAGGCCTGTAATAAGACTCCCTGGATTAGGAACTGGCAAGCCACCCCAGTATCCCTGCCAAGAACATCCCATGGACAGAAACAAAAGGTTAAAAGAGATGACGCTGGAAGATGAGCCCCTCAGGTCGGAAGGTGTCCAACATGCTACTGAGGAAGAGCAGAGGAAAAGTACAAGTAGCTCCAGAGCTAATGAAGTGGCTGGGCCAAAGCCGAAAGGACGCTCAGCTGCAGATGTGCCTGGAAGAGAAAGGAAAGGTATGGTTTTTCCAGTAGTGATGTATGGAAGTGAGAGCTGGACTATAAAGAAGGCTGATCGCCACAGAATTGATGCTTTTGAGCTGTGGTGCTGGAGGAGAGTCTTGAGAGTCCCCTGGACTGCAAGGAGATCAAACCGATCCATCCTGAAAGAAATCAACCCTGAATGTTCCCTGGAAGGACAGATTTTGAAGCTGAGGCTCCAGTACTTTGGCCACCTCATGAGAAGAGAGGACTCCCTGGAAAAGTCCCTGATGCTGGGAAAAATCGAAGGCAAAAGGAAAAGAGGACGACAGAGAATGAGATGGTTGGACGGTGTCATCGATGCAACCAAAATGAATTTGACAAAACTCCGGGAGGCAGTGGAAGACAGGAAGGCCTGACGTGCTCTGGTCCATGATGGGGTCACGAAGAGTCGGACACGACTGAACGACTGAACAACAACAACAATTCCTCTTTGCCACATGGCCACACCCCGCACAAGGAGAGCTGCTGCAGAGCTCCTGCGTGGCCCTAGGACCCCCCCCCCTTTCTCACCTGGCTGGCACCCTTATTGGTACCCATCTGCAGGCCGATGGTGGCGTGGTCCACAGGTGGTAGGATCTGGTTCTTCGGGTCATAGAGGTGCCTCCGGGTGCCATAGGCCGTCATACCCGACTGGCTGGCACACTTGTTGGTGCCCATCTGAAACAAACGGCAGGGGGAGGGGTGTTCTCCGTCACCAGCTTGCCACATGCCTGCTGTGGCTCTTTATTTGCTCCTCCGCCCACAGGCGAGTTCTCCGTCCAAGGCACAAGAGAACGTGGCTTCAGCCCAGGTTGGGAGCCACCACCCCCCTGCATCCCAGAGGCTGAGGGCTTCGGCCTCCCTTACAACCAAACCGCCTGTGAGACACACACACACACACACACACACACACACACACACATCTCGCCTCCTGTATGGTGCCACCAGACCCACCTGGAGGCCAATGACGCATTGCCCAGCCTTCAGCTTGGCGTCATCAAAAGACCGCTCCTGTTTCTCCGCGTATTTCACCCCGATGGGTATCCCACTCTCGATCCCTTTCGTTTTGGCCTGCAGAGAGAAAGAAAATCGGTGCATGGCTCCTCTCTCGGCCACCATGGGTGGGTTCTCTGTTGAGGTGGACACCCTTGTGAGAATAGGGGGGGGGGCATCCAGGCACATTCCAGCTTTTCCTAGGCTTAAAAAAAAAACCTAAACCTACTGAAATGAAACATGGCTTTTCTCTCTTCACGGAGCCTCGTGGCACAGTGGTTAAAATGCCTGTCCTGCAGCTAAAACTGTGCTCACAACCTAGAGTTCAATCCCAGGTAGCTGGCTCATGGTTGACTCAGCCTTCCATCCTTCCGAGGTCGGTAAAAGGAGTACCCAGATTTCTGGGGGTGGGGGCCATGTGTAGCATAATAAATAAAAATAATAAAATTATTATTGCATAATAAAATTGTAAACTACCCAGAGAATTCTTGAGGCGCTATGAACATAAGAACCGAAGAAGAGCCCTGCTGCTGGATCAGGCCAAAGGCCCATCTAGTCCAGCTTCCTGGATCTCACAAGTGGCCCCACCAGATGCCTCTAGGAGCGCATGAGACTAAATCTCTGTCTCCTGATCCCACTCCCCTGCATCTGGCCCTTGAAAGACCCCGGTTTTAAGCCCGGAGATGACACATCTCCATCATGGTTTGTCACCTGGGATGGACTTTTCCTCCAGGAATCGGTCCATTCCCCCTTTTGAAGGCATCCAGGCCAGTTGCCATCCCCACCTCCTGTGGCAGGGAGTTCCACAGACTAACCAACGCGCTGGGTGAAAATAATAATAATTTCTTTTGTCTCTTCTTACTGTCCCAGCCCTCAATCGGAGTGGATGTCCCCCTAGTTCTGGCATTTTGTGAGAGGGAGAAGAGCTTCCCTCTATCCACTTGACTCATGGCTATGAGCCCGTGCACTCACCATGCCGGCCAGGGCGAGGAGGGAGACCTGGACCTGGGTCATGTTCCCGTTCTCAAAAAGATCGTTGGCCTCAAACAAGTCGACGGGCTTCAAGCCATAGCTCGTCAATGCCTTAATGAAGTTGGAGAGGTTCTCCAGCTAGGGGAAGAAAGAGGCCCCCAGGTCAGAGGGATAATTTAAAAAAATAAGGAGGAGGAGGAGGAGGAGAATCTCATGGGGGGTTCCTGGTTCGCAATCCAGACGACATGGAGCCTTGCGGCCTTTGGAAGACAAGTTTTGTCTGGTAGAAGAGGGTTGTGGGGAATTCAGACGCCACACATTTTTTTCAGACAGTTTAAATCACTAAGGAACATGCTATAAAAAAGTGGGAACAAAACAGTGATCCAAGTTTTGTTTTGTTTTTTACCTGTGCAGGAGGGCAGGGGAGGCTTGCAACCTGAACTGCAATTGAGGCCGGGAATTTATTTATTATTACAGTGGTACCTTGTATAAAGGAATTAATTTGTTCCAAATGAGATGATGTTAAGCACATTTTCCTTGATACAAATTCCCCATAGAAATGCATTGAAAACAGAGTGATCCCATTTTTGTGTTGTACAGATTCACCCCATAGGTGATTATGTTAAGGAAATTTCCCACCTATCTCTGGAATTTTTTATGTTAAACAAATTTTATGTTACACAAATCGTTTGTGATACAAGGGTCCACTGTATTTGTTGGTTTTATTTCTTATACCGCCCATCTCTCCGACAGGAACGATGGGCGGTTTGCAACAAGTGTGTGTGTGTGTGTGTGTGTGTGTGTGTGTGTGTGTGTGTGTGTGTGTGTGTGTGTGTGTGTGTGTGTGTGTGTGAAGATTCTGAGGAATATCTGGAAGTTGAGTCACGGCTACTGCGACTTCTTTTTGAGAGATAGAAACGTTTCGCTGCTCATCCAAACAGCTTCATCGGTCGATGAAGCTGTTTGGATGAGCAGCGAAACGTTTCTATCTCTCAAAAAGAAGTCGCAGTAGCCGTGACTCCGCTTCCAGATAAACTCACCTGGAGGACTGAGAATCTTCACAGACATATTCTGAGGAATAAAGGAGAAATGAGACCAACAGACCTGCGCATCCAGAACATTACCTGATGCCAGTTGAGGGCAGAGTGGTTGATTTTCTTCACTGATCCAGGTTGCAGCTTGTTTATTAGCCTGAGAGAGTGAGAAGGAAGGGGGGGGGGAGAGATACAGTTTCATTATCATCCTTACGCTGTAAACCAGGATGGACAGGCAGGCAGGCAGGGATTCAGGGCACCTTGAGTTTACCGTGTTTCCCCGAAAATAAGACACTGTCTTATATTTATTTTTTCTCAAGAAGACACACTAGGTCTTATTTTCAGGGGATGTCTTACTTTTATTAAGTATAATATGCTTGAAGGTCAGCCCTGCACGCAACCCGAGCCACGCCCATCCCTTGGTCTTATTCTCAGGGTAGGGCTTCTATTGAACAAATGCCTAGAAATCCTGCTAGGGCTTATTTTTGGGGGGAGGTCTTATTTTCAGGGAAACAGGATAGGATCAGAACAATCCCTCCACCTTCCGAGAGAAGGGGTCAACAACGGTCCAAATGACAGGAAATCGGCCCCAGGGCTATAGGAGAGAAAGAGTCCCCCTCCTCGGAAAGGCGCAGAAGAGGGTGAGCGTCTCTCCGAGGCTTTTGACCATGCTACTCACTCGCAAAGAAGGATGCCATCTTTTAGCCCTTTCTGGAAATCCGTCCCGATCTCCCGTCCTGTGATGCTTTCGATCCAAGCCCGCAACTCAGCCTCCTTCTGGGGGTCATATTTCTGTGCCAGCTGGAAAGAGGAGAAAGAGGGTTCCAGGCTGGGGTTTTTTTTTGGGGGGGGGAGGGGGCTGCCTGGGCAACCCTGATTCTGGGCAAAGCAAGGCAATCTCCTTTCTGGCTAGTTTGAGTTTTCTTTTTTCTTTTTCAAAAGGGGGGGTAGGGAGTAGAGACCCTCCCTGTTTTTCCATTCTTTCCCCAGGAATGACAGAGCCCCAGGACTCGGGTGTGTAAGAGAGGGAGGCGTCTCTCTTTTGCACCAGCTTCAGACACAACTTCAGGGCGGAAAAGGGATCTTACTACCCATCAGGAGACTTCTCAAGCCTGAAAACCGGTTTGAGGAGCTCGGATTTCCAAGAAGGGTTTCTCAGAAGAGAAGGAACACACACACACACACACACACACACACACACACACACACACACACACACACACACACACACACACACACACACACACACACACACACACACACACACACACACACACACACACACAGAGGCAAGGCTGTCTCTCCGCACCACAAGGATGTGGGGCTGGCCGGTCGGTCGGGGAGTCCAGCGCCCGCCTGCCCTTGGGACGCATCCAGGAGCCAGCAAGGCGGTGGGAAGGGGGATGATGCCTCCGGCATCCCCCGAAGAGCCTTCTGTTCCCGGCGTATTCACACCACTTGTCAGTCGCAGGCAGTGACACCAACACCAGAACAACAACAACAACAACAACAACAACAACAACAACAACAACAACAACAACAACAACAACCGATGACCGATGAAGCTGTTTGGATGAGCCGCGAAACGTTTCTCTCTCTCAAAAAAGAAGTCCCGTAGCCATGAACTCAACTTCCAGATAAACTCCCCTGGAGGACTGAGAATCTTCACAGACACCACCGCATCAGCAACAGGCTACCAGGGCGGCCCGGGGGAAGCCCATCCGCCCGCGGGGGCGCTTATGCCAACTTTGAAGTGGGGCTACCCAAGTTCTGAATGCTCGGCCATTGGGCTTGGCTTGGGGGCAGGGGGCTTCCTCCAACAAGCCAGGAGCAAAGGCGGACCTTGGCCGATGCCCTCCCACCCACCCCGTCCCGGTGCATCTCTTCCCCCCAAACCCCTGGAATGCTTTTTCGATCCAAGCCCGCCCCTTGAACTTCTTCTGTGGGTTATATTTCTGGGCCAGCTGGGAAGAGGAGAAAGAGGGGACCAGGCTGGGCGTTTTTTTTTTGGGGGGGGGCTCTGCCTGGGCAACCCTGAGCTAGTCCTTGGCACAGGAGGGCCAGGGATTCCGTGGGGAGATCGCTAGAGACCCGGAGCGCCTCTCCCCTGCCCCCAACCCCGGGCACCCGGGGAGCCCCTCCGTGGAGAGATCTGGCAGTCTCCTTTGCAAACTCCTTTGCAAATCTCCGGCGGTGGCCCCCATCCCCATCCCATCCCCGTCCCCCCTGCGCTCACCCGGCTGCGGACTTCGGCGGACAAGCCATAGCTGGGGCCCTTGTTGAACTGGCCGCCGCTGCCGCTCATGGTGGGGCCGGGACTGGGGCTGGAGGAGGAGGAGGTGGCTCCCCCGGGCAGGCGGGCAGAGGGTTTTTTTGGGGGGGAGAGGGGGCGGGAGGGCACCTCTTCCTCCTCCTCCTCCTCCTCCTCTGATTGGGCGCCCGTCGAAATGGCCTTATAAGGGCAGAAAGAGCCGGATTCCTGCCCATCCCAGGACCTGGGTGGGGTGGGGTGGGGTGGGGGGTGGGGGCGTAGACCAGGCATGTCCAAACTTTCGACCCTCCAGCTGTTTAGGACCGCCACTCCCACAGTCCTTTGCCACGGGCCATCTGAGATTAGAATTCTGGGAGTGGTGGTCCAAAACATCAGGAGGGCCGAAGTTTGGACATGCCTGGCGTAGACCGTTCTGTGCGTGCCCCAGGGACCTCGGGCGTCCCCCCTCCCCCCCCCCAGTCCAGGCCTCGTCCCCCTTTTCCCCGAGGGAAGGAAGGCAGGCAGGCAGGCTGGCAGGCAAGCCGGTTGGGAACCGGGCTCGAACTCCACCGGTTGAATGTCCCGAGCTTGGCCCAGGTCTTCCGAGGTCAACAGCAGACCCCCTTCGCCCCACGGCTTCTCCCCTGGGGGGGGGCTCTCCCTTGCCCTCCACTTGTAAGGCAGCCCTATGCCTTTTGATGCTCTTAACGGCATCACCTTCTGCCTTAGATTTGCACTAAATCAGGCCTGTCCAAACTTCGTCTTCCTGATGTTTTGGACCACACAACTCCCAGAATTTCAAGCTCGTGTTTCCGATGGCAAAGGACGGTGGGAGTGGTGGTCCAAAACATCTGGAGGGCCAAAGTTTGGACGCGCCTGCGCCAAATATGACCCTGCGTCCCCTAAACGAGGGGAACCTTCCAAATCAGGCAGGCAGGTTGCAATCCCTTTGCAAGCCTTCTGCCCTCTCCATAGATTCCCCCCCCCCAGCCCTGAAAGCCCTGCCTCCCCACGGAGAGCGTGGTGGGTTCCTCGGCTTTTCAGGACACAGCATTTTTTTTCCAGACAATGCGCACACACCCACACCACCCTGCGCAACTATTTCTAGACTTTCTGTTGTGAAGAAGGTGGCCCCGCCGTCCAAATTCCTCTCTTTTCTTCTTCTTCTTTTTTTTTAAACCTCCCCTATCCCCCTGCTGGGCTTGGCCGGCTTCGCATACTCAGACGGTGATATCACTGTTAGGGTTAGGAAGAGGCAATGATGATGATGATGATGATGATGATGATGGGTGGGAGGGGAGGGGAGATGTTGTTGTCGTTCAGTCATTCAGTCGTGTCCGACTCTTTGTGACCCCATCATGGACCAGAGCTCATCGGGCCCTCCTGTCTTCCACTGCCTCCCGGAGTTTGGCCAAATCCATCTTGGTTGCATCGATGACAAGCGTCCAACCATCTCATTCTCTGCCGTCCTCTTTTCCTTTTCCCTTCCATCTTTCCCAACATCAGGGACTTTCCCAAGGACTCCTCTCTCCTTGTGAGGTGGCCAAAGTATTATGGATGCCTCAGCTTCAAAATCTGTCCTTCCCGTGAACATTCGGGGTTGATTTCTTTCAGGATGCATCGGTTTGATCTCCTTGCCGCCCAGGGGACGCTCAAGACTCTCCTCCGGCACCACAGCTCAAAAGCGTCGATTCTGCGGCGATCAGCCTTCTTTATGGTCCAGCTCTCACTTCCATACATCACTACTGGAAAAACCATAGCTTTGACGATCCCGACCTTAGTTGGCAAAGTGATGTCTCTGCTCTTTAGGATGCTGCCTAGGTTGGCCATTGCTTCCTCCCAAGAAGCAGGCGTCTTTTTATTCCGTTGCCGCAGTCGCCATCGGCTTTGAACTGGCAAGCTACCCCAGGGATCCCTGCCAAGAAAATTCCATGCACAGAGGGGAGATTTGTTTATTTATTTATTTATTTATTTATTTATTTTCAAACTTATATACCGCACCTATTTCCCCAAAGGGGACTCAGGGCGGTTTACACAATACCATAGCAAATAAAACAGATAAAAACAATAAAACAATCAACAGCGGTTATCTATTGCATTATCTACAACAGAGATGAGCCCCACCCCCACCCCAAAAAAGTGGAATTGCTCTCTTCGAACCATTTCAGCCCTTCTTGTGTTCTTACACTGACATGGGTGACCCGTTGCCAACTCCCATGGAGGAGACGGAACCCACAAGGACTGTGGGGACCCGGCTTGGGGGGGGGTGATGATGCAGTGAAGACCAGTCGTGGGAGGCAGGTTCTGTTTGTGCAGAAGGCCCAGGAACGCAGAGAGGGTTGTGATCAGGCCCCGGAGCTCCCTGGCCAAGTGACTTTTGAATACCTGGTTACTACCGTGTTTGCCCGAAAATAAGATGGTGTCTTGTATTAATTTTTGCTCCCAAAGATGCGCTAGGTCTTATTTTCAGGGGATGTCTTATTTTTCCCATGAAGAAGAATACGGTACACATTTATTGTTATCTTATTATTGGGGAGGCCTTATTTTCATGGGGGGGGTGTCTTATATTTCAGCGAGAGGCCAAACCGTAAGTAGGTCTTATTTTCAGGGGATGTCTTATTTTTCCATGAAGAAGAATATGGTACACATTTATTATCTTATTATTGGGGAGGCCTTGTTTTCATGGGGGGGATGCCTTATTTTTCAGCAAGAGGCAAAACCGTAAGTAGGTCTTGTTTTGGGGGGATGTCTTATTTTCGGGGAAACAAGGTATAACTGGCTTCCCTGTGGCATAAAAAAAAGACTAAAGTAACAGAAGAGGAAGGTCCAACTGAACATCTTTCTCTCTCTCTCTCTACCCCACAAACACAGGCACATAGCTCAATGACTTGTGGCACCCCATTAGATGAGTTTGTAGCCTGTTCCCCCCCTCCCACATAATATTGAAACGTGATATGTGGAACTCATGGCCACAAGATGGGGCCAGGAAGACCAATGGCTAGGCTCCTGATCAAACAGCACCTGATGGAGGTGCTTCTGATCAACAAAGGAATGAGGATATATATATATTGGAGGTGCTTCTGATATATATATATTAAAAAAAGAGACAGATTGGGCACAACTTGAGCAAGAGCTGGCTTCTTCCTGGTTTCCAACCGGGTGGGGGGTGGGGGCTGCGGCTGCGGCTGCCGTGTGTCTGCATGGGGCCTGCACACACACCCATGCACGCACGCACACACACAGAGAGAGAGCTATTTCCTGTGTTGTTGCCGTGGCGGAGTGTCTGTTTGTAAAGCTCATCTCGGTTTTCGGGCAAACCAATCTAGCCAGGAAGCGACTTCAGGGCAGCACCCAGGAGTGAGGGCTCCCCGAGCAGCCGCAGCAGTAGCAGTGGTGCCTTCCCTGGGGGAGAGCGAAAGGTGGTGGTGGTGGGGGGTCCTTTGTCAAGCCAGACCCTGGCCAAGGACGCCCACCTGCCCGTGGGTGGCAAAGCTGGGCTCCTAGCGGGACAAGCTGGCCCCGGCGCCTGCCGCCGCCCCCCCCTCACCTGAGCTTGCCCCGTTGCCCTTTCGGGGAGCAGCGCCATGTTTTCCAGGAAGAAGCGGGAGCTGATCAAAACGCCCTCCATCCACAAGAAGGGCAGCTCAGCAAGCCCCAGGCCTCCGCTAGCCTCTTCTGCGGTGAGTACATAAGAAAATAAGAACCTAAGAAGAGCCCTTCTGGATCAGGCCAAAGGTCCGTCTTGTCCAGCTTCCTGTATATCTCCCAGTGGCCCCACCAGATGCCTCTGGGAGCGCATGAGACTCGATCTCTGTCTCCTGATATACCACTCCCCCTGCCTCTGGCCCTTGAAGGACCCCGGTTTTAAGCCTGGAGGTTACACATCTCCATCATGGTTTGTCACCTGGGATGATGGACTTCTCCTCCAGGAATCTGTCCATTGCCCCTTTTGAAGGCATCCAGGCCAGATGCCATCACCCAATCCTGTGGCAGGGAGTTCCACAGGCTAACCATGCACCGGGCGAAAAAAATATTTTCTTTTGTCTGTTCTTACTCTCCCCGCCCTCAGTTTGAGTAGCACAGGGCAGAGGCACCCTGGCGGTGCCAACGGCGTGGCTCCAATAACGGTGGTCGCCGTGGCCTGGACATGACGGCTCGCTAGGGTATGCTCCAACCGGAACCACCTCCAGTTCTCAGCCTTTGTCCCGCCGACGAGATGCCCCGGAGCTGGCTGGTTTAAATCCAAAGTGCTTGGGCGGGAGAAATATCTTTCCCTGAAACTTTAGAGGTTGATCCCAGCGATCACCCTCGGCTCGACCAACACGGACGTCGCGGGGCGCACTCGCTTCGTGTGGCCACCCCTACAGAGGCCCGGAAAACTTCGACTCGTAACCGGGCCTTTTCCATGGTTGGCCCGACTCTTTGGAACCATCTTCCAAGCGAAGTGCGCCTTGCAGAGTCCCTGCTGGCCTTTCGCAGAGCTTTAAAGACCCTGCTCTTTCGCGAGGCCTTTGGTGACCTAGTTTAATGCTATTGCTTTCCCCCCACCACCACCTGCCATCTGTTCAATTAGTTATTGTTGTTTTACGCTGGGGTGCATACTTTG
This sequence comes from Phrynocephalus guinanensis, assembly GCA_037367245.1. NCBI lineage: Eukaryota > Metazoa > Chordata > Lepidosauria > Squamata > Agamidae > Phrynocephalus > Phrynocephalus guinanensis. The sequence continues at coordinate 15,639,570 of CM074750.1, forward strand.
TTTTAAATTGTCTATCTTGTATTGTCTGTTTGTTTGTATTACTAGGCTGACCTGGTTCAGCCCCTGTACACTGCCCAGAGTTCCATTAGGAAGATGGGCGGCATAGAAGCTCTCATAATAAATAAATAAATAAATAAATAAATAAATAAATAAATAAATAAGACCAAAATGAACCTTGGCAACCGCCAGGTCATTGGGTGGGTGGGTGGGTGGGTGGGTGGCCACCGGCCTCTTCTCCTGGTGTTCTTGTCAGTACGTTCGTGGCATGCACGTGGTAGAAGAGGGTGCAGGATGCATTCCTTGAGTGTTTCTCAGCAGGAAACCCTGAGCTTGGGACCCCCCCCCCCCCCCCCGCCACTTCCCTTTTGAAAGCAAGTCAGATCAGGAATCTTGGACAGAAGTCTGCACCCTGCCTGGATCCGGTTCTCTTTCTAACGGTTGCTTTTTTAAAGTGAACTGAAACTCGGACCGCATGTTCACTTCTCGGGGTGTTTCCAGGGCTCCCCGTTGGCTCTTGTTGGTGCGGTTAGTCCGGATCTGTCCGAACTTCGGCCCTCCCAATGTTTTGGACCACCACTCCCAGAATTCCTAGCCTGTATTATCGATGACAAAGGACTGTGGGAGTTGTGGCCCAAAGCATCGGGAGGGGCCGAAGTTTGGACAGCACTGCGGTCGTCCAAACGGCTCAGGCCAGTCCTGGAGGCGACACGAACACGCTGACCTGTCGCTGCAGAAGCAACAAAAGCCATTTTGATAACAGGAGGAGCGGCAGCAGCATATCTGCCTTAGACAGCTGGCGTTTCAGCCAATGTAGAAATAGGCCTTGTGTCGTCGCCAGCTAACTGTGAAAGGGAAGTACTGTGTGTGTGTGTGTGTGTGTGTGTGTTGGTCTTTTTTGTGAAGGCCCTTTGCTGTGCACCCTGGCACGCTACCAGCTTGCTTGGTTCTGGTTTTGCAATGAAGCACAGGCAAAAACAGATCCCTTTCCCTTCCAAGCTAAGGCCTTGCCTTCAGGGAGCCCCTAGTAGGTCTGCAATCTTGTCCTGTTTCCTTGCTGCTCAGGAAATAGTTCTTTGGGAGAGGCTGCTCTTGAACATGGAGGTTTTGCGGAGCCATCCTAGGTCCAGGCCTGTGGACGGACCTTTCCTCCTTTCCCTGTTCATCCCCCCCCCTCCCGGGCCAATTGCATGATGCCCCTTTAATACCCTGCTTCCCCGAAAATAAGACATCCCCTGAAAATAAGACCTACTTACAGTTTTGCCCCTCACTGAAATATAAGGCATCCCCCCGAATATAAGGCCTCCCCGATAATAAGATAACAATAAATGTGTACCGTATTTTTCTTCATGGAAAAATAAGACATCCCCTGAAAATAAGACCTACTTACAGTTTTGCCCCTCACTGAAATATAAGGCATCCCCCCAAAAAATAAGGCCTCCCCGATAATAAGATAACAATAAATGTGTACCGTATTTTTCTTCATGGAAAAATAAGACATCCCCAGAAAATAAGACCTAGCGCATCTTTGGGAGCAAAAATTAATATAAGACACTGTCTTATTTTCGGGGAAACAAGGTAGCTGTTTCATGGATGGCCACAGACAGCCTACAGTTGCAAAAGATGGCCTTTGGCCTTTTTCTCCCCCATCTCCCATATTATTCACCTATGTTTGGGTGATCCTAAGGAAAAGAAAAACAATTAAATTTGTTACAGGAATATTTCCACCGCCAGTGGTTGAATTAATTTAGGGTGGAACTAATTTGGGGAACTTGATGGTATTCCTCTCTGTGAACCCTTCTACGTCTGCTGCGCAGCTGAAAGAAGGTGTCAAGTAATTTTTTTTTCAAAAGTCTGCAACAAAATTCACTAAATGTACACTTTTTCTTTGCCCCAAGCCTAAAAAAAACTCCCTCATTTTACCTGCTTGGCTCCTTTTAAAGTCCCGAAACCCTACGTGGATTCAACGCCAGCAGATCATTAAGAGAGAGGCTGAGGTCCAAGTTGTTTATCATCATCACCAGCATCCTCATAGTTGTGGCTATTAAAGAGTTGGAGGTGGTCCCTCTCCCAAACCCACCCCAAATCCCTTCTCTCCCTTGCTTGGTCCAATCAGGAAGGTTAATCTTGTTTTTTATTGTATTACACAGTATATTGTATCATATTTTTATAGTATTTTGTTGGTATTGTGTTTTTTTTTTACATTATATTGATTTTATTGTACTCTGTTGAATTTGTTGTAAGCCACCTTGGGTCCCTTTGGGGAGAAAGGTGGCATAAAAATAAAGTTGTTGTTGTTGTTGTTGTTATTATTATTATTATTATTATTATTATTATTATTATTATTATTATTATTATTATTATTATTATTATTATTATTATTATTATTATTACCCATTAAGAGTTTGTGCACCGTTCAGTGTGGAGCGGCTTGATTCGAACTGGTGGCCACCGAAGCCCGGAGTGTCGATTGATGAACTTTCCTTTTCCATAGATAATCGGCAGGGTCCAAGGAAGCTTTTGGGAGGGCTTGATTATGTCTTGCACAGAATTTGTTTATAACAACAACAACAACAACAACTACTACTACTACTACTACTACTACTACTACTACTACTACTACTACTTTAGTATTATGCCACCCTCTCCCCAAAGGGACCCAAGGCGGCTTACAACAATTCAGGAAAAATACAACAAAAGCAATACAATGTAAAAACAACACAGCACCTATAAAATACTATAAAAATACTCTACAATATAATACAATAAAGACGATAGATTTTTGGCCCCTGGCAGGCTGAACTGAGATCATGAGTTGTCATCTGATTCCCTTCCCCACCCCCCCCCTCTCTGTCTGAAAGAGAAACGCTAACACAGCCAGAGCTTTTGAGTTTGGACAGCACTGTCCCCTATCTTGGAGGGTGTGGGGTCAATGCCATGACATATCTTACCTCCCGACACCCGTGCCCGTCTTGCAGGGCGCTTGCAAGTCCAGCTTACAAAGCAAAGCAAAGTGTTCTGCTTATATACCGCCCCCATACCCACTACAAGTAGTCTCTGGGCGGTTTACAATTTTAATTACAGTGTGCAGGCTACACATTGCCCCCCCCCCCCCCAGCAAGCTGGGTCCTCATTTTACCGACCTCGGAAGGATGGAAGGCTGAGTGAACCTTGAGCCTGCTCCCTGGGATTGAACCCCCCCAGGTTGTGAGCACAGTTTTACCTGCAGGACAGGCATTTAACCCCTGCGCCACGAGCAGAAGGCTCTGTCTTTGAGCTTATATTCTAAATTAAAGACACAGCACACGAGGTGCAAGGGAGGGGAGGGATGAGGAAAACGGAAGGCACGCCAGCAGATCCAGGTGGCCACCAGGGGTCAACTGCAAGAAGCCCGTTTATTCCAGCTCCTCCAGCAAAAATAACCACAGTTGACAGATAAGGAGGGGAAACCATTCTGGCCCCCCCCACACACAACTGTCTTAAAGTTTGTTTTAACTCCCTTTTGTCCAGGGACGTCGCTGTGGGTGCCCCAAAGGAGGAAGTGGGTCAGGTCTGACTTCCTCTTGCATTGAGAGACAAGTTGTGGTTTCTTCTCCCGGCCTCCTCTGGTAGCAGCAACGGCTGCGGCGCCGAAGGGTGGGGTGCGGTGGGCGGGCGGGCGGGCGGGCGGTCGTTTGCCTTGCGTGCTGTGCGCCGTTTGAATCCCAGGGGCTCCGCAGAGCCGGGATGGGTGGAGAGTCTCTGGAGACACCCTTGGGGACACCGGCACGCTTGTGGGGCTGCCTTCGTGGGGGACCTGTTGCCCACTGGCGGGGCTGAGTCTCCCCCCACCCCGGGGCCAGGATGCAGGGGAAGGACGGGGGCCCCAGGAGAACTGCCAGCCCCTCGCCCTCTGCCAGCCTGCGGAAGAAAGTCGCCAAAGCCGGGGGACACGTCCTGGACCCCTTCTCCTGGCGAGCCAGCGTGTGGTTGAAGGTGAGCTGCGAAAGCATAGCCTTATGAGAGGGACGTGGTTTGTCTGGTTTATGGGGCTCGTTTTACCGTGTTTCCCCGGAAATAAGACCGTGTCTCTTATTAATTTTTGCTCCCAAAGATGCGCTAGGTCTTATTTTCAGGGGATGTCTTATTTTTCCGTGAAGACGAATACGGTACACATTTATTGTTGTCTTATTATTGGAGAAGCCTTAATTTCAGGGGGATGCCTTATTTTTCAGCAAGAGGCCAAACCGTAAGTAGGTCTTATTTTCGGGGGATGTCTTATTTTCGGGGAAACAGGGTAAGAGACATTCTCTGTTAGGGATCATCTTCCTTCCAGGGCAGACCCTTTCCTGGATGGCAAGTCCGCCCTCGTGTAAACTCCACTGGATTAATGGGTCTGCTTTAATGGGGGAAATAAGAAAAAGACACGGGCCAGAAGAATGATTTTTTAGACTGAAGAAAAAGTGGAAGGCGAGTTACCTCCAAGTCTAGTTTTAGAAAATGCAACCCAAACTCTACATCCAGGCTGATCAGGGTAGTAGGGCTTGGGTCCCATGGTTTAAAGCGTTTCGATCCCTTTTAAATTTCCACATCCAAGGCAAGCAAGAAAGGCTAGGCTTTAAGCCCCAAAAACTACTAATTAAGAGCAGCCTTTTAATAATCGGAAGACCTGGGAAAGCGCCTAAACCCGGCCACCTTCCGTGCGATTGAAATATTCAGCATTTGAGCCGCGGCAGTCCTTGTTTCGCACGTGGCGCAAGGTATTCTGGACGTGGGCAGAGGCTATCTTTCCCTCGGGACGCTCCCGGGGGTAGAAAGGGTTGAGCCTTACATTGGGGAAGGATGCCACGTTCCCCCGACCCGGTGCGTTGCCTCTGTGAATGACAGAAGGAGGAGTCCCCACGGAGACTTCCCTCTGAGAAAAGCAGACCTGGATTTACCTTTGGTGCCTACCTCAGCTCCTTTGATAGACCAGGGCACGAGAGACCCAGGTTTGAGTCCTCACTAGTCATGAGAACATAAGAACCTAAGAAGAGCCATCGTGCTGGATCAGGCCAAAGGCCCATCTAGTCCAGCTTCCTGGATTTCCCAGTGGCCCCACCAGATGTGTCTGGGAGTGCACAAGACTAGATATCTGTCTCTTTGTACCACTCCCCTGCATCTGGCCCTTGAAGGACCCCGGTTTTAAGCCTGGAGATGACACATCTCCACCATGGCTTGTAACCTGTGATGGACTTTTCCTCCAGGAATCTGTCCAATTCCCCTTTTGAAGGCATCCAGGCCAGATGCCATCCCCCCATCCTGTGGCAGGCAGTTCCACAGACTAACCACGTGCTGGGTGAAAAAAAATATTTTCTTTTTTCTGTTCTGACTCTCCCAGCCCTCAATTGGAGCGGATGTCCCCTAGTTCTGGTATTTGGTGAGAGGGAGAGGAGCTTCCCTCTATCCACGTGACTCATGCCCAGCTTTATTTTGTACATCTCAATCCACGTCCCTAAAAATTGCCTGGAAATGTAGGCTTGGCTTGCCGTTGAGGACTGAGGAGAAGACGAGGGCCCACAGGGCTGCCTCCAAGGAAAGCTGGAGTAGCGGGGCGATGGACCCTTTGCACCTGCAGTAACAGATGGAGGACTGGGCGTGGCCCCCTTGCCTTCTCTTCAGGAAGCTGTAAGGTCCTGTGCATGCTGGGTGTTGTAGTCCTTCACCCCCAGGGAGCATGGGCTTGAGGAAGCAGCCGTGAGTTCGACAGAAAAAAAAAGTCAACGAGGAGGAGGACCTGGCCGGGAGGAAGTTCCCTTTGCGCCATCATCGGCGGTTGACTCACGGCAATTGAGCAATTCTGCCCTCGACAGCCACCAAGACCCATCGTTCCCCCACCCCCACCCCGAATTACCGCTTCCCACAAACATCGAGGGTTAATTCCTGCTGGTCTGTGACTCAGGCCGGCTTCAGGCACTGAGGTTTCTGCAAGGAAAAAGCTACCCCAGATCAGAGGGCAGGTTTCCCCCCCCCCTTTGCAATCTAGCGTCCTGAGATGCTTTTGCCCCCTCTGGCCACTGGTCTCCCTGGAGGGGGATGATGATTCTTGTTTGTATCAACAGAACCATCGTGTCTAGAATCAAGGGAAGTGATAGTACCACTCTATTCTGCTCTTGTCAGGTCCCACCTGGCGTCCTGTGTCCAGTTCTGTGCGCCTCAATTTAAAAAGGATGTTGACCACCTCGAGCGGGTGCAGAGGAGGGCGGCCAGGATGGTTGAGGGTCTGGAGGAAATGTCTTATGAGGAACGGCTTAGGGAACTGGGAATGTTTAGCCTCTCTAAAAGAAGACTGAGAGGAGATATGATAGCTATGTTTAAATATCTGAAAGGGTGTCATATTGAAGAGGGGACTGGTTTTCCATGGCTTCAGAGACTAGGACTCGGGGAAATGGTTTCAAACGACAGGAAAAGCAATTCCATTTGAACATTAGGAAGAACTTCATGACAGTTAGAGCTGTTCGGCAGTGGAATAATCTGCTGCCACCAAGGAGGGTGGTGGAGTCTCCTTTGGAGGTTTTTAAGCAGAGGCTGGATGGCCATCTGTCAGAAATATTGTGATGGGGGTTCCTGCATGGCAAGGGGTTGGACTAGATGGCCCTTGGAGGTCCCTTCCAACTCTAGGATTCTATGATTCAGCAGCATCTCGGGATGGGAAGCTGGTTCTGGGTTGCGTGGGGGGGGGGGAGACGGAGTCCTCCACTGTCTGCTCCCTTCAGCTGGCGATCTTTGGTTTTTTTGCAGGAGCTGCCCCGGCGAGATGCCTCCGAGGGCTCCGGCGCCGCCAGCCTGGTGGACCTCCCACCCTCCGCTGTCCCAGGCGGCGGGGGCGGCGGGGGCACCCTCAAGCGCCCCACCAGCCTCAGCCGCCACACCAGCGGGGCCGGCGGCTTCCCCCTCTCGCCGGCCGTCCCTCGGAGCCTGGCCAAAGGGCCGAAGCCCCCGCTGGCCTACAGCCCCCCCGTGGAGAGCGCCGAAGGAGGAGGCCTGGCTGAGCCGGAAGACATCGCCCAGCTCCTGGCCGAGGTGGCCGTCTTTGCGGAGCGCCTGGAGAAGCTGAAGGACGTGGTCCTTCAGGAGGGTGAGTTGTCCCATCTGCCTTCGCTCCCGCATTCGGATGAGGGGCTGGGTATTCTTGGGGTGTCCCCTGAAGCAGGGCTGTGGAGTCGGAGTCACGAGTCGGAGGACATTTTGGGTACCTGGAGTCGGAATCGGCAAACAGTGCACCGACTCCGACTCCTACTACCCTGTTTCCCTGAAAATAAGACCTCCCCCTGAAAATAAGCCCTAGCAGGATTTCTAGGCATTTGTTCAATAGAAGCCCTACCCTGAGAATAAAAGACCTAGTGATGGGCGTGGCTAGGGTTGCGTGCAGGGCTGACATTCAAACATATTATACTTAATAAAAGTAAGACACCCCCTGAAAATAAGCCTCTTGAGAAAAAATATATATAAGACAGTGTCTTATTTTCGGGGAAACACGGTAAATTTAGATTAGAATTTTAAAAAGGCAAGTTTAAGTGCCCCAATTCACAAAAAGTTATAATTAATGACTTCTCTACTGTAAGAATAAAGACCAGTGCGTGCAGTGCCTCCCGTAACCGCAAAACGAACACGTTAAGTGACCGTGAAGAAGCATGCTTTTCATGTGCTTCATTATATGGCACGCAACGCACAATTAGGAGTGGCAATACTTGTACTTACCATAGTGTATAAAATACATTTGCATATTAATACAGAGGAGTCGGAGTCAGAAGTACAAAAAAACTTAGGAGTCGGAGTCGGAACATTTATCTACCGACCCCACAGCCCTGCCCTGAACCCCATCATGTCCTGCCAGACGGTGGGGGTCACCTTGTCAAGGCCCTGTCTCCTCTTCCCACATGCCAAGGGCAGCCCCTGCTTGCCTTCTGATCTTGGGGTCTTTTGTGGGATGGGGGGGACAAATTAAAACCTCCTGCAGGCACCGGCAGGGCCCTTTCGCCCTGCTAAGATCCCAGCGGGGGCCTGGTTTAAGGAGGTCCCATCTGAACGGAGGGAAGGGCCTCTCCCTCTCTCTCTCTCTCCTCCAAATTTCTTTTTTTTTTAAATTAAAGAATTTTATTAGCTTTGAGGAGGAAGAGGGGATAAGGGGGAAGGAAGCACGGGGAACACACTATAAAAAGTTACATTGAATAGATCAAGTCAAAAATAACAATTGTACATGCTAAAGGATAATATCACAATACTAGTAAATTTGTTACTTCTTGCCATCTTTTTTTTTTTTTTTTGGAGCTCTCTTCAGAGTCTCCCTTCAGAAATCCGGAGAGCCTGTCGATTTCGATACATTTTCTCTTATCTTTTCACCAAGGTTTCTCTCTGTTGGCACTTCTGTCTGTTTCCAAAATTTCGCATATAGTATCCTTGCTGCAACATGAAGTACATATGTCTGATCATACGAGATATTTATATCTACTATATTTAACAGAAAAAGTTCTGGTCGAAGCTCTAACTTAATCTTCGAAAATCTTTCTATAAATAGTTTTACCATTCTCCAATATGTATTTGCCTCTTTGCATAAGAACCTAAGAAGAGCCCTGCTGGATCAGGCCCAAAGGCCCATCTAGTCCAGCTTCCTGTATCTCACAATGGCCCCACCAGATGTGACTGGGAGTGCACGAGACTCGATCTCTGTCTCCTGATAGTCCACTCCCCCTGCATCTGGTCCTTGAAGGACCCTGGTTTTAAGCCTGGAGATGACACACATCTCCATCATGGTTTGTCACCTGGGATGACTCTCCCAGCCCTCAATTGGAGTGGATGTCCCCCTAGTTCTGGGATTTTGTGAGAGGGAGAAGAGCGTCCTTCTATCCACTTGACTCATGCCCCGCATTGTTTTGTACGTCTGAATCCTATCCCCCCCTCGGGCGCCTTTTTTCCAGACTAAAGAGCCCCAAATGTTTTAGCCTTTCCTCCTAAGGGAGGTGCCCCCAGCCCACCACATGTGATAAAAGGTACCACTATCATGTTTACATCTCCAGCATCTGGGTGATTCTCCTCCAAATTTCATAAGGGTGTGTGTCGGTTCACAATCATGCCTGCCTCCCCAGCAGTTGCTACACCAGGGGGGGAGGGAGGGGCAGGATCTCACCCTTTCCGGCTTCGGCTCTATTTTCATCCGTTTGCCTTTCCTGTTTACAGCCAGGCTGTGGCAGCCGCTGGCACCCTGATAAGTCCTTCTTTCGGTTCCTGGGGGAGGGGTGTGGAGTTGGAGGGAAGCAGTGGGGAGAAGGTTTGGTATCTTGTGATCCTGCAATGGGTGAAATGGGAAATAAAAGACATTTTGAGTCATTAGAGTGTGATGAACTCCGGATGGGAGATGCCGAGCTTTGTCCCATCTCCAGAAAGACACGTGGGTGAGCTGCAGACAGACGGAGCCATGAGATTGCTCTGCATGGGCGAAGGCCCGTCTGGAGCAGAGGGGTAGTGGTGGGTCCTCCCTGCTCAGGCACAGAAGCTCTTGGGGGGGGGGTCCCCAGGGAATCGGGGCCAGTCCCGGGAGGAGAAGGTGCAGGGAAGGTGTCGGCCTTTCCCGGAAAGGCTGGAAAACATGAAACATAAGAACCTAAGAAGAGCCCTGCTGGATCAGGCCCAAAGGCCCATCGAGTCCAGCTTCCTGGATCTCACAGTGGCCCCACCAGATGCCTCTGGGAGCACACGAGACTAGATCTCTGTCTCCTGATCCCACTCCCCTGCCTCTGGCCCTTGAAGTCCCCTGGATTTAAGCCTGGAGATGACACATCTCCATCATGGTTTGTCACCTGGGATGGACTTTTCCTCCAGGAATCTGTCCCATCCCCTTTTGAAGGCACCCAGGCCGGAGGCCATCACCACCTCCTGTGGCAGGGAGTTCCACAGACTAACAACACACTGGGCTTGTTTCGTGTTTACTCCCTACCTGTCAATCTCTTCCAGCGCCGTGCCCTACCCATCCACCTGTCTTCCCCACCACCACTTTCTTTCTGCCTTGCAGATGGGGCAGAATCCCGCCGATCCGTGGCCCACGAGTGCCTGGGAGAATCCCTCCGGACCCTCCGGCAGATCTTTGGCCATTACCCACTGCTCAAGACCCTGGAGACTCTGACCGCAGCTGGGACCCTGATCTCCAGGGTCAAAGGTCCGTGAGACCCCTGCCCCAGCTCTTAAGAGACCAACTCTGTTACCCTTGCAGGGCCAAAAACTTCCCTCTGGAAACTCTTCAGAAGGAGAAACCTTTTTTTATTTTATTTTTATTTCTTTGCTTTCTTTCCTTCCTTGATGCGCAGGCTTCCATTACGAATCCAACCACGAGGCCGAGAAGCGGGAGTTTGAGAAAGCCGTGGAGATGATTGCGGTCTCCTTCAGCAGCACGTAAGCGGGCGGCTTGCTTCGCTCACCGTTAGGCTCCGAGGGGGGCCAGCGAAGACGGGCGTCCCAGCTGATGAGGGGCCAGAAGCCATGACTGGCCAGCCTCTGCTGGAAAAGCAGCCTGGGAGGTTGTAAAACCCGGAGGACATTTCAGGCAGGTGTCTCCGTCCTTCTCTCAGAGGGACCCTCCTGGCTGGGACTCAGCCGATGGGAGTGTCCAGTTCTGTGCGCCTTGATTTAAAAAAGGATGTTGACCACCTCGAGCAGGTGCAGAGGAGGGCGACCAGGATGGTTGAAGGTCTGGAGGAAGTGTCTTATGAGGAACGGCTTAGGGAGCTGGGGATGTTTAGCCTCTCTAAAAGAAGGCTGAGGGGGGATATGATAGCTATGTTTAAATATTTGACAGGATGTCATATTGAAGAGGGAACATGTTTGTTTTGCATGGCTTCAGAGACTAGGACTCGGGGAAACGGTTTCAAACGACAGGAAAAGAGATTCCATTTGCACATTAGGAAGAACTAATGGCCCTTGAGGTCTCTTCCAACTCTAGGATTCTATGATTCTAATAGCAGTCCAGCCCAGGGCACTGCACGCCAGCTTTGACCCACGGGGGGCACCTCCTGGCCGACAGCAAACGTTACTTCCACGTGCATCTCTCTCTCTCTCTCTCTCTCTCTCTCTCTCTCTCTCTCTCTCTCTCTCTCTCTCTCTCTCTCTCTCTCTCTCTCCAGGGTCTCCGAATTCCTCATGGGTGAAGTGGACAGCAGCACCATCCTCTCGATACCTCCTGGTGACCAGAACCAGGTGAGACGAGGCAGCCCACCAGTGGGGAACGGGCGGTCCGGAAGTGGCAAAAATGTACCCAGAATGTTCCTGCAGGGTCGAGACGACGAGGAAAGCCGGCATTTCTTTCTCTGGGTGGACGTTTTTTCGGGCAGAGGAGGCCCAGGGAGGGATGGCAGCGTCCACGGACAGGGTGGTGTTCGGGGAGGGACGGTGCGGGGGGGGGGGCAGAGCCAGAGGAGAGGGGCATCTGCTGGATCGCTTTGGCAGCACTGACCGTGTTCTCTCCGGGCAGTCCATGGAGAACCTGTACGGAGGGATGGGCGGCCAGGCATCGGAAGAAGCCTCAGGCGGCATGCAGGACTTTGGCTCAGGTGAGGAACCCTCCTGGCCCTCCCCGTTCTGTCGGGGCTTCCGTTCTGCCTTGGCTCTGCACCCAAAAGACTCCCCCCCCCACTCCCAGTGAGGCTGCCCGTGCGTATCCATTGCTCCTCACCTGCACCCCATGTGTCCCCCGTGGTGAGAGGCATCGGAGCTTCCAGCCCATCCTGGGCGATCCAGGTTTTCTTATGGGAGGCCACGGGAGACCTGGGCCGTGGCCATCCCGCGGTGTCTTTGCATGCCCACGTGTTACATGCATGTGGGAGTCCCCAGCTGCCTAGATGCCCTAAGCCCATCCGATCTCGCCTGATTTCGGGAGCTAAGCAGGGTCGGACCCGGTTAGTACTTGGATGGGAGACCACCAGGGAAGACCATGTGCTGTCGGCGCCTGGAGTAGGGACTGGCAAGCCACTCCAGGATTCCTGCCAAGAAATCTCCATGGACATGGGGTCACAAAGAGTCGGTCACGACTGTAATGACACCGCACACAGGAGTCCGCCGCAGAATTTGGAAATCATGATTATCTCTTCAAAGACAAATACCCAACCCCTCCGTGGGTAGAACGGATGCTTAAGACACACCACTGTCCCCGTGACCCTTCCTCCCCTCCCGCTCTCTCTTGTGGGGCAGCCCGGATGTCGACGGAAGAGGTGGACGTCCTACTCCAGAGGTGCGAGGGTGGCGTGGAGGTGGCGCTCAAGTATGCCAAGAATATCTCCAAGTACATGAAAGACCTCATCTACTACCTGGACAAGAGGACCGCCCTGGGTGAGTCAAGGCTCCCTTCGGGCTGGGAAGATGGGAAGGCTTCTCTCTCTCTCTCTCTCTCTCTCTCTCTCTCTCTCTCTCTCTCTCTCTCTCTCTCTCTCTCTCTCTCTCTCTCTCTCTCTCTCTCTCTCTCTCTCTCACACACACACACACACACACACACACACACACACACACACACACACACACACACCGGATGTCCGCCCGCAAGCAACCCACATTCACACCCCAAGGATTTGCCCTTCTTCATCCCACGGCCCCAGGGATGTGGGATGGGAGGCAGAGAAAGGGGGTCGCGGGGAAAAATAAAAAGCCAGTGCCCAGCGAGAGTGGTGTCGTGGGAAGAGAAAAAGGAACGGGTGCCCCCCACCCCACCCCACCCCGGATGTGGATGGACTGCATGGCCCATCCGCCCCCTCCGTCGGCTCAGCTGGCAGATCGGAACCGGAGTTGCACATCTTTGAGGCCTTGCCACGGCGGAGTGAGCAGGAGTTACCCGCCACCAGCCATTCAGCGAGCGGAATCTCCCCCCCCCCCGCCGTGCGTAGCAGATATCCAGAGTGATATTCCTTCTTAGGAAGGAAGGAAGGAAGGAAGGAAGGAAGGAAGGAAGGAAACACAAATGCAGAAGACCCCCCCTCTCCCCAGGCACTTGAGGTGACTCTGAGTAAAATCACCACCAGGGAGGCATCCCGGCCTAAGCTTTGGGCCTGCCGTGTGCCCCCTACGTGCCGGATCTGGCACAGCCAGACTCTGGGCCTGGTTATGCAATTCCTGGCGTGGTGCAAGGGTGGGGCTGGCTCCCCCGAGCAGAGAAATGCTTACACGGGGCGCTTTTACACGACCCCTAAAATCTGCTGGCCACTTAAATTCGAACCAGAGATCTTGGGGGTTTGTTCTGCTTTCTGTGTTCCCACCCTTCCGCACTCCCTTGCTCCTGTCTGCGTGAGGGTAGGGAGAAAAACAGGGAGAAAAGAATGCAGGCTCACCTCCGCTCTGCCCTCCAGAGCTGTCCCGGGAAGCATTCCAGTCTCTAAAGGGGCAGGGGGCAAAAAACAAAAACAAAAAACAGAAGGCGAGGAGAGCCTGGCACTCACTGCTTTGCAATCCGCATCAGAAAATTTTCACCTTCGGAGACCAGGTACTTGGAAAATGCGCTGTACCTTGCCCCCTGGTGATGCAAGGTGGGCATGGCCGTACTTAATTTTTTTTTTCAAAGTCCAGAGCTGGTGGGAAAAGAATTTTAAGCTCCGCATCGGGGAGCCCTTTGCCTCGGATTTTAGGGGTCGTGTCAAAGCGCCCACAGGGATCCTTCCGCACCGAGTCAGAAACTCTACCCAAGGGATCAAAAAGTGGTGTTGGAAGGATCCGTCCGTCCCAGGTAGCGAGGATCGGGCCTTTTTTTTTTTAACACGAATGCCTCTTCATTGCCCACGCAAGAGCACGCGGAATGGAAGCGGTGAGTGGCGTGTGTGTGTGTGTGTGTGTGTGTGTGTGTGCGTGCATGCGTGCGTGCGTGCGTGTGTGTGTCTGCAAAGGTCTCCCGCTTCCTGGACCCGTTGGCCGGCTGCGCCCAGCCCTCCTGAGTCTCCGTCGCGTTTTTCCTTCCTGCAGAGATGGAGTTTGCGAAGGGCCTTCAGAAGTCGGCGAATGCCTGCAAGCAGACCCTCAGCCAGGAGGTAAGCCCTGTCGCGAACGCCCCCCCCCCCTGAGGGCCAGGGAGCGCTGCCCTTTCTGGGAGGCGAAAGGGCCAGTGCTTCAGAGCGGGGCTGAAGGTTGCAATCCCTATAAAACTAGGAAAACCCCAAACTTGATATTATTATTATTATTATTTTGGGTGGTGGTGTCATTTCCAACTTCCGTAGCCGCTCAAAACCTGGTGGCAGGGAGTTCCACCGGACGAGGGCGCCTTGTGGGAAGAGCACCCATTTGCAACCCACCTGACCTCGGAGGCCGAGAGGTGTTCAGATCAACAAATTAAGAAGTAAAAATTTCTTTGGCCTCCGCCCAGGGTCAGGTGGCCGGCCCCTTGTAGGCGGTGGAGTGGATCATCGGGGGCAAGATTTAAAAGAAAGCTGGGCCCCTGGAGGTGGAAAATATAAAAGTCTGTTTGGGGGGGTGTCGGTTGTCAACTCGGTTAAGTGCATTGGGTTTTCCCTGACCCTATTGGAGTTTGCACCCGGTGTTGGAAATCGTGAGGGTCGTTGTTAGGTATAATCGGGCCGCTTGGCTTTGAGCCTTTATGGATCATAGAATCATAGAATCATAGAACCCTAGAGTTGGAAGAGACCTCCAAGGGCCATCTAGTCCAACCCGCTGCCATGCAGGAACCCCCATCACAATATTTCCGACAGTTGGCCATCCAGCCTCTGCTTAAAAACCTCCAAAGAAGGAGACTCCACCACCCTCCTTGGTGGCAGCAGATTATTCCACTGCCTAACAGCTCTAACTGTCACAAAGTTCTTCCTGATGTTCAGATGGAATTTCTTTTCCTGTCGTTTGAAACCATTGCCCCGAGTCCTAGTCTCTGAAGCCATGGAAAACAAACCTGTTCCCTCTTCCATAGGACACCCTTTCAAATATTTAAACATAGCTATCCTACCCCCCCCCTCAGCCTTCTTTTTGTAAGGCTATACATTCCCAGCTCCCTAAGCCGTTCCTCCTGAGACATCTCCTCCAGACCCTGGATCAAGGCGTTTCGAGCGGAGTTTGACCTCTAAAAAGTTTGGGAGAGCAGCTTCTTTCCCCGTCTGTAGTCCAGTGGTGGTGGTGATGGAGAGTAGGGTGCAGTGTGTGTGTGTGTGGGGGGGGTTTCCTGTGTTGGTTTTGTCGGGAGAGTCCATTCTCCCCCCCCCCCGCCGCGGGGGGGGGGGAACTTGGCCTCCCCACCCACTGCCGGAATGGACCTTTCTGGCCATGCCTGGGGGAGGCCTTTGGTGTGGTTCCCTCACCCCGGCCAAAAAGCTGCAGCTTGTGAAGAGGAGAGAAGGAAGCTCTTCTCCCTCTCACAAAAAATACCAGAACTAGGGGGGCATCCGCTTAAATTGAGGGCTGGGAGAGTGAGAACCGACCAAATAAGATATTTTTTTTTCCACCCAGCGCGTTGTTAGTCTGTGGAACTCCCTGCCCCAGGAGGTGGGGATGGCATCTGGCCTGGATGCCTTCAAAAGGGGATTGGACAGATTCCTGGAGGAAAAGTCCATCCCAGGTGACAAGCCATGATGGAGATGTGTGTCATCTCCAGGCTTAAAACCGGGGTACCTCAAGGGCCAGAGGCAGGGGAGTGGGATCAGGAGACAGAGATCTAGTATCATGTGCTCCCAAACGCATCTGGTGGGGCCACTGTGAGATATACAGGAAGCTGGACTCGATGGGCCTTTGGCCTGATGCAGCAGGGCTCTTTTTAGGTTCTTATGAATTCCTGACACCCCTGTTGGTATTCCTCCTCCTCCTCCCCCCACCCCCAATCGCCCTCCTCAGAACCACATGCCTTTCCTCTCCATCTATTCCCTGACTCTGGAGCAAGACTTGGAATACGCGGTCAGCTCCTTGCAAGCAGCATCCGCCCTGCGAGCCGAGACCTTCCTGCAGGTATGGCTGAGGAGGGCGGTGGCGGGTGACGATGTCGACTTTGCCCGGCTGAGGAGGGCGCTGGCGGGCGACGCTGTCGACTTTGCCCGGCTCCTCCTTCCAGTAAGAAGGACCCGACCCCTCAATGAGGGCAGGAGGAGTTTCCCTGGGGCACTGAAGGGCTTCCAGACACCCACCTGGAGCGGCTTTGTCTTCTGTCCCTTTTTAGCCCCTGCAAGTGAGGCGTCAGGAGCATGAAAAGCGCCGGAAGGAGGTCAAGGAGCAGTGGCACCGGGCCCAGAGGAAACTGGTGAGGCGCTCCGGCCCTGGGCAGGATCAGGGACGGGAAGGGGGAACGGCCACCTTCGCGTTCGTTCCCAACGAGTCTTCCTTTCCCCTCCCGATGGGCCAAAATAAGACGCAGGGGCCGCGCCAGGGAGCTGAGGATACACCAAAGGCAGCCCTTCCATCCCCGGTGGTGATGGAGCTGCTTTCCCCTGAGTTATCCACGCACCCCCCTCCGGCCGCAAAGGCTTGTAACACACACACACACACGGGCCAGATTTCACTTCGTGGCTGCTGTCGGCCGACCAGTGAGGGACGCGGCTTCTCTCTCTCTCTCCCCCCCCCCCCGCCCCTTGGCTCCTAGCAAGAGGCCGAGAACAACTTGCGAAAGGCCAAACAGCTGTACATGCAGCGCTCCGAGGACTGCGAGAAGGCCAAGCTCGTGACGGCCAAAGCGGAAGAGGAGCAGCTGGGGGCCGGTGGGGGCACCGGAGGCACCGCCACTGCCGCCGCCGCCACCACCACCACCACCAAGGCCCTGGACAAGAAGCGCCGACTGGAGGAAGACGCACGGAACAAGGTGAGCAGCAGGGGTGAGGAACCCAGGGGAGGACGACGGACCCATTCCGTATGGAGCAGATAGCAGGTCAGGGGTGACCTGGGAGGCAGCCTTCGCCTTCAGATTCCATTCCTGGCGCCAAGAGGTGTGCTCGCTGTGACACTCCGGCGCAGTCAGCACTTAACAGAATTCCCTCTTCAATGATGGGCCACCTACAATGTCTGTTTCTGCCCCAGATGGAGCCAAAATTTCTCCATTCTCCCCCATGCCTTAACTCCTGAAATGTTAGTTAATGGTGAAGTAACTAGAAGTCTCCTCTCCTCCCTATCTATCTATCTATCTATCTATCTATCTATCTATCTATCTATCTATCTATCTATCTATCTATCTATCTATCTATCTATCTATCTATCTATCTATCTATCTATCTAGGTATGTATCTATGTATGTCTATCTATCTATCTATCTATCTTCCTTCTTTCCTATCTAGGTATCTATCTGTATGTATGTATGTATGTATGTATGTATGTATGTATGTATGTATGTATGTATGTATGTATGTATGTATCTATCTATCTATCTATCTATCTATCTATCTATCTATCTATCTATCTATCTATCTATCTATCTATCTATCTATCCCTTAATGTATGTATGTCTATCTATCTATCTATCTATCTATCTATCTATCTATCTATCTATCTATCTATCTATCTATCTATCTATCTATCTATCTATCTAATCTTTTAACCTTGTGGCCAATTCCAGGCGGACGAAGCCATGGCTACCTACCGCACCTGCGTGGCCGATGCCAACACCCAGAAGCAGGAGCTGGAGGACGTGAAAGTGACGTCCCTGCGGCAGCTCCACGAGGTCATCAAACAGAGCGACCAGGTCATCAAGTCGGTACGTCAGGCCGGGCCTCCCCAGGAGGTCTTTCCCATCAGGGGAGCCAAACTCCCGGCTGTAACACACACATACCCCCTGCTCTCTTCCTCCTCCACCCCCACCCCACCCCCCACATAAACCACTTTTCTTTTTCCCAGGCCACTATTTCCTTCTACCAGATCATGCACATGCAAACGGCGCCGCTGCCCGTCTACTTCCAGACGCTGTGCGAAAGCAGCAAACTCTACGACCCGGGGCAGCAGTACGCCTCCCACGTCAAGCAGCTGCAGAGGGAGAACGAGCCGGAGACCCAGTACGGCTTCGAGCCCTACGTGTCGCCGAACAACTGGTAGGGGATGTGGTAGGGGATGTGGGTTCCCCCTGAAAACCCTGGTGTCCCTTCCAATCCCACACAAACACACAGTGGATGGAGCCCCCCCCCCCGCCGTGGCCTCCTCCAGGGTGCTTCTGATCTCTCTCTCCACCCCACCCCCCCACCCCACGGGCCGCTGTCCCTACAGGTCTCCCTTGACCCGGAACCGAAAAGGCAGCTACAGCACCAGCGATGCTACGGCCGGGAGCAGCGCTTCTGAAACCACTGCCGCCAGCAAAGACGGTCCGTCCCAGGAGGGCGGGGTGGTGCCTGGGATGGAAAAGAGAGGTGAGACGCTGGGTGGGTAGATGGGGTCTCTGGGGGCAAAGACGCCGAGCCGGTCCGTGTCCCCGTTTGCCCTGCTTCTGTGGAAGGCGACGCCTGCGGCCTAGAGAGAGGAGTGCGGCGGCCACAGAACAGGAATAGAATTTTTCATAGAATCCGAGAGTTGGAAGGGACCTCCAAGGGCCATCTAGTCCAACCCCCTGCCATGCAGGAAACCCCCATCACAATATTTCCGACAGATGGCCATCCAGCCTCTGCTTAAAAACCTCCAAAGAAGGAGACTCCGCCACCCTCCTTTGGGGCAGCATATTATTCCACTGCCGAACAGCTCTAACTGTCATGAAGTTCTTCCTGATGTTCAAATGGAATCTCTTTGCCTGTCGTTTGAAACCACGGCCCCCGAGTCCTAGTCTCTGAAGCCATGGAAAACAAACCTGTTCCCTCTTCAATAGGACATCCTTTCAAATATTTAAACCTAGCTATCATATCCCCCCCCCCTCACAGCCTTCTTTTAGAGAGGCTAAACATTCCCAGTTCCCTAAGCCGTGCCTCATTAAGAAAAGCACTGGGCAGCGATGAGCAGAAGCACACGGGCAACATCAACTGTCCTAGGGCCTTTTCACACGACCCCTAAGATCCGCTGGCCACTTAAATTCGGACCAGAGATCTTAGGGGTTTGTCGCTGTTCCTGCGTTCCCACCCCCTCCGCACCCCTGGCTGCTGGCTGCGTGAGGGGAGGGAGAAAAAAAGGAAGAAAAGGATGCCGCTCACCTCCGTTCTGCCCTCCCGGCAGTGAATTCAGATCTCTTAAAGGGGCGGGGGGCAAAAAAAGAACAAACAGAAGCAAGGAGAGCCAGGCAGTCACTACTGTTATATCCGCATCAGGAATTTTCACCTCCAAAGAGCAGGTACCTGAAAAGTGTGCTGGGACGCGCTTAGGTGGGCGTGGTCGCACTTAATTATCTGTAAACTCCGGAGCTGGTGGGGAAGCAATTTTAAGCTCCGGAGCTGGGAGCCATTTGCGGCGGAGTTTAGGGGTCGTGTACAAAGGGCCTTATTCCTCCTCGTCCTCCTCCTCCTCCTCCTCCTCCTCCTCAGGTGGACGTGGGCACCAGGTTCACAAGTCCTGGCCGACCACCATTGTGGAGACCAAGGGCACCCGGGAGCCCTGTGACCTGTCCTCAGGTAGCCCCCCACCCCCCACCCCGGGTTCCCCTCTAAGCCATCACATCCCCCCCCACTTCCCGCCACCGCTAGCCGGAGGGGGTGGCCCCAGAGGGCCGCCCCGTTCTCCTCACCTCAACCACTTCTTTCCCGGTTTTGTTTCTGATGCCTGCTGATGTTTTTTTTTTGGGGGGGGGCTCTTTTCCCCGGGCAGGTGACCCCCCCAGTGTCTCTTTCTCTCCGGGGGAGGATTTGGATGGAAACTCGCCTTCTTTGGAGCAGAGTACGTGTCGAGGCCTTGACCGGGGTGGGGGGGGGGGTGGGGGTGGGGAGCTTGGAGGCGGGGGTGCCAGAGGAGGCTGAAACAAGGACCAAAGGTTTTTGGGGTTCCCGAGATGGGAACCGGCTGGGTCCAGGGGGTCTCCTTGGGTCCGGCGCTTCCCCCACGGTGCTTCCCTGGGGCTCTCGGGTGTCAATGGCATCTCTCTCTCTCTCTCTCTCTCTCTCTCTCTCTCTCTTTTTCTCCATTGGCTTCCAGGCATCAGCGCCATGAGCCCAGGCCCCACCGGCCCCTTCCGGCACACGGGCCTGTCCAGAGCGGCCCAGACCCACCGCCTGCGCAAGCTGCGGACCCCGGCCAAGTGCCGAGAGTGCAACAGCTACGTCTATTTCCAGGGGGCCGAGTGCGAGGAGGTAGGGAGCCTGCCGTGGGGAGAGGGGGCTGGACAGTGGGGGGGGGGAGAGAGAGAGAGAGAAGGAGAAGCAGTGTCTTCCCCACTCCTGAACCAGGCCTGGCCGGCCAGAGGGAAAAACCCTCAATGACCTCGAGAAAAAAAGGCTTAATGAATGAGTGTATTATGTTTTCTTTCTTTCTTTCTTTCTTTCTTTCTTTCTTTCTTTCTTTCTTTCTTTCTTTCTTTCTTTCTTTCTTTCTTTCTTTCTTTCTTTCTTTCTTCTTTCTTCTTCTTCTTCTTCTTCTTCTTCTTCTTCTTCTTCTTCTTCTTCTTATTATTATTATTATTATTATTATTATTATTATTATTATTATTATTATTATTATTATTATTATTATTATTATTATTATTATTATTGCTTTCAATGATATCTATTGCACTCTAATGGGCAGTTTCAGAGAGGATAGCCGTGTTAGTCTTTTCCAGAATTTCAGGGCAAGAATCGAAAGGAAAACAAAACAATAGAAATTGTTTGTTTGTTTGTTTGTTTGTTTATATTGTTTTTAAGGCCACCCCTCTGGTAACAAGGTAACTCTGGGTGGTTTGCACCAGTCCAATAAAATACAGAGAAAATACTAGAACAAATAAATGATTAAAACCCATCTGTTAAAAGAAAATAACAGATTCCCCCCCACACACACTTGCGTGCTAGTCGTGTCCGACTCGGGAAGGGGGGGGGCTCCTCTCCGTATTCAAGCCGAAAGAGCCAGTGTTGTGCAAGTCCGTGGCCACGTGGCCGGCATGGCTGCCAGGAAACACTGTTTTACCTTCCCACTTTTTACGGCGGTACCTATTGATCTCCTTGCATTTCACATGCTTTCGAACTGCTCGTTTGGCAGGAGCTGGGGCGAACAGCGGGAGCTCGCTCCGCTGCGTGGCAGCACCCGGGATTCGAACCGCCGAGCGGCCGGACTTTGCATCCGACAGTTTTGGGGAGCCTTAATTCCACATTTCTTTAATCAAGGATCCCAAAAGGGCACACGATGACACTGCCTTGCCTGGTTTCTCTCTCTCTCTCTCTCTCTCTCTCTCTCTCTCTCTCCTCCCCCCCCCCCCCCGACAGTGCTACCTGGCCTGCCACAAGAAGTGCCTGGAGACGTTGGCCATCCAGTGCGGGCACAAGAAACTCCAGGGGAAGCTGCGCCTCTTCGGCCAGGACTTTGCCCAGGCCTCCCGCGCCAGCCCGGATGGGGTCCCTTTTGTCATCCGCAAGTGCCTATTGGAGATAGAGAAGAGGGCGATGAAGACCAAGGCAAGGGATTGGGTGACTGAGGGTGGGGTGGAGGGTGGGGGGTGGGGATAAACGCCACAGGAAAGAGCTGCTGTGCTGGATTTGTGAGCCCCAATCCTGTGTGTGTGTGTGTGGGGGTCTCCCCTCCAGAGGAATCAGATACGGGGAAAGACCCTTTCCGTTTGGGTACCCCTCCCCCATCATCCTTCCAGGTGCTGACTGGACATTGCCCCCCCCCAAATAAATGTCAGCGATGACTCCATGGGTCCCAGGCAGACCGACTTGGGGGCAGGGAGGGGGGCTGTGGATGAGGGGTGTTCTCATCTCCCAACTGGGCATCAACACCTTCCCTGTCTCACCCATGTGTGCGGGGGGTGTGGTGGGCGGGGGGGTCAGAAGCAGCCGGGGCGGGAACTGCGTGGCTTCTTTTGGGGAGGGGGGGGACTTTGTGCCACTGCTGTCTCCTGGGACGTCCCTGGGAAAAAGCCACCCTGCGCTGAATGATGATGAATTGGTGCAAGGCAGCCTGGAATGCGCCTGGCACCCCTCTGGAGCAGCACCCGACCCCCACGGTTCCTCCCTCCCTCCCTCCGCCATGCAAAGAAAAGGGGATGGGACAGATTCCTGTAGGAAAAGTCCATCCCAGGTGACAAACCATGATGGAGATGTATCATCTCCAAGTTTAAATCCAGGGGACTTCAAGGGCCAGAGGCAGCAGGGTGGTATCAGGAGACTGATATCTAGTCTCATGAGCTCCCAAACGCATCTGGTGAGGACACTGTGAGGTCCAGGAATCTGGACTTGATGGGCCTTTGGCCTGATCCAGCAGCAGGGCTCTTCTTAGGTTCTTAGGTTCTTAGGTTCACTATTACCCCTTCCCTCCCTGCAGGGCATCTATCGGGTCAACGGGGTGAAAACCCGGGTGGAGAAACTCTGCCAGGCGTTTGAGAACGGGAAGGAGCTGGTGGAGCTCTCGCAGGCTTCGCCCCACGACATCAGCAACGTGCTGAAGCTTTACCTGCGCCAGGTGAGGCGGGTGAAAGAACCGGAGCGACAGAGCCACCGATGTTGTTTTTTTTTTTTAATGCTTTACGAGCCATTTATGGGGAAGAGATTTTGCTCCATAGGGCTCAGGCTGCGCCTTCTTAAAAACAGGAGCCTGGGCTGGGTCAGATCCAGCCACGGAGCCCTTCGCACGCTGCCTGGGGTGGGTGGAATGGCGTCTCATCACAGCCCTGGGTGTCGCTCGCTCCTAAATTTTCCTCTTCATTTCATAGAATCCTAGAATCCTAGAGTGGGAAGAGACCTCTAAAGGCCATCTAGTCCAACCCCCTGCCATGCAGGAACCCCCATCACAATATTTCCGACAGATGGCCACCCAGCCTTTGCTTAAAAAAACTCCAAAGAAGGAGATTTCTGAATGACTTGATTTCCCCCCCCCCCGCTTTTCATCATTTTCCCGGCAGCTTCCGGAGCCGGTCATGCCGTTCCGCCTGTACAACAGCCTGATGGGATTGGCCAAAGAGAGCTTGCAAGGAGGCCCTGAGGGGACCAAAGCCGGCAAGAGCGTCCCGGAGCTGGTGGACAAAGGGCCAGAGACGGAGGCGGCGGTGGTGACGCTGGTGGGGAAACTGAGGCAGCTGCTGGAGGAGTTTCCTCCGGAGAACCTGGCCACCCTCAAGTATCTCGTGGAGCACCTGCGGAGGTCAGTGGCTCTCCCACCTGTGGCCAGTGACGGCCCTTCCCACCCAACACTCTCCAGGGGTGGGAGTGGGGGGTTGGTTTATTATCTCCCACAATCCAGGGGAAGGGGGTTTGAGTCCACCGTGCCGGGAAATTTCTGCTTTCCCTTTTTAGGGACTTCCGGTGCCGCTAAGATTTATTTTATTTTAGAACATAAAAAAGTGAAATATGTCTGTGAAGATTCTCAGTCCTCCAGGTGAGTTTATCTGGAAGTTGAGTCATGGCTACTGGACTTCTTTTTTTGAGAGAGAGAAACATTTCGCTGTTCATCTTCTGATGAAGACCGATGAAGCTGTTTGGATGAACAGCGAAATGTTTCTATCTCTCAAAAAAAAAAAAAAAGAAGTCCAGTAGCCATGACTCAACTTCCAGATAAAAAGTGAAATTAAAATAGCAATCCATCAAGGCAAAAGCTCCTGTTAGAATGATCCTTTCTTCCCTCCTCTTAAGAAAGCTTTACTCTGTCCGGTGCGAACAACTCTGTTTGCTGCGGTTCAGAAAGAGAAAACAGGCTCTCGGCTGGTAGCAAAGGGTGGGGAATCCAGGGCTATGGTTCGTCTTATATACTTAGAATTTTGCAATACTGTAACACTTTTGCTTCCGCCTTTTGGACTTTGTTTTGCAAACAGCGTGTTGCCAGCTGCGGTTTGCAACCCAAGCCGAAAATAACTGTTATCTTTTTACAAAAATGGATACGATAAATGTTTCTATTAAACAAATGTGTAAAAGTAGGTTGTATATATAGGTGGAGCGCTCTTGGCTGCGTTGTGGTCCCAGGGCTCCCCCTTGTGGAGCAGACAGGGAATCCACTTCTGTGTCTTCTCTGCCTTAAAACAAGGGTGGACAGAACAGCCAGAATTGACTTGATGGCCCAAGATGATGATTATTAGTCCACAAAAAGCCAGCAAGGCTCAGCCATGTGGCCCAGTGGGTGGAGTCAGGAAGAGGATTTGACCTGGAGTGCCAACACTGAAGCACTGGTTAAGAAGGCCCAACAGAGATTATATCTTCTGAGACTTCTCAGGAGGGAACAACTGTCTAAGGGCCTTTTCACACGACCCCTAAGCTCCGCTGGCCACTTAAATTCGGACCAGAGATCTTAGGGGTTTGTCGCTGTTCCTGCGTTCCCACCCCCCTCCGCACTCCTGGCTGGGCTGCGTGAGGGGAGGGAGAAAAAAAGGAAGCACTATCACCTCCGTTCTGCCATCCCGACACTGCATTCAGATCTCTTAAAGGGGCAGGGGGCAAAAAAAGAACAAACAGAAGCAAGGAGAGCCTGGCAGTCACTACTGTTATATCCGCATCAGGAATTTTCACCTCCGGAGAGCAGGTACCTGAAAAGTGCACTGGGACGCGCCTAGGTGGGCGTGGTCGCACTTAATTATCTGTAAACTCCGGAGCTGGTGGGGAAACAATTTTAAGCTCCGGAGCGGGGAGCCATTTGCGGCGGAGTTTAGGGGTCGTGTGAAAAGGCCCTAAGAAACTGTTGGTAACCTTCTACCGGGGCTTTATAGAAATCATTATCACTTCCTGCCTCTGTGTCTGTTTCGCCAGTTGCACAGTGGCAGATAGAAGGGCACTCCAGAGGATCATAAACACTGCTGAGAAGATAGTGGGCTGCCCTCTTCCTCCCTTGGAAGAACTATACAACTCCAGATGCTTGAGGAAGACATCTAGAGTTCTGAGAGACCCTTCGCATCCTGGCCTCCAATTTTTTTGAACTGTTGCCGTCTGGCAGGAGATACAGGACTCTTAGGTCAAGGACAAATAGACTAAAGAACAGTTTTTTTTTTTTATCACAGAGCGGTATCCAAGTTAAACACGACCGTTTTAGCACCCTCCTAATCGGTTTTTAAGTAGTGTTTTAAATTTTGTAAGCGGTCATAAGAGTTTTTAATATCTTGCATGGTGTTTTATGTGTTTTGCATGGTTCCTTGTTTAGAGCGGGTGGTGGAACAGCACTCTTAATTTCGTTGCGCATATCTTGCATATGCATAATGACAATAAAAAATATATATATTCTATGTGGCCCAGTGGGTGGAGTCACGAAGTGTTCGTTTTCCCCGCACAGCTAAGCGGTGTGTTTCACTTCTTCTTCTTTTTTTCTTTTTTCTTTTGGTTCAACGGTCGTTCCAGAATCGTGGAAGTTGCACAAGACAACAAAATGACTCCCGGCAATCTGGGCATCGTGTTTGGCCCGACGCTCATGCGGCCCCGGCCCACGGAGGCCACCATCTCCCTCTCGTCGCTGGTCGACTACCCCCACCAGGCCCGCATCGTGGAGGCCCTCATCACTTTCTACCCAGCCCTCTTTGAAAGGCCCGCCCGCACGCTCGGAGACAGGCCACGGCACGGAGAGGGGCCGGTGAGGAATCGGGCGAGGGGGGGCGACCGTTCAGGGGAAGGGGAGCGCTCCGTCCTCTCGGCCGGCCGGCTACTGCTTCTTGGGCAGCTTTCCCCCTCATGCTCCCTCCTCTCTCAATCCCACCTGCAGGACGAGGAGGGCCCGCCGCTGCACGGGGAAGCCCCGTGCTTGGTGGGAACGGCGGAGTCGGCCGACGCTGTCCTCCAGGAGGATACTTACGGAGGTGAGGCAAAACTTAGGACGCAGCGGGGAAGAGGCTGGACTCTGTGGCAGGCCCGGCTTTCTGGTTCTCTGACAAGGCCCCTCTGGTCCAGGGGAGGGCGAGAAGCCTAGATCAGGGATGGCGAACCTATGGGCACGGGTGCCAAAGGTGGCCCTCGGAGCCCTTTCTGGGGGCACCCGGCATCGCCCCTTCATAGCCACCTGTATACAGGTTAAATTAATGTATTGGCACTTTGCAAAAAAAAAAATATTAGTGGTTTTGAATTGCAGTTTGGGCACTCGGTCTCTAAAAGGTTCGCCATCCCTGGCCTAGATGCTTTGGGGAAGAACCTCCATCCCCATTATACATGCCGTTGTACAAAACGATAGTAAGGCCCTACCTGGAGTATTGTGTACAATTCTGGTCACCGCATCTCAAGAAAGACATAGTGGAACTGGAAAAGGTGCAAAAGAGAGTGACCAAAATGATTATTGGGCTGGGGCACCTCCTTTATGAGGAAAGGCTAAAACATTTGGGGCTCTTTAGTCTGGAAAAAAGGTGCCTGAGGGAGGGATAGGATTGAGACGTACAAAATAATGTAGGGCAGGAGTCAAGTGGATAGAGGGACACTCTTCTCCCTCTCACAAAATACCAGAACTAGGGGACATCCACTCAAATTGAGGGCTGGGAGAGTAAGAACAGACCAAAGAAAATATTTTTTTTCACCCATCGCGTTGTTAGTCTGTGGAACTCCCTGCCACAGGAGGTGGGGATGGCATCTGGCCTGGATGCCCTCAAAAGGGGAATTGGACAGATTCCTGGAGGAAAAGTCCATCCCAGGTGACAAACCATGATGGAGATGTGTGTCATCTCCAGGCTTAAAACCGGGGTCCTTCAAGGGCCAGAGGCAGGGGAGTGGGATCAGGAGACAGAGATCTAATCTCGGGCGCTCCCAGAGGCATCTGGTGGGGCCACTGTGAGGTACAGGAAGCTGGATTAGATGGGCCTTTGGCCTGATCCAGCAGGGCTTGTCTTAGGTTCTTATGAGCTTCCTCCTCCCTTCCTCTGGAAGACGCCAGCAGGGGCGTCCCTGGGCAGAACTGAAGCCGATGGCTTTGTGGGCGAGGAAAGGATACCAAGATCGAGGCTGGCAAGGAGGCAACCCCTCTCCCCACCCTCTCTTTCCCTCCCTCCCTCCCTCCCTTCCCAGGACCCAGTGCTCATTTCGTGGACTCGGATTCAGATCTGGAAGACGGCAGGGAGACCGATGGAGCCCCGGCTGCTGCCTTGCCCCGCGGCAGCCAGAGCAGCGGCGAGGAGGGCAGCCCTTCTGGGGACGATGGCAGCGAAGGCGGGGGGGTCGGCGGCACCCGCAGCAGCCTCGGCCCGTCCGACTCGGAGGACGTTTCGCCCGTGCCGTGCCCCCTGAGCCCAGAGGGCGGCGGCGGGGGCGGCACTGTAAGTGAGGACAGCGTCTTTGGGCCAGAGGGTGACCTGGAGGGAGGCGGAGGACGAGGAGGAGATGCCGGGGGGCAGCTGGGAGACGCCAACACCAACCAGGCTTAACAACACAGCCCGGCTCAGGTTCCGCTGCCAAACACCCGCTTGATCGCCTGACGCAGGTCTCCCCTCCGACTGCTGAGCCGAACCTCGGCAGCAACGGTGGGTGGTGGGTGGGAGAGGCAGATCCCCCCCTCTGAGGAGGAGGAGACGGGGGAGCCTTCATGGGCCTCCTCTTCCTCCAGGCGCCGTTGGGCCCAATCCGCTCTGCCTGGTTTTACCAGGCTTCAATGACACACAAGGGCATCTGTTGACACTTGCAGCCCAACCCGCAGCCAGCATGGAAGCAGTGTGGAAAGACACACACAAAAACACACACACACACACAGCATCTTTTCAGGGCATTTCCCAAGAACCACCCTAGATGTGGGGAGACCCTCAAAACCTTTTAAGTCGGCTGTTACAGGCCCGACCCGCTCTTTGTGTTTGCAAGTGGAGCCTGCAAAGTAAAATGTTTGTATTTATCTTCCTCCAAAGTCTTCTTTTGCTGTTTTATTTTATATATAGATAGATATATATATTGTGTATATATAAATGAAAAGGCCAGTTGCTTTTATTTTAAGTAATAATAAAAAAACCCACGCTGCTTCAGGTACGTTGTTTTAAATATCAGGGAACGTAAAGGGAAGGAAAACACACGACAGGCCTGTCGGATGCAGAGAGATGTGTCTTAAAGCAGGCGTGAGTGGGGAACCCCTCTTGCCTCTTTTGCTCCTGTTGGCAGGAGGGGGCTAGAAAGGGCAAAGCCTGGAATTCACGGCCCCTAGACAGCCGTACCCTCCTTAGGACAGGACAAAATAATCAAAGGTAGAATCTTCTTTTATTGAAATAAAGTTGCGCTGAGATCAACCACGGAGGTTGCATTAGAGAGGACCGCTTCCGACTGCAGCAAATCAGGACGTCAGAAATGATAGCAGGCCTCCCAGCAAACTTTTTCAGAGAGTATATAAGGGCGGGGACTCCATGCTCTGTTTCCTGAGCGGGAGGACAAAAATGGTGGCAACACATCCAGAGGCGATCTTTCCCCTCCAGAAGAAAAGTCGTTGAATTCCTGATCACCTGCCCGTTGTCCACGAAATATAGATCGCTGCAGCCGATCACTCCCAGCTGGGGAAATAATATGCAGTTCAGCTTGGGAACCTCAACAGGGTCACGGACCGGGGTGCCGGCGGCTCCGTTCCACTGGGGGAAAAACATGTCATTGTGGAGTCGCAGAAGTGTGTGAGCGGCATCAAGCCCCCAACGCGTGGTCTTCCCTTACAAGGAAAAAAAACAAACTCTGAGCATTCCTCTCCTAAGCTGGTCTGTCAGTATTCTCCACCGGGTAACAGAGGGTGCTTGGGCGAAGTTGCGAGGGAAGAGACGCAAGATCAGAACCGATTCTGGTAAATAAAATAAATAAATGAGAGCCACGTTGCGGAGAGAGCAGTCTGGCTGCAGGACAGAGCTCCGTCGCTTCTAGGCCAGCCTGTTCTGGCTACAACCACACACGAGGCTCTCTCTCAGCATCTCATTCCTCGCCACCCCGATTCTGCACACGATTCTGCACCCGGAGATGTTCCCTCTCTCCCTGACCCTCTGCTCCAAAACAACCAGTGTGGCTCCCAAAGGGTGCCTAGTCGCAGGAGAGAAGCTGAAAGAGTTGTCCCTGGCTGGCCGGGGAAAGCGCTGGAAACCTGTCTAGCAAGAAGTCAGCCCATCACAACTTTTTCGGCTAAGCGCATGATGGGTGGGTGGAAGGGAGATTCAGGGCTGTGGAGTCGGTAGATAAATGTTCCGGTTCTGACTCCGACTCCTAAGTTTTTTTGTATTTACGAGTCCGACTCCTCTGTATTAATATGAGAATGTATTAATATGCTAACAATCGGAGTTTACAAGTTTTTATAGCCTTAGCTGAATGACAGCAGTTTTTCCAATGGTTTACAGCTTCATTCTTGAACTATTGACCGTTCCCCTTATACAATGACTTAAGGCGCCAAGGACGGTCCAGTGTCTCCCTCCTGTGGCCACTCCTGTGCACACAGGCTGCAATTACAAGTGTGGCCACAGGAGGGAGACACTGGACCGTCCTTTGTTTCCTATGGGAAAGAATTGGCGGCTGTCTTTAACGGTGCCTGAAAAATAATTAAATTTCCTCTCCGCCTAAGTGAGTTTTCCACTCGTTTGATATTACTGATGAGGCACGTGGTGGCACTGCTGCATTTACAACACCATTTCTGAATTTAAAAAGCCATATATTATGGAAATGGATATAACGTTTTTAAAATATCGATCAGGCAGTTCTTTTTTCATCCCGGTCAAGGCGTCGCGGTTCCAGAAGGCCCCCTGGGCGCCTCGCGTCATAGCGGAAACCGGAAGTAGCGTGTCGCAAGGAGGGAGGGCCGAGCTAGAGCGGCCATGAGTTCGCGGTCCCGGTCCCGAGAACGGCGCCGGAGGAGAAGCCGGTCCAGATTCGGATCGAGGGAGAGTCGGAGGAGAATGAGACGAGACCGGTTTGGAAGGTGAGTCCAAAAAAGGGGGCGCGAAAGGTAGGAGTTTCCTCGGGGGATCATAGAGTTCGGGTACCATAGAGTCAACGGGGATAGAGCGGCACCCTTTCCGCTCACCTATATTGCTTATTCAATACTGTATAGTGAATATTCTCCTTTTTAAGACGGAAAAGGCGAAAATTTCAATGGGGAGGAAGGGAGGCTTTATACGAGGGGCCGCAATTTGGGGACATCTGCATGCCCAAAGTCTTTTTTTTTTTGGCTGGGTTGTGAGCCAGACCTAGGTCAAAGGAAGGAAAGGGTGCTCCTGAGCTCGTGCAGAGTGCCTTTAATAAGGCAACCCCCGTCCTCCTCGGTTCCTCCCATCCTTCCCAGGCCCTCTATGCCCCTTCCTCCACTACCACTAAGAAGGGAACTCTGAAGTCACCCATAGGTTTGCATTTATTAGATTAATTAGATTAGAAAATAGCTCTATCTATCTATCTATCTATCTATCTATCTATCTATCTATCTATCTATCTATCTATCTATCTATCTAGATCTTCATATACAGCAGCCACCTAGCCCAAAGGCTACTCTGGGCAGTTTACAAAGTGCAGCATACAAATTATAAAACACGTACAGTAAATATATACAAGTCAAATACAAACAAAGTTCTAATGTAACTATAATGTCCACGGAACAAGCGGATCCAGAAAGACAACTGCCTGGAGCTGCAGAAAGTAAGATTCTTCAAAAATGGGTGCAAACAGGGTGGGTGGGTGTCCTTGGTTTAATTCCAGTTTACAGCATGAAGAGGAGGGATCTTAGATTATGTTTTTCCCAAGGAAAATAACAAAAACTGTTAGTTTGTAGGCAGGCTTGGAAACTTAAGAATTCAGCCCCATTGAAAACGCTGGAGACATTTTTTTCCAAGGTACTGGTCCTCACTGAGTAGTGAGGCTTATGCTGGGATGTTCTCCTTTTGTCCAGTAAATTGGAAGCTAGAAAGGTACAATTTCCAGACGTTTTGTAACCATGGGGAACAACTTTGGAGAAAAACCGGGGCTGGGGGGAATGAAGGGGAAGGTGTGTGGTATTTTTATATATATTTCTTTCCAGTTTTTCCCCAGAATGTCTGGAAATTTTACATCTTGAGTGGGTACTGGGCACCAGAATCACGATTTTGATTTCTGAAGCAGCCGGGAAGCCACGATATCGGCACATGGAATGGAGAGAGGGATTTTCCGAATAATGAATTCAAACCAGTCTGAATTTCCTCCCACAAAGGCCAGATGGGGAACAACGTAAGTACGTACAACTCTCAACGTCTTGGAACATTATGACGCCCATCCTGGATCAGCCGGCAGCTCCGATCTTTCTGGATGCCGGGGGGGGGGGGGGGAGCATTGGATCATCTCGGTTGGAACATGGCGGCGCCACGCCTGAAATGCCACAGGCGTGGGAGCTGCTTATACACAAAGTGTAGAGACAGGGACATATATATACGGGGTGGGGGGTTAGTGTGACACATAGAGCTAAAATCAAAAGGAGAGACACAAGGTGCTGGTTAGGTGCTGATTTGATAAAGATTTTTAATCATTAGCTATGGTCTTTTTATTTGGCTTTATTTTTTTAAAAAAACATAGGTATACCGAGAGAGTAATTAGACATGGGCACGACTCGGCGAAATCCTCGTTTCCGTTCTCGTTCGTCGTTCTCGTTACGTAACGAGGAACGAGAACGACAATTACTCCGCTCCAGCTCGAACCCGACCCAATAAAGATAAATTGGGTCTGATTTGTCGTTCTCGTTCATGGCATCGCGGCGCCGGCGATCGCGCGATGCCAAGCGGCGCAGCACAGAAAAAAAGTTTTGAAAATAAAAAAACCCGATTCCCGGCCATAAAAGCAGGCGAAAATATGACTGCCTCAGTGAGGGCACCTACCAGAGAGGGGTGGTTTCTGGGGGGGGGGGTCCCCAGACTTCCCCCCCTCTCCTGTCCTGGGCTGCTGGTACCAGGCTGGGGGGGGCATCCTCGCCGTCTCTCTCCATTTGCCATGCGGTGGGGGCGGGATCCAAAATGGCAACCACAATTTTTCTTTTGAAATTGTGCTCCAAAAACCCACCAAAGCACCACAGAAACATGTGAAAATTAGGTATTTTAACTGCCGGAATTTTTATAGTGGGTTTTTCTTGCAATAAAACGTCTCCATTGATTTTATTTTATTTTATTTTTATTTTTTTTACACCTGTGCAGGCGCAATGATGGGCTGGGCATGTGATGGGATGGGACCATACAAATTTTTGGAGCCATTCCACCAATCGCATGGCCAGGTTTTGACTGAGACTTCTGGGTGTGCCAGAGAGGGCATTAAAACCCCACAAACCCTAACCCTAACCCTAACGCCAGTACGCTGTCCTTCTTAGTGGGTCAGAGGCACCCAGAGGTGCAGCCCAATAACCCACCCTAACCTTAAACGTAACCCTAACCCTAACCCTAACCCAATCCCTACACGGGTACGCTTGTATGCTGCCCTTCTTACTGAGTGAGTCAGGGGCACCCAGAGAGAGGTGCCTCTGCCACTTACCCCCCCAAAACATATGTAAAAAATAAATATGCAGCGGCTCCGCAAAACCCTTCCCTTCCCTTAGTGGGTCAGACGTCAGAGGCACCCAGAGAGGTGCCTCCCAGAGCCCACTTACCCCAACCCTAACCCTAACCCACAAACGACAAACGGAACGACAAATTTTTGAAAATTATCGCGACAAACGGCAACGACCCGAAACAGGCCTGTCCCGACAAACGACAACTCGAAACGTCATTTTTTCTGGTCGTGCCCATCTCTAAGAGTAATATTTGTTGGGTGAACAGTGCAAGGAGGAGATTTTGAACTCTCCTCTCCCTTGCGGAGCTCAAGTGAAAATCTTGCCTCTGTCTTCCATGGTACATTTAGGCTCAGGGGAGGAAATCCCCTCTTACTGTTAACCAGGTCCCCCCCCCCACTTCCCCAAGCCTAACTATTGTGTATGTACATTTTTCTCTGAATGTCTTTAATAACAGCAATTGCACTCAATGTGTGTGTGCTCTATGCAACGGTCTGTACGATGTCCCTTTCCAGTGACGGTGATTAAATAAATTATAAATTAGCAGTGTGATTGCAGGCAACACTCTTACAGTCATTTATAGCCAGGGCCTTTTGAGATTTGCTTAAAACCTCATTGTATTTTTTTTCCTTGACTGATGTGCACGCTTAAAACAACTGCCTGTATTTTGACAGGTTAATTTTAGTATAGTTTCCTCCTGCCTTGCAATCTCTTCCCTCTCCTTGTGCACGTAAAGGAGAAGCCCCGCCGTTAGGCACCGGGAAGCTATTTTAGAGCAATACAAGAGCATTTTTTAAAAAACACAGGGTGCTAGCTCTGGATTTCACCTCAAATCACAGTGCTAGAGGAACGCCTTGTAGCCAAGTTTGGTCTAACCTTCTCTGGGCTCCACCGCACGAAGTGCCTTGCCCAGTGTTGACCCTGCCGCCACCTTTCCCAAAGGCCATAGGAGAACTTCCCCGAACGCCTTGGCATCACCGCTTCCAAGCCAACCCAAACCAGCCCCTGCAGGATCAAGGAAGGCCCCTTGTAGCAGCACTAGCCTCCTCCACTAAAAGCCAACAAGCCCTTAGAATTATGCAGTCTTTTTTATTGCATATCCAAACTAGCCTGGTGGATCTAGGTTGGGCGTTCTGGCCACAATCTTGCCCTCGATCCCCTGGTGGATGATCTACAGCTGGTTGTAGGTCTTCCCCTTCAAGACGGACTGGACATCAGCGCTGACCGAGGCGTTCACTTCTTCCGGGCGCTCACCTGTAGGAAACCGTGGGGGGGGGCACAGAGTTAGCGTTACAGTTAGGTTTAGGCTGTGAGTGTGAGCTGCAGGTGTATCCCCGCTCCACCCACTGTTCAGTGAGATTGCTTACCGGGCCCTTTCCTGATGGCTTCCAGCTTCCACAGCTTGGCGATCCCTTCCTCCATAGTGATGGTCATGTCCCTCCAGAAATCCAAGTTCTTTCCTTGCTTGAGCTCCATGGACACCTGCAACGGAAGGAGAGAGGAACATCTGGGGGTGGCGAAGCACAGGAAGGGCCCGAGGGCCCAAGAGGCTCCCCATTGCCTCAGGAATTCCTCACCCACGGTGCCACGTACCCACCACCTGGAAATATGAACAGAACAAAACCAGAAATAAGCATTTCCACTGTGTAATGGCCAGTAATAGCCACTAACCAGAGACTGTGCTATGTATCTGGCATACTATTATCTGCGGTTTCCACCATCCAAGAGACAGCTTAGAACCAAATATATGGTGTATAAACCATACGATATAGATGCAGTGCATGCTCGTATAACAAGCAGTTTCTTTACCAGAAAATCCACTTAAAAGAAAAATATTCTAGGGCCTTTTTGGTGGCGTTCCCTACTCTTCTCTCTCCGCTTCCTCCATCTCCAGCTGTCTTCCCTGGAGCTGAAGCTAAAGACGTATTCTTAGAATAATCTGCCAATAAAATAAAACAAGTAGACTGGAAAATCTTGCAAGGTTTTCTTCTCTCTCTGTCTCTCTCTGTCCCTATTTTTGACAGTGATGTAGACAGTCAGCAAAATAATAACCCAGTAATTACTTTCAGGATGGGAATCGTGTCTTACAGGGGTGTATTTGCCTGCCCCTTTCCACGGAGCAAATGCCAGGCACCCTGGACCCTTTTCACACTGGATTCTTTCTGTTCTCAATCATATATATGTATCTTTTTCTGCGTGTGTGTAGTTCTCCCACCGCAAACAATGGATGTTATGTTTTTATTTATTTACTTATCAGGTTTTTTATCCTAGCTAGCTAGATAGGTAGATACAATAGATGGATATTTCATATGGCTACTTTATTGATTCTTTGTTTCATCATTTTCAAAAGTGCTATTCTTCTTTCTTGATCCTTGTACGTAAACTGTTCTGCTTCTGCTTATATACCACCCCATTGCACTTGAAGCACTCTCTGGGTTCTTTACAATTTAATTATGCAGGCAACACACTGAATCTGGATTCAAGAAACCCAACCAACCAATTAATCAGTCAATTAATTGAGAAGCCACCCTGTCAGACCAGAGCTATGCCTGGACGGAGCAAAGGGTTGGCCCACTCAGGGTTATAATTTTTTTGTATAGTTACATTAGAACTTTGTTTGTATTTGACTTGTATATATTTACTGTACGTGTTTTATAATTTGTATTCTGCACTTTGTAAACTGCCCAGAGTAGCCTTTGGGATAGGTGGCTGCGGTATATGAAGCTCTAGATAGATAGATAGATAGATAGATAGATAGATAGATAGATAGATAGATAGATAGATAGATAGATAGATAGATAGATCTATTTTCTAATCTAAGATCCCCATTAAATTACAAGGACACCTGGGAGTGTAATTGCAGCTGGAATGTATGCAACAATTGGGCAACACTAGTAGATTGAGGAAGGAGAGATACAGAGCAGACAATGGCACCTGCATGCTGGTCTCGGGAGGATCGGTAATGAATGCCTGTGGGACACAAAAAGCCATCAGTTGTGGGGCCTAATGAAGGCAACGGGTTTGATCCCACAAGAAAAACTGATGAGGTCAACCAAGCCAGGATGTTTGTGTGACTCTTCGGTTACTGAGGCTGCAAAGGGCCACAATTGTGATTTCCATCTATTTAAGGTGTGAGGTACTTGTTGCTGCCTTGTGTTTTTTCCATTTCATTTCCCGTGGAGCTGAGCATTTCCTCTTTGTGCGTGACTCGATTTATGCTTGCAGGTTGTTTTTCTGAGATATTTATGATTTCATTTCTTCTGCGTGGTCTTCACCCTTCACCATTTTTTCTTTGATTTTATCTCATGTTAACTGCTCGAAATAGTGCATCACACAAATGGGCAGGTGGGGGGGGGAGAGATTGGTAAATAAATTAATTAGTGGGAATGCAAGCCACCAGTGCCATTGGTCCCAAAAAAAATGGAACCTCCACATTCAGCCGCAATCTACCTTTGAATAACATGTAGTTCAGAGGGGACCTCTTTTGGGTGATCTATGGAGGCAGGCGCTGTGACCTGCCTTGCAGGAGTGGCAGTGCCCTGTTTGGTTACTGTTATTAGTCTTAATTTGCATCTGTACATATGTCATAAAAGGCCACCCTCTCTCTAAGTCAGACCATTAATTCATTCTTTATTCTTTAGTCATTCTTTATTCTTTAGTCATTCTTTAAAATGTGGGCTGCTTTTAGTAGCTCTATAGTCCCGTCATTGCCACGGTGATAGCGCCTGCGCAGTTTCATCGTCATTGAGGCGACGCACCTTAATGACGTTTAAGGTATGCGCCGGAGTGACGAGAACAACTGCACATGCGCATTTACAGGAAGGGGGTTTTGGTGCCTGTGCGCAGGCGCATTGACAGAAGGCTTCCGTGCAAGACCGCGCAACCGCACGGATTCCTTTTTACCGAGTACGCAAAACGTAATTTAAACACGTACGGCGTGCCGACGTACGCGGTAAGCCAAAGGTCTTATTTGCATAACCTCATATCGCGTGAATATCGAAAGGGCTGAGTGTGCGCATGCGCAGTTCCAGAGCCTTTTTAAGGAACCCTCCCTCCAGTACGCATGCGCCGGTGACGAAACCGCCACAATTTTTTTTTTACAATTGCGCACGCGCAGTGCTTCCCTTTCGTTTTAAGCGCACGTTTAGTACGTCATCACATAAAGCCGCGGACATACCTTTTTTGCGCCTGCGCAGTGAGAGGTTCGTGTTGGCGCGGGCGCTCCGGTGGCCGCCATGGACGACGAAGAGGAGACTTACCGGCTGTGGAAGATCCGGAAGACCATCATGCAGGTCCGGAGGGGGATTAGGGGTCCCTGGGCTGGGCTGTTTCCGGGGGGGGCGTGGACTACAAACCCCATCGTTCTTGGCCCGCCCGCCTTCCCCTCCCCCTCCTCGAGAGAGAGAGAGGGAGGATGGGACTTGTAGTCCTTCCGGCCTGGAGCGAACCGACCTGGGATTTTTATTTTATTTTATTTATTTATTTATTTAGGAGCTTATATTTATTGTAGTGGAGTAATAAATATAGTTACTGCATCGGCAGAGGGATGCATGCTAGGTTATTCTCCTTTCTAATTTCCCTTTTTGTTAGTTTATATAATGTTTCGTATTTTTAAGCTCTTTAAATTTTGGTTCTCCTGGTGGTTGTGTTGGGTTTGCTTTTGTTCTTTAGGTCATATTGTGGATCCCCTGATTATTATTATTTTTTCTCTGTATTTTGTTGTATGCTGTTGTTTGTTAACCGCCCTGAGTTGCCGTCTGGGAAAAATCAGGCGGTATATAAATAATAAAAATAAATAAATAAAATAAATATACCGCCCGTCTTCCAAAAAGGAACTCCGGACGGTTTACAACAATAGAGAAGCAGACAGTAAACAAAATTGTATAAGGCATCCCAGTAAAATCAATATAATCAATATAAACATGAAAATCAATAATGAAAAGGCAAGATGGCAGGACGAGCAGAACAAGGTTTAAAGAGAAAAAAAAAGTAACAGTCACCAAACGGAAAAGCAAACTGGGATGCTTCCAGGGCGACGGAGAACGGGGCTTTGGCAGGCTGCGGCTCTCTGGAGGGGCAGCCGGACTACAGCTCCCATCAGCCCCCAGCGGCGCGGACCCCATTGGGGAGGAATCGGGGGAAGGGGTTGGGGTGCTTTGGTTAGAAGAGGCCAAGTCTCTCCCCCCCCCCCGAGGCAGGGATTGGGGGGGGCAGCCCCGAAGCTCCGGGCAGAACCGCTGCCCACCCCCCACCCTGCAAGAAGGAGCATGGAGTTTGTAGTGGGCCATTGCTCTTCTCAGCCCCCCCCCACACACACACACCGCCAACACGGCCCACCTGTCAGTATTTGACAGGCGGTGTCTTGCGCTCCCCTCGACCACATGGGCTCCGAGCCTGGCCTCTTGCCCCTCATTGAAATGGTGTTTTTTTGCCTCAAATTGTGCAGCTGGGCGGCTTCAACGATCGCCTTTGCCCGCATCGGGGTGTTTCTTGCTGCGCAGCTTCCCTGGACCACCCGATGCGTTTCTAACAAGGTGCACGTCTTTTTTCTTTTCTTCCTTCCCTCTTCTTTTTAAAACCCCTCCAGCTCTGCCACGATCGAGGCTACCTGGTGACCCAGGATGAGTTGGACCAGACCCTGGAGGAGTTCAAGGCCCAGTTTGGGGACAAGCCTAGCGAAGGGCGCCCTCGGCGGACAGACCTCACGGTCCTGGTGGCCCACAATGATGACCCCACCGACCAGATGTTCGTCTTTTTCCCAGGTGCCTGCAAGAAATGTGTTCGGGCTGACCAAGCAGAGACATAACCCCCTCCTTCTTCCAGTTTGCAAGCATCTCCTCCCCCCCCCCCTGTGATCCTTGCTTTTCTTCCTTTAATTAGATTTATATCTTGCCTCCAATGAACCTCTTCTCTGCAGGGGTTCAAACCAAGATTGGGGATGTATTAGTTGCTTTTCTTTTACAAGTGGGTGTTCAAACTGGATGACTTAACACAATTCAGACGTTAATCCCTCAGTAAAATGTGTTGCTTTGCCACCCACAAATTTAGCATGGATGACAAAGGCACCGTGGCCTGCTTTGGAGCAGAACAGAGAAGACCAGCATTGAAATCCTCCGTCAGTTTCAGTGCTTGTTAAATCTCACCATAATCTACCCCGAGAAGCTTGACTGGCAGACAAAAATGACAGAGGGGAGGGTTTGGCAGAGATCTTGAATTTCTTTAGAGAAGAGGGCGATAAAGCTTGTTAGATCATTTTACAGTAATAGCTCTTGGTTATATTTTTAAATTTGCAAAATGTCAGCTCTTTGCCTGCGCTGTTTTAAAAGTATCAGGAAGGTGCACTCCACAACTACAGATCACAAAAAAGGAAGGTAATATTGAGGAAGTTGCCAATTCCACAAATTACCCAAACAGACCAGGAAGCCGGCAGCTGTTGTCCTATGCAGAACCGTATGTGACCGTTTGGCTCTTGCGTTTCCTTCTGTTTTTTTTTTTTAAATTCTTTCAGAGGAGCCCAAAGTTGGGATCAAAACCATCAAGATGTATTGCCAGCGAATGCAAGAGGAAAATATCACCCGGGCCCTGATCGTGGTCCAGCAGGGCATGACTCCCTCAGCCAAGCAGGTGACCTGGGAGCAGGTGGGAGGGAGGGGAGGGCGGAGAGGCTGTTGGACCGGTGTTTCCAGCAAGGCAGGTGATCCTGGCCTGGGAGGAGGGAGGGGAATCATCTGTCAGTGGGGAGCAATTTGTTCCACTCCTGGTCTTTTATCCCAATAACAGAAGTTCACACATAAAAAAAGCCTTTTCCTGCCCTTTGCAACCCCCGCCAAAAAGAGCAAGGAGGGTTGTCCCTCTCTGTGTCGTCGTTCTCCTTCTTGCAGGGCGAGGCCTCCCTACTAAACTGACACCCTTCTCGTCTCCTTATCTCCGTCTGCCCGCAGTCTCTGGTCGACATGGCCCCCAAATACATCCTGGAACAGTTCCTTCAGCAAGAGCTGCTCATCAACATCACCGAACATGAGGTGAGGCCGGAGGGAAGCCAAGTGGCCCCAGAAAGAGTAATCCTTGTTCAGCCGTTCAGTCGTGTCCGATTCTTCGTGACCCCATCATGGACCAGATCTCGCCAGGCCTTCCTTTCTTCAACTGCCTCCCGGAGTTTGGCCAAATCCATCTTGGTTGCATCGATGACAACCGTCCAACCATCTCATTCTCTGCCGTCCTCTTTTCCTTTTGCCTTCCATCTTTCCCAACATCAGGGACTTTTCCAAGGAGTCCTCTCTCCTCATGAGGTGGCCAAAGTATTATGGATGCCTCAGCTTCAAAATCTCTCCTTCCAGTGAGCATTCAGGGTTGATTTCTTTCATGACGGACAAGTTTGATCTCCTTGCAGTCCAGGGGACTGTCAAGACTCTCCTCCAGCACCACAGCTCAAAAGCATCGATTCTGCGGCAATCAGCCTGCTTTACAGTCCAGCTCTCACTTCCGTACATCAGAGCAAATGGGTAGAGGTGTTTAATTTGCTCTGGTGGTTATGGCGATAGTGCCAGGTTTCCGTCAATTACTTTTAAATTATGTTCGCTTGGTCTTTCATCTCCGTCTTGTCCAAACTTAGATGTAACGTGATTGTTGTTGCCAGTAGAAAAACAGTTGCCGGGCACTTTTCTGTGGATGTTTACTGCACACCTTTATAAAATTGAGCTCCTCAAAAAAACCTAGTCTTGGGCCTCCCTTGTTCTTTGTTTTCCCAAGATGCCTGGCTAAGAGGACGTGGCCTCTTTCTGTTTCCTAACCAGACTGCCGAGTGGTCTGAACAATGGCATTTTAAAGAGGATCAGATTTATTTTTGCCCTGGTACGAGAGGCCCAGAGTCTCTCCAAGGCAGGTTTTTCTCCATCAGGGAGAGGACCGAACTTGAGCTTTCAGAGAGAGGGAGAGAGGGAGGGAGGGAGGAGATGGGTTATAAGGTAGTCAAAAAAAGCATTCTCTGATGGAAAATGTCTTAGAAGCAGTGGGAGCCTTCCACAAACAGCAGACCTTGGGGGGTGGGATCACTTGATCTCTGTTGACCGGCTGCTTCTCGGTGTGACCGCCTG
This sequence comes from Phrynocephalus guinanensis, assembly GCA_037367245.1. Classification (NCBI taxonomy): domain Eukaryota; kingdom Metazoa; phylum Chordata; class Lepidosauria; order Squamata; family Agamidae; genus Phrynocephalus; species Phrynocephalus guinanensis. The sequence continues at coordinate 15,680,027 of CM074750.1, forward strand.
GAAGAGGCTTCTGTCCACCCCTTGTGCCTTGATTTCCCCAGGCGCCTGACTTTTTTTTGTTCCCTGCTTCTACAGCTGGTCCCCGAACACGTTGTCATGACCAAAGAGGAAGTGACCGAGCTGCTCGCCCGATAGTATCCTTTCTCTTCTCAAGCGTGGGGCGTGCGTGCAGGGGCTTGGATGCTGCATATTTGTCGGGCTGGCGTGAGGGCTGTTCCTTGAATCAAGGCGGCCGGAGGGTGAGGGGTGCTCTTCCCTTTGGGCACAAGTGTACTCTCTAGCACGGGTACACTAAACAAAGATGGGGTGTGTGTTTGTGTGTGGGGGGGGGGTTTCTTTTTGGCCTGTGTCTTTCCTTCATGCCTGCTGTCAGTAAGCTGAGAGAGAACCAGCTGCCTCGGATCCAAGCAGGAGACCCTGTGGCCCGTTACTTTGGCATCAAGCGAGGGCAGGTGAGGTGGGGGTGGGCTGGGGGCTGAGCCCAGAGGAGGGTCCCAACCTGTCTTCCTGGGTGGTTGCGGTGTGCGGTTCCTCTGCCCTGTTTATTAATGACATGGAGGAAGGAATGGAGAGTATGCTAATTAAATTTGCAGTTGATACCAAATTGGGAGGGGCTGCTAATTCCCTAGAGGATAAGATGTAAATCCCAAAAGGCCTTGACAGATTAGAGCGCCGAGCCAAAGCTAACGGAATGGATTTCAACAGAGGGAAATGTAGGGTGCGGCATCTAGGTAAAAAGAATGAATTGCACAGATATAGGATGGGAGACACCTGGCTGGAGAATAGTACCTGTGAAAGGGATCTGGGAGTCTGGGTGGACCATAAACGGAATATGAGTCAGCAGTGTGATGCGGCAGCCAGGAAAGCCAATGTGATTCTTGGTTGCATCAACAGAACCATTGTGTCTAGATCAAGGGAAGTGATAGTACCACTCTATTCTGCTGTGGTCAGACCCCACCGGGAGTCCTGTGTCCAGTTCTGTGCACCACAATTTAAAAAGGATGTTGACAACCTCGAGCGGGTCCAGAGGAGGGCGACCAGGATGGTTGAGGGTCTGGAGGAAATATTTTATGAGGAACGGCTTAGGGAACTGGGAATGTTTAGCCTCTCTAAAAGAAGACTGAGAGGGGATATGATAGCTATGTTTAAATGTTTGAAAGGATGATATATTTAAGAGGGAACAGGTTTGTTTTCCATGGCTTCAGAGACTAGGACTCGGGGCAATGGTTTCAAACTACAGGAAAAGAGATTCCATTTGAACATTAGGAAGAACTTCCTGACGGTTAGAGCTGTTCGGCAGTGGAATAATATGCTGCCCCAAAGGAGGGTGGAGGAGTCTCCTTCTTTGGAGGTTTTTAAGCAGAGGCTGGATGGTCATCTGTCAGGGGTACTTTGATGGGGGTTTCTGCATGGCAGGGGGTTGGACTGGATGGCCCTTGAGGTCCCTTCCAACTCTATGATTCTATGTTTGTTGGGTTTCCCTGTGGGTTGCCTTCCCCTCGGGGTTCCTTTTCTGAGTGCTGCTGGCTGTCACTACCCCATGGTGGGACCCAGAGCTTCCTCACAAGGCAAACTGGGGGGGGGGTGTCTATAGGAAATCCTTGACCGTGGCCCCCAAGCTCTAAGGGTTTTCTGCTTGCTTCCAGGTGGTGAAGATCATTCGGCCCAGCGAGACAGCCGGGCGGTACATCACCTACCGGCTGGTGCAGTAGTCGGGGGGGACTTGGAGCAAGGTACGTCTGGGGGGTCCGGGTGTGTGTGTGTCCCTTTTCACTGGCTGCTGTTCTCGGCATCTCTCAGGCCCCGGCACTGGGATAGGAGTCTGACACACACAAACACACACAGCCATCTTTCAGGGCAGGCACACACACACACACACACAGCCATCTTTCAGGGCAGGCACTTGCTCCCACAACTTTTGGGTTAGGGTGGGGGGTTTCATGGCCTTACTATTGCTCATGGCTTTTTGCTTTCAACCAATGACAAAGCCGGGGGGGGGGGAATCTCCCCAGGGCTGTGGAGTCAGAGTGAAGGGAACGGAGGGTCAATAGTTCAAGAATGAAATTTTGGGTACCTTAGGACTTGTACCCGAAGCATATTCAACATTCTCATATTAATACAGAGGAGTCGGAGTCGTAAGTACAAAAAAACTTAGGAGTCGGAGTCAGAGGCGGAACATTTATCTACCGACTCCACAGTCCTGAATCTCCCTTCCACCCACCCATCATATGCTTAGCCGAAAAACTTGTGATGGGCTGACTTCTTGCTAGACAGGTTTCCAGCGCTTTCCCCGGCCAGCCAGGGACAACTCTTTCAGCTTCTCTCCTGCGACTAGGCACCCTTTGGGAGCCACACTGGTTGTTTTGGAGCAGAGGGTCAGGGAGAGAGGGAACATCTCCGGGTGCAGAATCATGTGCAGAATCGGGGTGGCGAGGAATGAGATGCTGAGAGAGAGCCTCGTGTGTGGTTGTAGCCAGAACAGGCTGGCCTAGAAGCGACGGAGCTCTGTCCTGCAGCCAGACTGCTCTCTCCGCAACGTGGCTCTCATTTATTTATTTTATTTACCAGACTCAGTTCTGATCTTGCGTCTCTTCCCTCGCAACTTCGCCCAAGCACCCTCTGTTACCCGGTGGAGAATACTGACAGACCAGCTTAGGAGAGGAATGCTCAGAGTTTGTTTTTTTTCCTTGTAAGGGAAGACCACGCGTTGGGGGCTTGATGCCGCTCACACACTTCTGCGACTCCGCAATGACATTTTTTTCCCCAGTGGAACGGAGCCGCCGGCACCCCGGTCCGTGACCCTGTTGAGGTTCCCAAGCTGAACTGCATATTATTTCCCCGGCTGGGAGTGATCGGCTGCAGCGATCTATATTTCGTGGACAACGGGCAGGTGATCAGGAATTCCACGGCTTTTCTTCTAGACGGGAAAGATCGCCTCTGGATGCGTTGCCACCATTTTTGTCCTCCCGCTCAGGAAACAGAGCATGGAGTCCCCGCCCTTATATACTCTCTGAAAAAGTTTGCTGGGATGCCTGCATCATTTCTGACGTCCTGATTTGCTGCAGTCGGAAGCGGTCCTCTCTAATGCAACCCCCGTGGTTGATCTCAGCGCAAATTTATTTCAATAAAAGAAGATTCTACCTTGCTTTGATTGTTTTGTCCTGTCCTCAGGAGGGGAAGGCTGTCCAGGGACCGTGAATTCCAGGGCTCACCCTTTCTGGTCTCCTCCTGCCGACAGGAGCAAAAGAGGCAAGAGGGCTTCCCCACTCACGCCTGCTTTAAGACACATCTCTCTGCATCCGACAGGCCTGTCGTGTGTTTTCCTTCCCTTTACGTTCCCTGATATTTAAAACAACGTACCTGGAGCAGCATGGTTTTTTTATTATTTAAAATAAAAGCAACTGGCCTTTTCATTTATATATACAATATATATATCTATATATCTATAATAAAACAGCCAAAGAAGACTTTGGAGGAAGATAAATACAAACATTTTACTTTGCAGGCTCCACTTGGAAACACAAAGAGCTGGTCGGGCCTGTAACAGCCGACTTAAAAAGGTTTTGAGGGTCTCCCCACATCTAGGGTGGTTCTTGGGAAATGCCCTGAAAAGATGCTGTGTTTGTGTGTGTGTTTGTGTGTGTGTTTGTGTGTGTCTTTCCACACTGCTTCCATGCTGGCTGCGGGTTGGGCTGCCACTGTCCACAGATGCCCTCGTGTGTCATTGAAGCCTGGTAAAACCAGGCAGAGCGGTTTGGGCCCAACGGAGCCTGGAGGAAGAGGAGGCCCATGAAGGCTCCCCCTCCTCTTCCTCAGAGGGGGGGGGTCTGCCTCTCCCACCCACCACCCACCGTTGCTGCCGAGGTTCGGCCCAGCGGTCGGAGGGGACACCTGCGTCAGGCGATCAAGCGGGCGTTTGGCAGCGGAACCTGAGCCGGGCCGTGTTGTTAAGCCTGGTTAGTGTTGGCGTCTGCCAGCTCCCCCCCCCCCGGCATCTTCTCCTCCTCCGCCTCCCTCCAGGTCCCCCTCTGGCCCGAAGACGCTGTCCTCACTCACAGTGCTGCCAATGTCCTATGGGCTCAGGGGGCACGGCACGGGCGAAACATCCTCCAGCGAGTCAGACCGGCCGAGGCTGCTGCGGGTACCGCCGAAGCTCCGCCTTCGCTGCGGTCATCCCCAGAAGGGCTCTTTAGTCTGGAAAAAAGGCGCTTGAGGGGGGATATGATTGAGACATACAAAATAATGCAGGGTATGAGTCAAGTGGATAGAGGGAAGCTCTTCTCTCTCTCCCAAAATACCAGAACTAGGGGACATACACTCAAATTGAGGGCTGGGAGAGTAAGAACTGACAAAAGAAAATATTTTTTCACCCAGCGCGTTGTAAGTCTATGGAACTCCCTGCCACAGGAGGTGGTGATGGCATCTAGCCTGGATGCCTTCAAAAGGGGATTGGACAGATTCCTGGAGGAAAAGTCCATCACAGGTGACAAACCATGATGGAGAAACCAGGGTACTTCAAGGGCCACATGCAGTGGGGTGGTATCAGGAGACAGATCTCCAGCCTCGTGCGCTCCCAAACGCATCTGGTGGGGCTGCTGTGAGATACAGGAAGCTGGACTAGATGGGCCTTTGGCCTGATCCAGCAGGGCTCTTCTTATGTTATGTTATGTTAAGGGCTGCCCTCCTCGCCGCTGCTCTGGTTGCCGTGGGGAAAGGCAGCGGCCAGGGCTCCATCGGACTCCCTGCCGTCTTCCAGGTTTGAATCCGAGTCCACGAAATGGGCGCTGGGTCCTGGGAAGGGAGGGAGGGAAAGAGAGGGTGGGGAGGGAGGGGTTGCCTCCTTGCCAGCCTCGATCTTGGTATCCTTTCCTCGCCCACAAAGCCATTGGCTTCAGTTCTGCCCAGGGATGCCCCTGCTGGCCTCTTCCAGAGGAAGGGAGGAGGAAGCTCATAAGAACCTAAGACAAGCCCTGCTGGATCAGGCCAAAGGCCCATCTAGTCCAGCTTCCTGGATATCTCCCAGTGGCCCCACCAGATGCCTCTGGGAGTGCACGAGACTAAGTCTCTGTCTCCTGATACCACTCCCCTGCATCTGGTCCTTAAAGGAACCTGGTTTTAAGCCTGGAGATGACACATCTCCATCATGGTTTGTCACCTGGGATAGACTTTTCCTCCAGGAATCGGTCCAATCCCCTTTTGAAGGCATCCAGGCCAGATGCCATCCCCACCTCTGGTGGCAGGGAGTTCCACAGACTAACAACGTGCTGGGTGAAAAAAAAATATTTTCTTTTGTCTGTTCTTACTCTCCCAGCCGTCAATTTGAGTGGATGTCCCCTAATTCTGGTATTTTGTGAGAGGGAGAAGAGTGTCCCTCTATCCACCTGACTCACGCCCTACATAATTTTGTACGTCTCAGTCCTATCCCCCCTCAGGCGCCTTTTTTCCAGACTAAAGAGCCCCAAATGTTTTAGCCTTTCCTCAGGGAGGTGCCCCAGCGCAGTAATCATTTTAGTCGCTCTCTTCTGCACCTATTCCAGTTCCACTATGTCTTTCCTGAAATGCGGTGACCGGAATTGTACACAATACTCCAGGTGTGGCCTGACTATAGTTTTGTATAATGGGGATGGACGGTCTTCCCCAATGCATCTAGGCCAGTGATGGCAAACCTTTTAGAGACCGAGTGCCCAAACTGCAATTAAAAATCCGCTATTTTTTTTTTGCAAAGTGCCAATACAGTAATTTAACCTGTATACAGGTGGCTATGAAGGGGCGATGTCGGGTGCCCCCAGAAAGGGCTCCGAGGGCCACCTTTGGCACCCGTGCCCATAGGGTCGCCATCCCTGATCTAGGCTTCTCGCCCTCCCCTGGACCAGAGGGGCCTGCCGCAGAGTCCAGCCTCTTCCCTGCTGCATCTTAAGTTTTGCCTCACCTCCGTAGGCGGCGTCCTGGAGGGCAGCGTCAGCCGAATCCGCCGTTCCTGCCAGGCGCGGGGCTTCCCCGTGCAGCCGTGGGCCCTCCTCGTTCCGCTATGACGGAACTGTTCTGCTTCTGGTTATATACTGCCCCATTGCACTTGAAGCACTCCCTGGGTTCTTTACAATTTAATTGTTTTCATTGTGGATTCCTCTCCCTTTTCAATTATATATATGTATATTTTTCCTTCTGTGTGGTTCCCCCCCCCCCAAACAGTAGATGTTTTGTTTTTATTTATTTACTTATCAGGTTTTTTATCCGGCCTCATCTAGCAGCATGCCACAACAACTAGCTAGCTAGCTAGCTAGGTAGATACAGTAGATGGATATTTCATATGGCAACTTTATAGATTCTTTGTTTCATAATATTCAGAGGTGCCGTTCTTCTTTCCTGATCCTTGTACGTAAACTGTTCTGCTTCTGGTTATATACTGCCCCATTGCACTTCAAGCACTCCCTGGGTTCTTTACAATTTAATTGTTTAGGCGACACACTGAATCTGGATTCAAGAAACACAACCAACCAATTAAGCAGTCAATTAATTGAGAAGCCACCCTGTCAGACCAGAGCTATGCCTGGACGGAGCGAAGGGTTGGCCCACTCAGGGTTATAATTTTTATTATAATTACATTAGAACTTTGTTTGTATTTGACTTGTATATATTTACTGTACGTGTTTTATAATTTGTATTCTGCACTTTGTAAACTGCCCAGAGTAGCCTTTGGGCTAGGTGACTGCGGTATATGAAGCTCTAGATAGATAGATAGATAGATAGATAGATAGATAGATAGATAGATAGATAGATAGATAGATAGATAGATAGATAGATAGATAGATAGAGCTATTTTCTAATCTAATTAATCTAATAAATGCAAACCTATGGGTGACTTGAGAGTTCCCTTCTTAGTGGTAGTGCAGGAAGGGGAATAGAGGGCCTGGGAAGGATGGTTGGAGCCGAGGAGGACGGGGGTTGCCTTAAAGGCACTCTGCACCAGCTCAGGAGCACCCTTTCTTTCCTTTGACCTAGGTCTGGCTCACAATTAACCCCGCCTTGCGATGCGTCACTTCCGTTTCCCCCCGAAATATATTTATTTCAATAAAGCAAAATAAAACACAAAATAATAGATAATAAATAATTTATCCGGTCCTAAGCTGCATCCCCCCTCTCTCTCTTTTCTTTTTCTTTTCGCTCTATGTGTCACACTACCCCCCACCTCATATGATATAAAACATATATTAATTAGAAGTATTTATTTATTATTTATTATTCATTTAGAACAGTTGTATCGCGCCCATCTTCCGAATTGGAACTCTGGGCGGTTAACAAATAAAACAAAACAATAAAAGGCCAATCCAGAGATTGCAGTAAAAAAGGAGGGGAGGCAAACCCTCCAGCGGGATAACACAAGCGGCAAAAAAGAGAGGGGGAAAAAAGAAAATTAAGTGGAAAGGTCGCCAAACGCCTCCTTTAAAAGTGAGTATTAGAATAATTAAACATTATTAAAATGATTAAAATCATTATCACGTAAGGACATAACCATTCCTTTGTGTCTCTCTTTCTGATTTTAGCTCTATGGGTCACACTACTCCCGCCCCTCTCTTCAAAAAAATTTGGCTCTATGTGTCACAAATCTATTCCGCAATGATTTCCCATTAGAAATAATGGGAGGCTGCAATTCCCAGAAATGGCCACAGGATGTCAGCACTGGTGCGGCCGTTAAATTCCCCATTGGAAACAACGGGAGGCTGCAATCCCCAGTTGGGCCACAGGAGGGAGATACTGGACCGCCCTTTGTTTCCTATAGGAAAGAATGGGAGGCTGTCTATATCAGTGCCTGAAGAATAATTAAATTTCCTCTCCCTCTAAGTGAGTTTTTCCCTCATTTCATATTAGAGATACGGAGCGTCGTGGCACTGATGCGTTTACCACACTTCCGCTGGAGGGATTAATGAGTAAATAGTGAAAATATGCGTAATGTTTTTAAAAATTTGTTCAGGCAATGCTTGAGTTAGTCCGGTTATGGCCTAGCATTCCGGGAAGGCCCCCTTTTTGCGTCACTCGCAGAAACCGGAAGGAGCGCGTCCGAAAGTCCCTTGCGCGTCATCGGGGGAACCGGAAGTGACGCGTCGCTAAGAGGTAGGGCCGAGCTAGAGCGGCCATGGGTTCGCGGTCCCGGTCCCGAGAACGGCGCCGGAGGAGAAGCCGGTCCAGATCCGGATCGAGGGAGAGTCGGAGGAGAAGGAGACGCGACCGGGATGGGAGGTGAGTCCAAAAAAGGGGGCGCGAAAGGTAGGAGTTTCCTCGGGGGATCATAGAGTTCGGGTACCATAGAGTCAACGGGGATAGAGGGGCACCCTTTCCCCTATCGATATTGCTTTTTCTATATAGCGAATTTTCTTCTTTTTAAGAAGGAAAAGGTGAAAATTTCCATGGGGAAGTAGCGGTTTGTATACGAGGGGCCGCAATTTGGTGATATTTGCGTTCCCAAGGTTTTTTCTTTTTTTGGTCTGGGTTAATTGTGAGCCAGACCTAGGTCAAAGGAAGGAAAGGGTGCTCCTGAGCTGGTGCAAAGTGCTTTTAAGATGGTGCAGAATGCCTTTAAGGTATCCCCTGTCTTCGGTTCTTCCTATCCTTCCCAGGCCCTCTATGCCCCCTCCTCCGCTACCACTAAGAAAGGAACTCTAAAGACATCCATAACTTTGCATTTATTAGATTAATTAGGTTTGAAAATTACTTGCTTGTTTGATTATTTTATTTATTTATGAGCTTCATATACAGCAGCCACCTAGCCCAAAGGCTACTCTGGGCTGTTTACAAAGTGCAGAATTCAAATTATAAAGCACATACGGTAAATATATACAAGTCAAATACAAACAAAGTTCTATATAACAAAACAAACCGTAATCAAGATAACTATAATATAAATTATAAGCCTTAGTAGGCCAGCTCTTTGCTCCATGCAGGCATAGCTCTGGTCTGACAGGGTGTCTTCTGAATTAATTGACTGATTAATTGTTGGTTGCATTTCTTGAATCAAGATTCACTATGTAGGCTGCATAATTAAATTGTCAACTATCCAGAGAGTGCTTGAAGTGCTATGAGGCGGTATATAAGCAGAAGCAGAATACTTTATGTACAAGGATAAAGAAAGAAGAACAGCACTTTTGAAAATTATGAAACAAAGAATTAGTAAACTTGTCATATGAATATCCATCCACTGTATCCACCTGCCTTTCTAGCTAGCTAGTTGTTGTTGAGGCATGCTGCTACATAAGGCATGATAAAAATCTGATAAGTTAATAAAAAAAAAATCTATTGTTTGGGGGGGGGAACTACACACAGGAAAAGATATATATATAATTGAGAACGGAAAGGAATCCAGGGTGAAAAGGGTCCAGAGTGCCTGGCATTTGCTCTGTTGAAAAGGGCAGGCAAAACCATCCCTGTAAGACACGAGTCCCATCCTGAAACTGATTACTGGGTTATTAGTGTGCTGACCATCTACCTCACTGTCAAAGAGACAGAGAGAGAGAGAGAGAAGAAAACCTATCGGTTTTGTTTTATTGGTGGTTTATATTAAGAATACATCTTTTGCGTCAGCTCCGAGGAAGACAGCCGGAGATGGAGTTATTGGAGAGAGAAGAGCAGGGAAGGTCAACCCCAAAGACCCCCAAACCGCTCCTCACGATCCCGGGATTTCTCCCTGAGCACAGAGTCAATCAGCGTCCCAGTCCTTGGTGTCCGTGACCTTCCCGTCGCCCTCCCGGGTGGACCTGTGTGAGCAGCTAAGCTTCTAGGAGCGCCTTCGGCTGAAAGAGGAGAAGACGACGCAGAAGGAGCTGATGAAGTGTCTGGAGAACCCCGAGGAGAAACGGGCCCGGTGCTTAGCCAAGTAAGATGTCCCAGGTTTTCAGGTGCTTCTGTATGTTGTTATGTGCTGTCAAGTTGCCTCTTATGGCACCCCTCTGTAGAAGCCATCTCTTTTACCTGGGTTGGTGGTGGTTTCATCTTCCAGCACTATCGCTTGCTTCTCTTTTCCCCACCCTGGGAATCTCGTCTTCCAGCACTATCGTTTCGTTTTTGCACCTTCAATTAATCGATTATTTCCCTCTCAGCTTCCTTCAATCTCCAGCTTTTCTCACCCACATCTGGTGATCAGGAAGAAAATCTTGGCTGTGGTTTCCAGCGACGCATCTCCTTACACTTGACAACTGTCTCTAATTCTTTCACTCATTCTGCGCAGTTTCCATTTGTCCACGCTGAGCCCTGGGCCTTGAGTTCTAGGTAATATCAAATATCGTCGGTCAGACGTGAGTGGCTTGGCTTCAGCCACCTTCTCCGAATGTTTTAAAGATCCATACATCTCTTATCCTGCTAAGGATCCTCTGATGGGTTCTCTGTCCCCCCCCCCTTCCCATCTCTTTCAGGCTTTGGAGAAGAGGAAGATCGGCCACCTGGCTGAAAAAGAACTTAAGGAACCTAACGAGTGGATCCAGAAAGACAACTGCCTGGAGCTGCAGAAAGTAAGGTTCTTCAGAAATGGGTGCAGACAGGGGTGGGGGTCCTTGGTTTAACTCCAATATACCACACAAAGAGGAGGGTTGGAAACTAAGAACTCAGCCCCATTGAAAACGCTGGAGACATTTTTTCCCAAGCTGCTAGTCCTCACTGAGTAGTGAGGCTTACACTGGGATGTTCTCCTTTTCTCCAGTAAAGTGGAAGTTAGAAAGGTACAATTTCCCGATGTTTTGAAACCATGGGGAACAACTTTGGAGAAAAACCTGGGCTGGGGGAAATGAAGGGGAAGGTGTGTGGTATTTTTTAAATATTTATTTCCAGTTTTTTTCTCAGAATGTCTGGAAATTTTACATCTTGAGTGGGTACCGGGCACCAGGATCGCGATTTTGGTTTCTGAAGCAGCCAGGAAGCCACGATATCGACACACGGAATGGAGAGAGGGATTTCCCGGATATTGAATTCAGACCAGTCTGAATTTCCTCTTGGAAAGACCAGATGGGGAACAAAGTAAGTACGTACAACTCTCAACGACTTGGAACATTATGACGCCCCTCTGGAGAGAAACAAGTTGCAGAGTTGATAAAGATTTTTAATCATTATCTATGGTTTTCTGTCTTTTTATTTGGCTTTATTTTTCTTAAAAAAACATAGATATACAGAGAGAGTAATATTTGTTGTGTGAACAGGGCAAGGAGGAGCTTTTGAACTCCCCTCTCCCTTGCGGAGCTCAAGTGAATATCTTTCCTCTGTCCTCCATGGTACATTTAAGCCAGGCATGTCCAATCTTCGGCCCTCCTGATGTTTTGGACCACAACCCCGAGAATTCCAAGCCTGTATTAGCAGTGTGATTGCAGGCAACGTTGTTACAATCATTTATAGCCAGGTCCTTTTGATATCCGGTTAAAACCTTGGCAGCTCAGCATTTCTAAAAATTCATTGTATTTTTTCCCCTTGACCAATGTGTTCACCTAAAATAACTGCCTGTATTTTGACAGGCTAATTTTAGGATACTTCCCTCCTGCCTTGCAATCTCTTCCCTCTCCTTGTGCACGTAAAGGGGAAGACCCACCATTAGACACCGGGAAGTTTTTTACACCAATACAAGAGCATTTTTTAAACACAAGGTGCCAGCTCTGGTTTTGACCTCAATCACAGTGCTAGAGGCCTCCTCTTCTCCGGGTTTCACCGCACGAAGTGCCTTGCCCAGTGTTGACCCTGTGGCAGTCTTTCCCAAAGGCCATAGGAGGGCATGAGATCTTCCCTGACTACCTTGGCATCACCCCTTCCAAGCCAACACAAACCAGCCCCTGCAGGATCAAGGAAGGCCCCTTGTAGCAGCCCTAGCCTAAACGTCAATAAGCCCTTAGAATGATGCAGTCTTTTTTGTTGTAGTTGCATATCCAAACTAACCTGGTGGATCTAAGTTGGGCGTTCTGGCCACAATCTTGCCCTCGATCCCCTGGTGGATGATCTACAGCTGGTTGTAGGTCTTCCCCTTCAAGACGGACTGGACATCAGCGCTGACCGAGGCGTTCACTCCTTCCTGGCGCTCGCCTGTAGGAAACCGGGGGGGGGGGGGCACAGAATTAGCGTTACGGTTAGGTTTAGGCTGTGAGTGCGAGCTGCAGGTGTATCCCCTCTCCACCTACTGTTCAGTGAGACCGCTTACCGGGCCCTTTCCCGATGGCTTCCAGCTTCCACAGCTTGGCGATCTCTTCCTCCATAGTGATGGTCATGTCCCTCCAGAAATCCACGTTCTTTCCTTGCTCGAGCTCCATGGATACCTGCATCGGAAGGGGAGAGGAACGTCTGGGGGAGGTGAAGCACAGGAAGGGCCCGAGGGCCCAAGAGGCTCCCCATTGCCTAAGGAATTCCTCACCCACGGTGCCACGTACCCACCGCCTGGAAATATGAACAGAACAAAACCAGAAATAAGCATTTCCACTGTGTAATGGCCAGAAATAGTCACTAACCAGAGACTGTGCTATGTATAAGGCATACTATTATCTGCAGTTTCCACCATCCATGGGAAGGCTTCGAACGACGTATATGGTGTATAAACCATACCATATAGATGCAGTACATGCTCGTATAACAAGCGGTTTGTTTACCAGAAAATCCACTTAAAAGAAAAATATTCCGGGGTCTTTTTTGGTGGTGTTCCCTGCTCTTCTCTCTTCGCTCCTTCCATCTCTGACTGTCTTCTTTGGAGGTGAAGCTAAAGACGTATTCCTAGAATAATCTGCCAATAAAATAAAACAAGTAGACTGGAAAATCTTGTCAGGTTTTCTTCTCCCTCTTTCTCTATTTTTGACAGTGATGTAGACGGTCAGCAAAATAATAACCTAGTAATTACTTTCAGGATGGGACTAGTGTCTTACAGGGGTGTTTTTGCCTGCCCTTTTCCACTGAGCAAATGCCAGGCATTCTAGACCAGTGGTTCTCAACCTGTGTGTGGGTCCCCAGATGTTCCTGGACTGCAACTCCCAGAAGCCTCCACCACTCGCTGTGCCGGAAGGGGTTTCTGGGAGTTGCAGTCCAGGAACATCTGGGGACCCACATGTTGAGAACCACTGCTCTAGACCCTTTTCATTGTGGATTCCTCTCCCTTTTCAATTATATATATATGTATATTTTTCTGTATGTGTGGTTCCCCCCCCCCAAAAAACAGTAGATGTTTTGTTTTTATTTATTTACTTATCAGGTTTTTTATCCGGCCTCATCTAGCAGCATGCCACAACAACTAGCTAGCTAGCTAGGTAGATACAGTAGATGGATATTTCATATGGAAACTTTATAGATTCTTTGTTTCATAATATTCAGAAGTTCTGTTCTTCTTTCCTGATCCTTGTACGTAAACTGTTCTGCTTCTGGTTATATACTGCCCCATTGCACTTCAAGCACTCCCTGGGTTCTTTACAATTTAATTGTTTAGGCGACACACTGAATCTGGATTCAAGAAACACAACCAACCAATTAAGCAGTCAATTAATTGAGAAGCCACCCTGTCAGACCAGAGCTATGCCTGGACGAAGGAAAGGGTTGGCCCACTCAGGGTTATAATTTTTATTATAGTTACATTAGAACTTTGTTTGTATTTGACTTGTATATATTTACTGTATGTGTTTTATAATTTGTATTCTGCACTTTGTAAACTGCCCACAGTAGCCTTTGGGCTAGGTGGCTGCGGTATATGAAGTTCTAGATAGATAGATAGATAGATAGATAGATAGATAGATAGATAGATAGATAGATAGATAGATAGATAGATAGATAGATAGAGCTATTTTCTAATCTAATTAATCTAATAAATGCAAACCTATGGGTGACTTGAGAGTTCCCTTCTTAGTGGTAGTGGAGGAAGAGGCATAGAGGGCATGGGAAGGATGTGGAGCCGAGGAGTCTGGGGGTTGCCTTAAAGGCACTCTGCACCAGCTCTGGAGCACCCTTTCTTTCCTTTGACCTAGGTCTGGCTCACAATTAACCCCGCCTTACGATGCGTCACTTCCGTTTTTTTTCAAAATATATTTATTTCAATAAAGCAAAATAAAACACAAAATAATAGATAATAAATAATTTATCCGGTCCTAAGCTGCATCCTCTCTCTCTCTTTTTTTTTTCTTTTTCGCTCTATGTGTCACACTACCCCCCCCCACCTCATATGATATAAAACATATATTAATTAAAAGTATTTATTTATTATTTATTATTCATTTAGAACAGTTGTATCGCGCCCATCTTCCGAATTGGAACTCTGGGCGGTTAACAAATAAAACAAAACAATAAAAGGCCAATCCACAGATTGCAGTAAAAAAGGAGGGGAGGCAAACCCTCCAGCGGGATAACACAAGCGGCAAAAAAGAGAGGGGGGGGAAGAAAATTAAGTGGAAAGGTCGCCAAACGCCTCCTTAAAAAGGTGAGTATTAGAATAATTAAACATTATTAAAATGATTAAAATCATTATCACGTAAGGACATAACCATTCCTTATGTTCTCTATCTCTTTCTGATTTTAGCTCTATGGGTCACACTACTCCCGCCCCTCTCTTCAAAAAAATTTGGCTCTATGTGTCACAAATCTATTCCGCAATGATTTCCCATTAGAAATAATGGGAGGCTGCAATTCCCAGAAATGGCCACAGGATGTCAGCACTGGTGCGGCCTTTAAATTCCCCATTGGAAACAACGGGAGGCTGTAATACCCAGTTGGGCCACAGGAGGGAGACACTGGACCGCCCTTTGGTGTCCTATAGGAAAGAATGGGCGGGTGTCTATATCAGTGCCTGAAGAATAATTAAATTTCCTCTCCGCTAAGTGGGTTTTTCCCTCGTTTCATATTAGAGATACGGAGCGTCGTGGCACTGATGCGTTTACCACACTTCCGCTGGAGGGATTAATGAGTAAATAGTGAAAATATGCGTAATGTTTTTAAAAATTCGTTCAGGCAATGCTTGAGTTAGTCCGGTTATGGCCTAGCATTCCGGGAAGGCCCCCTTTTTGCGTCACTCGCAGAAACCGGAAAGAGCGCGTCCGAAAGTCCCTTGCGCGTCATCGGGGGAACCGGAAGTGACACGTCGCTAAGAGGTAGGGCCGAGCTAGAGCGGCCATGGGTTCGCGGTCCCGGTCCCGAGAACGGCGCCGGAGGAGAATCCGGTCCAGATCCGGATCGAGGGAGAGTCGGAGGAGAAGGAGACGAGACCGGGATGGGAGGTGAGTCCAAAAAAGGGGGCGCGAAAGGTAGGAGTTTCCTCGGGGGATCATAGAGTTCGGGTACCATAGAGTCAACGGGGATAGAGCGGCACCCTTTCCCCTACCTATATTGCTTTTTCTATATAGCGAATTTTCTTCTTTTTAAGAAGGAAAAGGCGAAAATTTCCATGGGGAAGAAGCGGTTTGTATACGAGGGGCCGCAATTTGGGGATATTTGCGTTCCCAAGGTTTTTTCTTTTTTTGGTCTGGGTTAATTGTGAGCCAGACCTAGGTCAAAGGAAGGAAAGGGTGCTCCTGAGCTGGTGCAAAGTGCTTTTAAGATGGTGCAGAATGCCTTTAAGGTATCCCCTGTCTTCGGTTCTTCCTATCCTTCCCAGGCCCTCTATGCCCCCTCCTCCGCTACCACTAAGAAGGGAACTCTAAAGACATCCATAGCTTTGCATTTATTAGATTAATTAGGTTTGAAAATTACTTGCTTGTTTGATTATTTTATTTATTTATGAGCTTCATATACAACAGCCACCTAGTCCAAAGGCTACTCTGGGCTGTTTACAAAGTGCAGAATTCAAATTAAAAATCCACATACTGTAAATATCTACAAGTCAAATACAAACAAAGTTCTATATAACAAAACAAATCGTAATCAAACTATAATATAAATTATAAGCCTGAGTAGGTCAGCTCTTTGCTCCATGGAGGCACAGCTCTGGTCTGACAGGGTCTCTTCTGAATTAATTGACTGATTAATTGTTGGTTGCATTTCTTGAATCCAGATTCGCTATGTAGGCTGCATAATTAAATTGTCAACTATCCAGAGAGTGCTTGAAGTGCTATGGGGCAGTATATAAGCAGAAGCAGAATACTTTATGTACAAGGATAAAGAAAGAAAAACAGCACTTTTGAAAATTATGAAACAAAGAATTAGTAAACTTGTCATATGAATATCCATCCACTGTATCCACCTGCCTGTCTAGCTAGCTAGTTGTTCTTGAGGCATGCTGCTACATAAGGCATGATAAAAACCTGATAAGTTAATAAACAAAAAAAATTATTGTTTGGGGGGGGACCACACACACAGGAAAAGATATATATATATATAATTGAGAACGGAAAGGAATCCAGGGTGAAAAGGGTCCAGAGTGCCTGGCGTTTGCTCTGTTGAAAAGGGCAGGCAAAAACACCCCTGTAAGACACGAGTCCCATCCTGAAACTGATTACTGGGTTTGTAGTTTGCTGACCATCTACATCACTGTCAAAGAGACAGAGAGAGAGAGAGAGAGAAGAAAACCTATCGGTTTTATTTTATTGGTGGTTTATATTAAAAATACGTCTTTTGCGTCAGCTCCGAGGAAGACAGCCGGAGATGGAGGAATTGGAGAGAGAAGAGCAGGGAAGGTCAACCCCAAAGACCCCCAAAGCGCTGCTCACGATCCCGGGATTGCTCCCCGAGCACAGAGTCAATCCGCGTCCCAGTCCTTGGTGTCCGTGACCTTCCTGTCGCCCTCCCGGGTAGACCTGTGTGAGCAGCTAAGCTTCCAGGAGCGCCTTTGACTGAAAGAGGAGAAGACGACGCAGAAGGAGCTGGTGAAGGGTCTGGAGAACTCCGAGGAGAAACATGCCCGGTGCTTGGCCAATTAAGAGGTCCCAGGTTTTCAGGTGCTTCTGTTTGTTGTTATGTGTTGTCAAGTTGCCTCTTATGGCACCCCTCTGTAGAAGCAATCTCTTTTCCCAGGGTGGGGTGGGGGTTTCTCATCTTCCAGCACTGTCTCTTGCTTCTCTTTCCCCCACCTTGGGAGTCTCATCTTGCAGCACTATCTCTTGCTTCTCTTTTCCCCACCCTGGGAGTCTCATCATCTTCCGGCACTATTGTTTCGTTTTTGCATTGCCCCAGCCATCTCGTTACCTCTGGCTCATGGCAATCCCATGGACAAGTGACCTTAAATTAATCAATCATTTCCCTCTCAGCTTCCTTCACTCTCCAGCTTTTCACACCCATACCTGGTGATCAGGAAGACAATCTTGGCCGTGGTTTCCAGCGACATATCTCCTTACACTTGACAACCATCTCTAATTCTGTCACTCCTTCTGCGCAGTTTCCGATTTGTCCACACTGAGCCCTGGGCCTTGCTCTCTAGTTAATATCAAATATTGTTGGTCAGACGCGAGGGGCTGGTTTCAGCCACCTTCTCCGAATGTTTTACAGATCCTTAAATCTCTAAGCCTGCTAAGGATCCTCTGACGGGTTCTCTGTCCCCCCCCCCCCATCCTCATCTCTTTCAGCCTTTGGAGAAAAAGGGGATCGGTCACCTGTCCAAAAAAGAACTTAAGGCACGAACAAGCGGATTCAGAAAGACAACTGCCTGGAGCTGCAGAAAGTAAGATTCTTCAAAAATGGGTGCAGACGCGGTGGGTTGGTGAGTGTCCTTGGTTTAATTCCTGTTTACAGCATGAAGAGGAGGGATCTTAGATTTTGTTTTTCCCAAGGAAAATAACAAAAACTGTCAGTTTGTGGGCAGGCTTGGAAACTAAGAACTCAGCTCCATTGAAAACGCTTGAGACATTTTTTCCCCAAAGTGCTAGTCCTCACTGAGTAGTGAGGCTTACACTGGGATGTTCTCCTTTTGTCCAGTAAATTGGAAGTTAGAAAGGTACATTTTCCCGATGTTTTGAAACCATGGGGAACAACTTTGGAGAAAAACCCGGGCTGGGGGAAATGAAGGGGAAGGTGTGTGGTATTTTTTAAATATTTATTTCCAGTTTTTTTTCTCAGAATGTCTGGAAATTTTACATCTTGAGTGGGTACCGGGCACCAGGATCGCGATTTTGGTTTCTGAAGCAGCCGGGAAGCCACGATATTGACACACAGAATGGAGAGAGGGATTTCCCGAATATTGAATTCAGACCAGTCTGAATTTCCTCCCGGAAAGGCCAGATGGGGAACAACGTAAGTACGTACAACTCTCAACGTCTTGGAACATTATGACGCCCTTCTGGATCAGCCAGTAGCTCCGATCTTTCTGGATGCGAAAAAAAAGCATTGGATTATCTCTGTTGGAACGTTGCGGGTCCACGCCTGAAGAGCCACGGGCGTGGGAGATGCTTATACAGAGAGAGAGAGTAGAGACAGGTATATATATATGGGGTGGGGGTTAGTGTGACAGATAGAGCTAAAATAAAAAAGGAGAGAAACAAGTTGCAGAGTTCATAAAGATTTTTAATCATTATCTATGGTTTTCTGTCTTTTTATTTGGCTTTATTTTTCTTTAAAAAAACATAGATATACAGAGAGAGAAATATTTGTTGTGTGAACAGGGCAAGGAGGAGCTTTTGAACTCCCCTCTCCCTTGCGGAGCTCAAGTGAATATCTTTCCTCTGTCCTCCATGGTACATTTAAGCCAGGCATGTCCAAACTTCGGCCCTCCTGATGTTTTGGACCACAACCCCGAGAATTCCAAGCCTGTATTAGCAGTGTGATTGCAGGCAACGTTGTTACAGTCATTTATAGCCAGGTCCTTTTGATATCTGGTTAAAACCTTGGCAGCTCAGCATTTCTAAAAATTCATTGTATTTTTTTCCCCTTGACCGATGTGTTCACTTAAAACAACTGCCTGTATTTTGACAGGCTAATTTTAGGATACTTTCCTCCTGCCTTGCAATCTCTTCCCTCTCCTTGTGCACGTAAAGGGGAAGACCCACCATTAGACACCGGGAAGTTTTTTACAGCAATACAAGAGCATTTTTTAAACACTAGGTGCCAGCTCTGGTTTTGACCTCAATCACAGTGCTAGAGGCCTCCTCTTCTCCCGGTTTCACCGCACGAAGTGCCTTGCCCAGTGTTGACCCTGTGGCAATCTTTCCCAAAGGCCATAGGAGGGCATGAGATCTCCCCTGACTACCTTGGCATCACCCCTTCCAAGCCAACACAAACCAGCCCCTGCAGGATCAAGGAAGGCCCCTTGTAGCAGCCCTAGCCTAAACGTCAATAAGCCCTTAGAATGATGCAGTCTTTTTTGTTGTAGTTGCATATCCAAACTAGCCTGGTGGATCTAGGTTGGGCGTTCTGGCCACAATCTTGCCCTCGATCCCCTGGTGGATGATCTACAGCTGGTTGTAGGTCTTCCCCTTCAAGACGGACTGGACATCAGCGCTGACCGAGGCGTTCACTCCTTCCTGGCGCTCGCCTGTAGGAAACCGGGGGTGGGGGCACAGAGTTAGCGTTACGGTTAGGTTTAGGCTGTGAGTGCGAGCTGCAGGTGTATCCCCGCTCCACCTACTGTTCAGTGAGACCGCTTACCCGGCCCTTTCCCGATGGCTTCCAGCTTCCACAGCTTGGCGATCTCTTCCTCCATAGTGATGGTCATGTCCCTCCAGAAATCCACGTTCTTTCCTTGCTCAAGCTCCATGGACACCTGCATCGGAAGGGGAGAGGAACGTCTGGGGGAGGTAAGCCGCAGGAGGGGCCCGGGGGCCCAAGAGGCTCCCAGTAGCCGCATTAATTCCTCACCCACGATGCCACGTACCCACCGCCTGGAAATATGAACAGAACAAAACCAGAAATAAGCATTTCCACTGTGTAATGGCCAGAAATAGCCACTAACCAGAGACTGTGCTATGTATAAGGCATACTATTATCTGCAGTTTCCACCATCCATGGGAAGGCTTCAAACCACCTATATGGTGTATAAACCATACCATATAGATGCAGTGCATGCTCGTATAACAAGCGGTTTGTTTACCAGAAAACCCACTTAAAAGAAAAAAATTTCAGGGTCTTTTTTGGTGGTGTTCCCTGCTCTTCTCCCTTCGCTCCTTCCATCTCTGACTGTCTTCTTTGGAGATGAAGCTAAAGACGCATTCTTAGAATAATCTGCCAATAAAATAAAATAAGTAGACTGGAAAATCTTGTAAGGTTTTCTTCTCCCTCTTTCTCTATTTTTGAAAGTGATGTAGACGGTCAGCAAAATAATAACCCAGTAATTACTTTCAGGATGGGAATCGTGTTTTACAGGGGTGTTTTTGCCTGCCCTTTTCCACTGAGCAAATGCCAGGCATTCTAGACCAGTGGTTCTCAACCTGTGTGTGGGTCCCCAGATGTTCCTGGACTGCAACTCTCAGAAGCCTCCACCACTCGCTGTGCCGGAAGGGGTTTCTGGGAGTTGCAGTCCAGGAACATCTGGGGACCCACATGTTGAGAACCACTGCTCTAGACCCTTTTCATTGTGGATTCCTCTCCCTTTTCAATTATATATATGTATATTTTCTGTGTGTGTGGTTCCCCCCCCAAACAGTAGATGTTTTGTTTTTATTTATTTACTTATCAGGTTTTTTATCCGGCCTCATCTAGCAGCATGCCACAACAACTAGCTAGCTAGCTAGGTAGATACAGTAGATGGATATTTCATAGGACAACTTTATAGATTCTTTGTTTCATAATATTCAGAAGTGCCGTTCTTCTTTCCTGATCCTTGTACGTAAACTGTTCTGCTTCTGGTTATATACTGCCCCATAGCACTTCAAGCACTCTCTAGGTTCTTTACAATTTAATTGTTGAGGTGACACACTGAATCTGGATTCATGAAACACAACCAACCAATTAAGCAGTCAATTAATTGAGAAGCCACCCTGTCAGACCAGAACTATGCCTGGACGGAGGAAAGGGTTGGCCCACTCAGGGTTATAATTTTTATTATAGTTACATTAGAACTTTGTTTGTATTTGACTTGTATATATTTACTGTACGTGTTTTATAATTTGTATTCTGCACTTTGTAAACTGCCCAGAGTAGCCTTTGGGCTAGGTGGCTGCGGTATATGAAGCTCTAGATAGATAGATAGATAGATAGATAGATAGATAGATAGATAGATAGATAGATAGATAGAGCTATTTTCTAATCTAATTAATCTAATAAATGCAAACCTATGGGTGACGAGAGTTCCCTTCTTAGTGGTAGTGGAGGAAGGGGCATAGAGGGCCTGGGAAGGATGGTTGGAGCCGAGGAGGACGGGGGTTGCCTTAAAGGCACTGTGCAGCAGCTCAGGAGCACCCTTTCTTTCCTTTGACCTAGGTCTGGCTCACAATTAACCCCGCCTTGCGATGCGTCACTTCCGTTTTTTTCAAAATATATTTATTTCAATAAAGCAAAATAAAACACAAAATAATAGATAATAAATATTTTATCCTGTCCTAAGCTGCATCCTCTCTCTCTTTCTCTTTTTCTTTTCTTTTCGCTCTATGTGTCACACTACCCACCCACCTCATATGATATAAAACATATATTAATTAAAAGTATTTATTTATTATTTATTATTTATTTAGAACAGTTGTATCGCGCCCATCTTCCGAATTGGAACTCTGGGCGGTTAACAAATAAAACAAAACAATAAAAGGCTAATCCACAGATTGCAATAAAAAGGAGGGGAGGTAAACCCTCCAGCGGGATAACACAAGCAGCAAAAAAGAGAGGGGGGGGAAGAAAATTAAGTGGAAAGGTCGCCAAACACCTCCTTAAAAAGGTGAGTATTAGAATAATTAAACATTATTAAAATGATTAAAATTATTATCACGTAAGGACATAACCATTCCTTTCTGTCTCTCTTTCTGATTTTAGCTCTATGGGTCACACTACTCCCGCCCCTCTCTTCAAAATATTTTGGCTCTATGTGTCACAAATCTATTCCGCAATGATTTCCCATAAGATATAATGGGAGGCTGCAATTCCCAGAAATGGCCACAGGATGTCAGCACTGGTGCGGCCTTTAAATTCCCCATTGGAAACAACGGGAGGCTGCAATCACCAGTTGGGCCACAGGAGGGAGACACTGAGCCACACTTTGGTTTCCTATAGGAAAGAATAGGCGGCTGTCTTATTCAGTGCCTGAAGAATAATTAAATTTCCTCTCCGCTAAGTGAGTTTTTCCCTCGTTTCATATTAGAGATACGGAGCGTCGTGGCACTGATGCGTTTACAACACTTCCGCTGGAGGGAATAATAAGTATATAGTGAAAATATGCATAATGTTTTTAAAAATTCGTTCAGGCAATGCTTGAGTTAGTCCGGTTACGGCCTAGCATTCCGGGAAGGCCCCCTTTTTGCGTCACTCGCAGAAACCGGAAGGAGCGCGTCCGAAAGGCCCTTGGCGCGTCATCGGGGGAACCGGAAGTGACACGTCGCTAAGAGGTAGGGCCGAGCTAGAGCGGCCACGGGTTCGCGGTCCCGGTCCCGAGAACGGCGCCGGAGGAGAATCCGGTCCAGATCCGGATCGAGGGAGAGTCGGAGGAGAAGGAGACGAGACCGGGATGGGAGACGAGTCTAAAAAAGGGGGCGCGAAAGGTAGGAGTTTCCTCGGGGGATCATAGACTTCGCGTACCATAGAGTCAACGGGGATAGAGCGGCACCCTTTCCCCTATCGATATTGCTTTTTCTATATAGCGAATTTTCTTCTTTTTAAGAAGGAAAAGGCGAAAATTTCCATGGGGAAGAGGCGGTTTGTATACGAGGGGCCGCAATTTGGGGATATGTGCGTTCCCAAGGTTTTTTCTTTTTTTGGGCTGGGTTAATTGTGAGCCAGACATAGGTCAAAGGAAGGAAAGGGTGCTCCTGAGCTGGTGCAAAGTGCTTTTAAGATGGTGCAGAATGCCTTTAAGGTATCCCCTGTCTTCGGTTCTTCCTATCCTTCCCAGGCCCTCTGTGCCCCCTCCTCCACTACCACTAAGAAGGGAACTCTAAAGACATCCATAGCTTTGCATTTATTAGATTAATTAGGTTTGAAAATTACTTGCTTGTTTGATTATTTTATTTATTTATGAGCCTCATATACAGCAGCCACCTAGCCCAAATGCTACTCTGGGCTGTTTACAAAGTGCAGAATTCAAATTATAAAACACATACTGTAAATATCTACAAGTCAAATACAAACAAAGTTCTATATAACAAAACAAACCGTAATCAAGATAACTATAATATAAATTATAAGCCTGAATAGGTCAGCTCTTTGCTCCATGCAGGCATAGCTCTGGTCTGACAGGGTGTCTTCTGAATTAATTGACTGATTAATTGTTGGTTGCATTTCTTGAATCCAGATTCATTATGTAGGCTGCATAATTAAATTGTCAACTATCCAGAGAGTACTTGAAGTGCTATGGGGCGGTATATAAGCAGAAGCAGAATACTTTATGTACAAGGATAAAGAAAGAAGAACAGCAGTTTTGAAAATTATGAAAGAAAGAATTAGTAAACTTGTCATATGAATATCCATCCACTGTATCCACCTGCCTGTCTAGCTAGCTAGTTGTTGTTGAGGCATGCTGCTACATAAGGCATGATAAAAACCTGATAAGTTAATAAAAAAAAAATGTATTGTTTGGGGGGGGGGAACCACACACACAGGAAAAGATATATATATATAATTGAGAACAGAAAGGAATCCAGGGTGAAAAGGGTCCAGAGTGCCTGGCATTTGCTCTGTTGAAAAGGGCAGGCAAAAACATCCCTGTAAGACACAAGTCCCATCCTGAAACTGATTAGTGAGTTATTAGATTGCTGACCATCTACATCACTGTCAAAGAGACAGACAGAGAGAGAGAGAGAGAGAGAGAGAAGAAAACCTATCGGTTTTATTTTATTGGTGGTTTATTCTAAGAATACGTCTTTTGCTTCAGGTTGTGAGGAAGACAGCCGGAGATGGAGGAAGCGGAGAGAGAAGAGCAGGGAAGGTTAACCCAAAAGACCCCCAAAGCGCTTCTCACAATCCCGGGATTGCTCCCCAAGCACAGAGTCAATCAGCTCCCAGGTCCTCGGTGTCGTGTGTGACGTCCCCAACGCCTTCCTGGATGGACCTGCGTGAACAGCAAAGCCTCCAGGAGCGCCTTCGGCTGAAAGAGGAGAAGAAGGCGTAGAAGGAGCTGATGAAGGCTCAGGAGATCCCCGAGGAGAAATGGGCCCGGCGCTTGGGCAAGAAAGATGTCCCAGGTTTTCAGGTGCTTCTGTTTGTTGTTATCTGCTGTCAAGTTGCCTCTTATGGCACCCCTCTGTAGAAGCCATATCTTTTACCTGGGGTGGTGGTGGTTTCATCTTCCAGCACTATCGCTTGCTTCTCTTTTCCCCACCCTGGGAATCTTGTCTTCCAGCACTATCGTTTCGTTTTTGCACCTTCAATTAATTGATTATTTCCCTCTCAGCTTCCTTCACTCTCCAGCTTTTCTCACCCATATCTGGTGATCAGGAAGACAATCTTGGCCATGGTTTCCAGCGACGCGTCTCCTTACACTTGACAACCGTCTCTAATTCTGTCACTCCTTCTGCGCAGTTTCCATTTGTCCACGCTGAGCCCAGGGCCTTGAGTTCTAGGTAATATCAAATATCGTCGGTCAGACGTGAGTGGCTTGGCTTCAGCCACCTTCTCCGAATGTTTTAAAGATCCATATATCTCTTATCCTGCTAAGGATCCTCTGATGGGTTCTCTGTCCCCCCCCTTCCCATCTCTTTCAGGCTTTGGAGAAGAGGAAGATCGGCCACTTGGCTGAAAAAGAACTTAAGGAACCTAACGAGTGGATCCAGAAAGACAACTGCCTGGAGCTGCAGAAAGTAAGGTTCTTCAGAAATGGGTGCAGACAGGGGTGGGGGTCCTTGGTTTAACTCCAATATACCACACAAAGAGGAGGGTTGGAAACTAAGAACTCAGCCCCATTGAAAACGCTGGAGACATTT
Organism: Phrynocephalus guinanensis; assembly: GCA_037367245.1. Classification (NCBI taxonomy): domain Eukaryota; kingdom Metazoa; phylum Chordata; class Lepidosauria; order Squamata; family Agamidae; genus Phrynocephalus; species Phrynocephalus guinanensis. The sequence continues at coordinate 15,704,932 of CM074750.1, forward strand.
TTCCCCAAGGTGCTAGTCCTCACTGAGTAGTGAGGCTTACACTGGGATGTTCTCCTTTTGTCCAGTAAATTGGAAGTTAGAAAGGTACAATTTCCCGATGTTTTGAAACCATGGGGAACAACTTTGGAGAAAAACCCGGGCTGGGGGAAATGAAGGGGAAGGTGTGTGGTATTTTTTAAATATTTATTTCCAGTTTTTTTCTCAGAATGTCTGGAAATTTTACATCTTGAGTGTGTACCGGGCACCAGGATCGCGATTTTGGTTTCTGAAGCAGCCGGGAAGCCACAATATCGACACACAGAATGGAGAGAGGGATTTCCCGAATATTCAATTCAAACCAGTCTGAATTTCCTCCTGGAAAGACCATATGGGGAACAACGTAAGTACGTACAACTCTCAACGTCTTGGAACATTATGACGCCCATCCGGATCAGCCGGCAGCTCCGATCTTTCTGGATGCGAAAAAAAAAGCATTGGATTATCTCTGTTGGAACGTTGTGGGTCCACGCCTGAAGAGCCACGGGCGTGGGAGATGCTTATACAGAGAGAGAGAGTAGAGACAGGTATATATATATATGGGGTGGGGGTTAGTGTGACAGATAGAGCTAAAATAAAAAAGGAGAGAAACAAGTTGCAGAGTTGATAAAGATTTTTAATCATTATCTATGGTTTTCTGTCTTTTTATTTGGCTTTATTTTTCTTAAAAAAACATAGATATACAGAGAGAGTAATATTTGTTGTGTGAACAGGGCAAGGAGGAGCTTTTGAACTCCCCTCTCCCTTGCGGAACTCAAGTGAATATCTTTCCTCTGTCCTCCATGGTACATTTAAGCCAGGCATGTCCAAACTTCGGCCCTCCTGATGTTTTGGACCACAACCCCGAGAATTCCAAGCCTGTATTAGCAGTGTGATTGCAGGCAACGTTGTTACAGTCATTTATAGCCAGGTCCGTTTGATATCCGGTTAAAACCTTGGCAGCTCAGCATTTCTAAAAATTCATTGTATTTTTTCCCCTTGACCGATGTGTTGACTTAAAACAACTGCCTGTATTTTGACAGGCTAATTTTAGGATACTTTCCTCCTGCCTTGCAATCTCTTCCCTCTCCTTGTGCACGTAAAGGGGAAGACCCACCATTAGACACCGGGAAGTTTTTTACAGCAATACAAGAGCATTTTTAAAACACAAGGTGCCAGCTCTGGTTTTGACCTCAATCACAGTGCTAGAGGCCTCCTCTTCTCCCGGTTTCACCGCACAAAGTGCCTTCCCCAGTGTTGACCCTGTGGCAGTCTTTCCCAAAGGCCATAGGAGGGCATGAGATCTCCCCTGACTACCTTGGCATCACCCCTTCCAAGCCAACACAAACCAGCCCCTGCAGGATCAAGGAAGGCCCCTTGTAGCAGCCCTAGCCTAAACGTCAATAAGCCCTTAGAATGATGCAGTCTTTTTCGTTGTAGTTGCATCTCCAAACTAGCCTGGTGGATCTAGGTTGGGCGTTCTGGCCACAATCTTGCCCTCGATCCCCTGGTGGATGATCTACAGCTGGTTGTAGGTCTTCCCCTTCAAGACGGACTGGACATCAGCGCTGACCAAGGCGTTCACTCCTTCCTGGCACTCGCCTGTAAGAAACCGGGGGTGGGGGCACAGAGTTAGCGTTACGGTTAGGTTTAGGCTGTGAGTGCGAGCTGCAGGTGTATCCCCGCTCCACCTACTGTTCAGTGAGACCGCTTACCAGGCCCTTTCCCGATGGCTTCCAGCTTCCACAGCTTGGCGATCTCTTCCTCCATAGTGATGGTCATGTCCCTCCAGAAATCCACGTTCTTTCCTTGCTCGAGCTCCATGGACACCTGCATCGGAAGGAGAGAGGAACGTCTGGGGGAGGTAAGCCGCAGGAGGGGCCGGGGGCCCAAGAGGCTCCCAGTAGCCGCATTAATTCCTCACCCACGGTGCCACGTACCCACCGCCTGGAAATATGAACAGAACAAAACCAGAAATAAGCATTTCCACTGTGTAATGGCCAGAAATAGCCACTAACCAGAGACTGTGCTATGTATAAGGCATACTATTATCTGCAGTTTCCACCATCCATGGGAAGGCTTCAAACCACCTATATGGTGTATAAACCATACCATATAGATGCAGTGCATGCTCGTATAACAAGCGGTTTATTTACCAGAAAATCCACTTAAAAGAAAAAAATTCCAGGGTCTTTTTTGGTGGTGTTCCCTGCTCTTCTCTCTCTGCTCCTTCCATCTCTGACTGTCTTCTTTAGAGATGAAGCTAAAGACGCATTCTTAGAATAATCTGCCAATAAAATAAAATAAGTAGACTGGAAAATCTTGTAAGGTTTTCTTCTCCCTCTTTCTCTATTTTTGACAGTGATGTAGACGGTCAGCAAAATAATAACCCAGTAATTACTTTCAGGATGGGAATCGTGTCTTACAGGGGTGTTTTTGCCTGCCCTTTTCCACTGAGCAAATGCCAGGCATTCTAGACCAGTGGTTCTCAACCTGTGTGTAGGTCCCCAGATGTTCCTGGACTGCAACTCCCAGAAGCCTCCACCACTCGCTGTGCTGGAAGGGGTTTCTGGGAGTTGCAGTCCAGGAACATCTGGGGACCCACATGTTGAGAACCACTGCTCTAGACCCTTTTCATTGTGGATTCCTCTCCCTTTTCAATTATATATATGTATATTTTCTGTGTGTGTGGTTCCCCCCCCCAAACAGTAGATGTTTTGTTTTTATTTATTTACTTATCAGGTTTTTTATCCGGCCTCATCTAGCAGCATGCCACAACAACTAGCTAGCTAGCTAGGTAGATACAGTAGATGGATATTTCGTAGGGCAACTTTATAGATTCTTCGTTTCATAATATTCAGAAGTGCCGTTCTTCTTTCCTGATCCTTGTACGTAAACTGTTCTGCTTCTGGTTATATACTGCCCCATTGCACTTCAAGTACTCTCTGGGTTCTTTACAATTTAATTGTTTAGGCGACACACTGAATCTGGATTCAAGAAACACAACCAACCAATTAAGCAGTCAATTAATTGAGAAGCCACCCTGTCAGACCAGAACTATGCCTGGACGGAGGAAAGGGTTGGCCCACTCAGGGTTATAATTTTTATTATAGTTACATTAGAACTTTGTTTGTATTTGACTTGTATATATTTACTGTACGTGTTTTATAATTTGTATTCTGCACTTTGTAAACTGCCCAGAGTAGCCTTTGGGCTAGGTGGCTGCGGTATATGAAGCTCTAGATAGATAGATAGATAGATAGATAGATAGATAGATAGAGCTATAGAGCTATTTTCTAATCTAATTAATCTAATAAATGCAAACCTATGGGTGACTTGAGAGTTCCCTTCTTAGTGCTAGTGGAGGAAGGGGCATAGAGGGCCTGGGAAGGATGGTTGGAGCCGAGGAGGACGGGGGTTGCCTTAAAGGCACTCTGCACCAGCTCAGGAGCACCCTTTCTTTCCTTTGACCTAGGTCTGGCTCACAATTAACCCCGCCTTGCGATGCGTCACTTCCGTTTTTTTCAAAATATATTTATTTCAATAAAGCAAAATAAAACACAAAATAATAGATAATAAATAACTTATCCGGTCCTAAGCTGCATCCTCTCTCTCTTTCTCTTTTTCTTTTCTTTTCGCTCTATGTGTCACACTACCCACCCACCTCATATGATATAAAACATATATTAATTAAAAGTATTTATTTATTATTTATTATTTATTTAGAACAGTTGTATCGCGCCCATCTTCCGAATTGGAACTCTGGGCATTTAACAAATAAAACAAAACAATAAAAGGCCAATCCACAGATTGCAGTAAAAAAGGAGGGGAGGCAAACCCTCCAGCGGGATAACACAAGCGGCAAAAAAGAGAGGGGGGGGAATTAAGTGAAAAGGTCGCCAAACGCCTCCTTAATAATGTTTAATTATTCTAATACTCACCTTTTTAAGTAATAATTTTAAAATGATTAAAATTATTATCACGTAAGGACATAACCATTCCTTTCTGTCTCTCTTTCTGATTTTAGCTCTATGGGTCACACTACTCCCGCCCCTCTCTTCAAAAAAATTTGGCTCTATGTGTCACAAATCTATTCCGCAATGATTTCCCATAAGATATAATGGGAGGCTGCAATTCCCAGAAATGGCCACAGGATGTCAGCACTGGTGCGGCCTTTAAATTCCCCATTGGAAACAACGGGAGGCTGCAATGCCCAGTTGGGCCACAGGAGGGAGGCACTGGACCGCCCTTTGGTTTCCTATAGGAAAGAATAGGAGGCTGTCTATAACACTGCCTGAAGAATAATTAAATTTCCTCTCCGCTAAGTGAGTTTTTCCCTCGTTTCATATTAGAGATACGGAGCGTCGTGGCACTGATGCGTTTACAACACTTCCGCTGGAGGGATTAATAAGTATATAGTGAAAATATGCATAATGTTTTTAAAAATTCGTTCAGGCAATGCTTGAGTTAGTCCGGTTACGGCCTAGCATTCCCGCAAGGCCCCCTTTATGCGTCACTCGCAGAAACCGGAAAGAGCGCGTCCGAAAGGCCCTTGGCACGTCATCGGGGGAATCGGAAGTGACGCGTCGCTAAGAGGTAGGGCCGAGCTAGAGCGGCCACGGGTTCGCGGTCCCGGTCCCGGTCCCGAGAACGGCGCCGGAGGAGAATCCGGTCCAGATCCGGATCGAGGGAGAGTCGGAGAAGAAGGAGACGAGACCGGGATGGGAGGTGAGTCCAAAAAAGGGGGCGCGAAATGTGGGAGTTTCCTCGGGGGATCATAGAGATCGGGTACCATCGAGTTACCGGGGATAGAGCGGCACCCTTTCCCCTACCTATATTGCTTTTTCTATATAGTGAATTTTCTTCTTTTTAAGAAGGAAAAGGCGAAAATTTCCATGGGGAAGAAGCGGTTTGTATACGAGGGGCCGCAATTTGGGGATATTTGCGTTCCCAAGGTTTTTTCTTTTTTTGGGCTGGGTTAATTGTGAGCCAGACCTAGGTCAAAGGAAGGAAAGAGTGCTCCTGAGCTGGTGCAAAGTGCTTTTAAGATGGTGCAGAATGCCTTTAAGGTATCCCCTGTCTTCGGTTCTTCCTATCCTTCCCAGGCCTTCTATGCCCCCTCCTCCACTACCACTAAGAAGGGAACTCTAAAGACATCCATAGCTTTGCATTTCTTAGATTAATTAGGTTTGAAAATTACTTGCTTGTTTGATTATTTATTTATGAGCCTCATATACAGCAGCCACCTAGCCCAAATGCTACTCTGGGCTGTTTACAAAGTGCAGAATTCAAATTATAAAACACATACTGTAAATATCTACAAGTCAAATACAAACAAAGTTCTATATAACAAAACAAACCGTAATCAAGATAACTATAATATAAATTATAAGCCTGAATAGGTCAGCTCTTTGCTCCATGCAGGCATAGCTCTGGTCTGACAGGGTGTCTTCTGAATTAATTGACTGATTAATTGTTGGTTGCATTTCTTGAATCCAGATTCATTATGTAGGCTGCATAATTAAATTGTCAACTATCCAGAGAGTACTTGAAGTGCTATGGGGCGGTATATAAGCAGAAGCAGAATACTTTATGTACAAGGATAAAGAAAGAAGAACAGCAGTTTTGAAAATTATGAAAGAAAGAATTAGTAAACTTGTCATATGAATATCCATCCACTGTATCCACCTGCCTGTCTAGCTAGCTAGTTGTTGTTGAGGCATGCTGCTACATAAGGCATGCTAAAAACCTGATAAGTTAATAAACAAAAAAATCTATTGTTTTTTGGGGGGGGACCACACACACAGGAAAAGATATATATATTATTGAGAACGGAAAGGAATCCAGGGTGAAAAGGGTCCAGAGCGCCTGGCATTTGCTCTGTTGAAAAGGGCAGGCAAAAACATCCCTGTAAGACACACGAGTCCCATCCTGAAACTGATTACTGGGTTAGTAGTTTGCTCACCATCTACATCACTGTCAAAGAGAGAGAGAGAGAGAGAGAGAGAGAGAGAGAGAGAGAGAGAGAGAGAGAGAGAGAGAGAAGAAAACCTATCGGTTTTATTTTATTGGTGGTTTATATTAAGAATACGTCTTTTGCGTCAGCTCCGAGGAAGACAGCCAGAGATGGAGTTATTGGAGAGAGAAGAGCAAGGAAGGTCAACCCGAAAGACCCCCAAAGCGCTCCTCACGATCCCGGGATTTCTCCCTGAGCACAGAGTCAATCAGCATCCCAGTACTTGGTGTCCGTGACCTTCCTGTCGCCCTCCCGGTTGGACCTGTGTGAGCAGCTAAGCTTCTAGGAGCGCCTTTGGCTGAAACAGGAGAAGACGACGCAGAAGGAGCTGATGAAGTGTCTGGAGAACCCCGAGGAGAAACAGGCCCGGTGCTTGGCCAAGTAAGAGGTCCCAGGTTTTCAGGTGCTTCTGTTTGTTGTTATGTGCTGTCAAGTTGCCTCTTATGGCACCCCTCTGTAGATGCAATCTCTTTTCCCAGGGTGGGGTGGGGGGTTTCTCATCTTCCAGCACTGTCTCTTGCTTCTTTTTCCCCCACCTTGGGAGTCTCATCTTGCAGCACTATCTCTTGCTTCTCTTTTCCCCACCCTGGGAGTCTCATCATCTTCCGGCACTATTGTTTCGTTTTTGCACTGCCCCCGCCATCTCGTTGCCTCTGGCTCATGGCAATCCCATGGATGCGTGACCTTCAAATAATCAATCATTTCCCTCTCAGCTTTTTTCACTCTCCAGCTTCTCACACCCATACCTGGTGATCAGGAGGACAATCTTGGCCGTGGTTTCCAGCGACATGTCTTCTTACACTTGACAACCGTCTCTAATTCTGTCACTCCTTCTGCGCAGTTTCCATTTGTCCACGCTGAGCCCTGGGCCTTGAGTTCTAGGTAATATCAAATATCGTTGGTCAGACATGAGTGGCTTGGCTTCAGCCACTCTCTCCGAATGTTTTACAGATCCATATATCTCTTATCCTGCTAAGGATCCTCTGATGGGTTCTCTGCCCCCCCCCCTCATCTCTTTCAGCCTTTGGAGAAAAAGGGGATCGGTCACCTGTCCAAAAAAGAACTTAAGGCACGAACAAGCGGATCCAGAAAGACAACTGCCTGGAGCTGCAGAAAGTGAGATTCTTCAAAAATGGATGCAGACGGGGTGGGTTGGTGAGTGTCCTTGGTTTAATTCCTGTTTACAGCATGAAGAGGAGGGATCTTAGATTATGTTTTTTCCAAGGAAAATAACAAAAACTGTCAGTTTGTGGGCAGGCTTGGAAACTAAGAACTCAGCCCCATTGAAAACGCTGGGGACATTTTTTTACAAGGTGCTGGTCCTCACTAAGTAGTGAGGCTTATGCTGGGATGTTCTTCTTTTGTCCAGTAAATTGGAAGTTAGAAAGGTACAATTTCCAGACATTTTGTAACCATTGGGAACAACTTTGGAGAAAAACTGGGGCTGGGGGGAATGAAGGGGAAGGTGTGTGGTATTTTTTTAATATTTATTTCCAGTCCCCCCCCCCCCAGAATGTCTGGAAATTTTACATCTTGAGTGGGTACCGGGCACCAGGATCGCGATTTCGGTTTCTGAAGCAGCCGGGAAACCACGATATCGGCACACGGAATGGAGAGAAGAATTTTCCGAATAATGAATTCAGACCAGTCTGAATTTCCTCCGGCAAACACCAGACGGGGAACAACGTAAGTACGTACAACTCTCAACATCTTGGAACATTATGATGCCCTTCTGGATCAGCCAGGAGCTCCGATCTTTTGGGATGCCAGTGGGAGGGGGAGCATTGGATCATCTCGGTTGGAACATGGCGGCGCCACAGGCGTGGGAGATCCTTATACATAGAGAGTAGACACAGGGACATATATATATATATATATATATATATATATATATATATATATATATATATATATATATATATATATATATATATATATATATATATATATATATATATATATATATATATACGGGGTGGGGGGTTAGTGTGACACATAGAGCTAAAATCAAAAGGAGAGACACATGGTGCTGGTTAGGTGCTGATTTGATAAAGATTTTTAATCATTAGCTATGGATTTATGTCTTTTTATTTGGCTTTAATTTTTTTAAAAAAACATAAGTATACCGAGAGAGTAATATTTGTTAGGTGAACAGTGCAAGGAGGCGATTTTGAACTCTCCTCTCCCTTGCGGAGCTCAAGTGAAAATCTTGCCTCTGTCTTCCATGGTACATTTAGGCTCAGGGGAGGAAAGCCCCTCTTACTGTTAACCAGCCCCACCCCCCACTTCCCAAAGCCTAACTATTGTGTATGTACATTTTTCTCTGAATGTCTTTAATAACAGCAATTGCACTCAATGTGTGTGTGCTTTATGCAACGATCTGTACGATGTCCCTTTCCAGTGACTGTGATTAAATAAATTATAAATTAGCAGTGTGATTGCAAACAACACTCTTACAGTTATTTATAGCCAGGTCCTTTTGAGATTTGCTTAAAACCTTGGCAGCTCAGCATTTCTAAAAATTCATTGTATTTCTTTTTCCTTGACTGATGTGCGCGCTTAAAAAAAAAGCCTGTATTTTGACAGGTTAATTTTAGTATAGTTTCCTCCTGCCTTGCAGTCTCTTCCCCTTTCCTTGTGCACGTAAAGGAGAAGGCCCACCATTAGGAACCGGGAAGCTATTTTAGAGCAACACAAGAGCATTTTTTAAAAAACACAGCGTGCTAGCTCTGGATTTGACCTCAAATTGCAGTGCTAGAGGAACTCCTGGTAGCCAAGTTTGGCCTCCCCTTCTCTGGGCTCCACCGCACGAAGTGCCTTGCCCAGTGTTGACCCTGCCGCCACCTTTCCTAAAGGCCATAGGAGAACTTCTCCGAACGCCTTGGCATCACCGCTTCCAAGCCAACACAAACCAGCCCCTGCAGTATCAAGGAAGGCCCCTTGTAGCAGCACTAGCCTCCTCCACTAAAAGCCAACAAGCCCTTAGAATGATGCAGTCTTTTTTTATTGCATATCCAAACTAGCCTGGTGTATCTAGGTTGGGCATTCTGGCCACGATCTTGCCCTCGATTCCTTGCTGGATGATCTGCAGCTGGTTGTAGGTATTTCCCTTCAAGACGGACTGGACATCAGTGCTGACTGAGGCATTCACTCCTTCCTGGAGCTCGCCTATAGGGAACCGGGGGGCACAGAGTTAGTGTTACTGTTAAGTTCAGAATGTGAGTGGAGCTTGGCGATTTCTTCCTCCATAGTGATGGTCATGTCCCTCCAGAAATCCACGCTCTTTCCTTGCTCGAGCTCCATGGACACCTGCAATGGAAGGAGAGAGGAACGTATGGGGGAGGCGAAGCACAGGAAGGGCCCGAGGGCCCAAGAGGCTCCCCATTGCCGCAGGAATTCCTCACCCACGGTGCCACATACCCACCGCCTGGAAATATGAACAAATAGTGAATTTTCTCCTTTTTAAGAAGGAAAAGGCGAAAATTTCCATAGAGAAGAAGGGATTTGTATACGAGGGGCCGCAATTTGGGAATATTTGCGTTCTCAAGGTTTTTTCTTTTTTTTTGGCTGGGTTAATTGTGAGCCAGACCTAGGTCAAAGGAAAGAAAGGGTGCTCCTGAGCTGGTGCAGAGTGCCTTTAAGGCAACCCCTGTCTTCGGTTCCTCCCATCCTTCCCAGGCCCTCTATGCCCCTTCCTCCACTACCACTAAGAAGGGAACTCTGAAGACATCGATAGCTTTGCATTTACAGTGGACCCTTTTATAACAGACAGCTTGTATAACATAAAATTTGTACAACATAAAATTGCAGGGATAGGGGAAATTTGCTTAACATAATTGCCTATGGGGAAAATCCGTACAACATAAAAATGGGATTTTTTTTTTTGCCCCTCATTTTAATGAATTCTGGGAGTTTGTAGTCCAAAAAAAATAGATTAAGGAAAGGAAATGAACGGTTTGAAGCCTTGGAGAACTGACATAATTATATTTTGCCACTGGAGGGCAGCAAAGGGCAGGTTTTGAAAGCGGGGGGAGAGCTTTTAATAGGGGGGGGCGATGCAGCCTTCTTTTGTCAGAGAGAGCTTGGTGCCTGCCCTGGGACTTGATTTGTTTATATTTAAATAAGGTGATCCTCCTTATGACTAAAACCACAGGGCTCGGAGCCTTCTCCTTCCTGGAGGTGATGGGGGATTTATTTATTTATTTCAGAAGCTTTCTCCCCAGAAAAAAAATTCTCTTATTTCGAGGGGTGATGATTGCTTCCAAGGCTAAACACTCCCCAGGAGTAAAATGCGAATTAAGTGGGTCAAAACATGGCTTTGTTTGGCAGCTGTGAATTGTGCTATTATTGAGTGCTTTGTCTGCGACTGTGGAATTAAATCAAACCCACTGACACGAGACTCCTTTTGTGCCGGTCTTTTATTGAAACTCTTTCCTCGCCTCCAGGAAGGCTTTTAAGATCAAAGAGGCCAGGCGGGGGGGGCGAGCGGGAGGGAGGGAGGAACTCTGCCCATGCTCAGGGGTCGGGGTCGGCAATTCCCCGCCCGAAACCGGTGAGCGCCAAGTGGTGCACGTGGGAACGGCGCCGCCGCTGCCCGGGCACAGGTTCCGTGTCCCGACCGGAACCCTTGAAGCGAAGGAGCAGCAGCAGAATCCCGGACGGACGTCATTAACTGGGACGGCGCGCAGCTTGCCATGGAGGAATCCGAGGGTGGCTTTCTGAATGGGAACAACCGAGGCCGGAGAGACATAGGTCAGATTCTCCAGCGTCACTTCCGGTCCGGGGGCTAGCCTGTAGGTAATGGCAGTGACCCAAGAGATACGAACCTCCAGGTTCGAATCCTGCAGAGTCCTTGTTTTTAAACGTGCCACGCTTCCGGAGCCGGAGAGATATAGGTTAGTTTGTCAAACGTCACTTCCGGTTGTGGGGTGGCTTAGAGGTTAATGTAATGGCCCGGACCTTGGGTTCCTTAGTTCGAATCCTCAGAGTTCCCTTTTTCCCGCCTTTGGCCTCTGGGGGCAGAAGGTTCAAATAGGCTATTAACACACTCAGAACCCAAGAGCCGCCGGTGGCTCAGTGGGTTCGGCGCCTGCAAAGGTAGTAGGTCCCTCCGGGGTCTGCTGGTTCGAATCCCCGCTGGGTTGCTGAGGTGGAGAAAAATAGCAGGGAATTTTTTTATTTTTTCCCCCTGGGTCCGGGCGCCATTTTGGCAAAAGGTGGTTCTCTTTTTCTGGGCCCGGGTCCCCCCAACCTGTACTACCTACGAGTGAGTCGCGCAGCCCTGACTGACGGTCCTGCCAAGGTGGGGCCAGTGAGGACTGTGCAACTTGCCCAAGGTTGCACAGGCGGCAGGACCCAAGCCCAGAAAGAGAGAACCAACCGGATGCGCAGCTGGTCAGGCTCACCCTCGGGGATTCGAACTCGGAGACTACCGGCCAACGAGAGCCGCCATTAAAAGTTAACAAGGGTTTTCCCCGCTGAGCCATCCCAGCTACTGGAAGTTTACACGGCTCCTGGTAAATTTGACACGCCGGGTCCTCCCCTGCCTCGATGACGAAACCGTCTCCCATTGGTCGAGAGCCCGATTGGCAGGCCTCGGAGCCTCTCCCCCTTCACCGCGGCGGGTCTCGGGCGTCGCGCCCTTTTGAGGTCATCACGCGTTTCTCTTTTGGAAAATAAAATGGAAAAAGCAATCCACGTCCTTTCTGATGGACCCCCATCGCAGTTGGCACCTCGTTGCCCCAAAGCCCGTCCAGGTCGCCCTCAGGGCAAAAACAGCCGCCCCCCCTCCCTCCCCCCCAAACCTCTGACTCAGGGGGGCTCCGGCTCCGTTCCTGGAGTTAAAGTAAAATGAAATGTATCCCCCCCCCCAAAAAAAAACACACCCCATCACCCCACACATTGGCCCCTTCACCCCCCCCACAAGGCTCAAGCCAGGAGCTAACCTGGACCACCCCCCAAATCGCCCCCTCCCAACGCTGGTCCTTTTGCATTTCCCTCTCTGGCAGCTTCGAAAAACAACAGTAAAGTGGACCCTCCTTGTATAACAAACAGCTTGTATAACATAAAAATGTGTACAACATAAAATATTCTGGAGAGAGGGGGAAATTTGCTTAACATAATCGCCTATGGGGAGAATCCGTACCACATAAACATGGGATCACTCCATTTTCAATGCATTCCTATGGGAATTGTATAAAGGAAAATTTGCTTAACATAATTTCATTTGGAACAAAGTAATTCCTTTCTACAAGGTACCACTGTATTAGATTAATTAGGCTTGAAAATAGCATGCTTGCTTGCTCGATTAGTTTATTTATTTATGACCATATACAGCAGCCACCTAGCCCAAAGGCTACTCTAGGCTGTTTACAAAGTGCAGAATACAAATTATAAAACACAAACGGTAAATATATACAAGTCAAATACAAACACAGTTCTATATAACAAAACAAACCATAATCAAGATAACTATAATATAAATTATAAGCCTGAGTAGGTCAGCTCTTTGCTCCATGCAGGCATACCTCTGGTCTGACAGGGTGTCTCCTGAATTAATTGACTGATTAATTGTTGGTTGCATTTCTTGAATCCAGATTCACTATGTAGGCTGCATAATTATATTGTCAACTATCCAGAGAGTGCTTGAAGTGCTATGGGGCGGTATATAAGCAGAAGCAGAACACTTTATGTACAAGGATAAAAAAAAAGAACAGCACTTTTGAAAATTATGAAACAAAGAATTATTAAACTTGCCATATGAAATATCCATCTACTGTATCTACCTACCTGTCTAGCTAGCTAGTTGTTGTTGAGGCATGCTGCTACATAAGGCATGATAAAAACCTGATAAGTTAATAAACAAAAAACATCTATTGTTTGGGGGGGGGGGAACCACACACACAGAAAAAGATATATATATATAATTGAGAACGGAAAGGAATCCAGCGTGAAAAGGGTCCAGAGTGCCTGGCATTTGCTCTATTGAAAAGGGCAGGCAAAAACACCCCTGTAAGACACGAGTCCCATCCTGAAACTGATTACTGGGTTATTAGTTTGCTGACCATCTACATCACTGTCAAAGAGAAAGAGAGAGAGAGAGAGAGAGAGAGAGAGAGAGAGAGAGAGAGAGAGAGAGAGAGAGAGAGAGAGAAGAAAACCTTGCAAGATTTACCAGTCTGTCGGTTTATTCTAAGAATATGTCTTTTGCGTCAGCTCCGAGGAAGACAGCCGGAGATGGAGGTATTGCAGAGAGAAGAGCAGGGAAGGTCAACCCAAAAGACTTCCAAAGCGCTCTTCGCGATCCCGGGATTGCGCCCTGAGCACAGAGCCAATCAGCTTCCCAGTCCTTGGTGTCGTTCGTTACGTCCCCAACGCCGTCCCGGATGGACCTGTATAAGCAGCTGAGCCTCCTGGAGCGCCTCTGGCTGAAAGAGGAGAAGACGACGCAGAAGGAGCTGATGAAGGGTCTGGAGACTCCCGAGGAGAAACGGGCCCGGTGCTTGGCCAATTAAGAGGTCCCAGGTTTTCAGGTGCTTCTGTTTCTTGTTATGTGCTGTCAAGTTGCCTCTTATGGCACCCCTCTGTAGAAGCAATCTCTTTTCCCCGGGTGGGGTGGGGGGTTTCTCATCTTCCAGCACTGTCTCTTGCTTCTCTTTCCCCCACCCTGGGAGTCTCATCATCTTCCAGCACTATTGTTTCGTTTTTGCACTGCCCCCGCCATCTCGTTGCCTCTGGCTCATGGCAATCCCATGGATGCGTGACCTTCAAATAATCGATCATTTCCCTCTCAGCTTTCTTCACTCTCCAGCTTTTCACACCCATACCTGGTGATCAGGAAGACAATCTTGGCCTTGGTTTCCAGCGACACAACTTCCTTACACTCGATCCCCTGGTGGATGATCTACAACTGGTTGTAGGTCTTCCCCTTCAAGACGGACTGGACATCAGCGCTGACCGAGGCGTTCACTTCTTCCTGGCGCTCACCAGTAGGAAACCGGGGGGGGGGCACAGAGTTAGCGTTACGGTTAGGTTTAGGCTGTGAGTGCGAGCTGCAGGTGTATCCCCGCTCGACCCAATGTTCAGTGAGACCGCTAACCGGGCCCTTTCCCGATGGCTTCCAGCTTCCACAGCTTGGCGATCTCTTCCTCCATAGTGATGGTCATGTCCCTCCAGAAATCCACGTTCTTTCCTTGCTCGAGCTCCATGGACACCGGCATCGGAAGGGGAGAGGAACGTCTGGGGGACGTAAGCCCCAGGTGGGGCCCGGGGGCCCAAGAGGCTCCCCATTGCCGCAGGAATTCCTCACCCACGGTGCCACGTACCCACCGCCTGGAAATATGAACAGAACAAAACCAGAAATAAGCTTTTCCACTGTGTAATGGTCAGAAATAGCCACTAAGCAGAGACTGTGCTATGTATAAGGCATACTACTATATGCAGTTTCCACCATCCATGGGAAGGCTTCGAACGACGTATATGGTGTATAAACCATACCATATAGATGCAGTGCATGCTTGTATAACAAGCAGTTTCTTTACCAGAAAATCTGCTTAAAAGAAAAATATTCCGGGGTCTTTTTTGGTGGTGTTCCCTGCTCTTCTCTCTCCGCTCCTTCCATCTCTGACTGTCTTCTTTGGAGCTGAAGCTAAAGACGTATTCTTAGAATAATCTGCCAATAAAATAAAACAAGTAGACTGGAAAATCTTACAAGGTTTTCTTCTCTCTCTGTCTCTCTCTGTCTCTATTTTTGACAGTGATGTAGACGGTCAACAAAATAATAACCCAGTAATTACTTTCAGGATGGGAATCGTGTCTTACAGGGGTGTATTTGCCTGCCCTTTTCCATGGAGCAAATGCCAGGCACCCTATACCCTTTTCACACTGGATTATTTTGGGGAAAAAACAGAAGTGACGCATCGCAAGGTGGGGTTAATTGTGAGCCAGACCTCGGTCAAAGGAAGGAAAGGGTCTCCTGAGCTGGTGCAGAGTGCCTTTAATAAGGGAACCCCTGTCCTCCTCGGTTCCTGCCATCCTTCCCAGGCCCTCTATGCCCCCTCCTCCACTACCACTAAGAAGGGAACTCCGAAGACATCCATAGCTTTCTATTTATTAGATTAATTAGGTTTGAAAATAGCTTGCTTGCTTGATTGATTAGTTTATTTATTTATGAGCTTCATATACAGCAGCCACCTAGCCCAAAGGCTACTCTGGGCAGTTTACAAAGTGCGGAATACAAATTATAAAACACATAGAGTAAATATATACAAGTTAAATACAAACAAATAACAAAACAATCCATAATCAAGGTTCATGCAGGCATAGCTCTGGTCTGACAGGGTGGCTTCTCAATTAATTGACTGATTAATTGGTTGGTTGCATTTCTTGAATCCAGATTCCAACCATCCTTCCTAGGCCCTCTATTCCCCTTCCTCCACTACCACTAAGAAGGGAACTCTGAAGTCACCCATAGGTTTGCATTTATTAGATTAATTAGATTAGAAAATAGCTCTATATCTATCTATCTATCTATCTATCTATCTATCTATCTATCTATCTATCTATCTATCTATCTATCTATCTATCTATCTATCTATCTAGAGCTTCATATACCGCAGCCACTAGCCCGTACAATAAATATATACAAGTCAAATCAAACAAAGTTCTAATGTAACTATAATAAAAATTATAACCCTGAGTGGGCTTTCACGCATGCGTCGAAAGGGGTGAGTCGCCTCCGGACGAGCTCCCTGAGACGATAAGTATTTTATAACCTTAAATGGCTCAGTCATAAACGAGAGAGGCTAAAACATGTGGAAAAGGAAAGGGGAGCCCTCCCTCTAATCCCCCCCAACGAGTGATTGATATCTCCCTCCGGTCCGGAGGTCATTTGAGATCAGAGGATCAAAGGAGAGGAGAGTCAAACGAAATGGCTGCTTTCACCAAACGCCAAGAAGTCCTCCTGATAAGCAAAACTGTACAGGCAGTGAAGGAGGAGATTTCTAAAACAGTTCGAGCAGAGCTACGACGAGTGATCCAGGAGGACCTTACAGAATTAATTCAGCAAGAAAACAGGAAATTAAATGACAGTATAAAAAAAACTGGTGGAAAATGTAAGCGATTTAAGTGTCGATGTCAGAGCGGTTGAAAAAAGGGTTGATCAAACAGAACTGAGATTAAAGAAGTTGGAGAATCGGGCTGTGGAAGCTGAGGACAGGCGTTGTAAAAACGTCAGACTTGGTTTACCGGAATTGATTGATGGTAAGGACATTATTCCTGAACTGTTATCTCTTTTGGTTGCTAACAATGTGGAAATAATATCAGGAAATGATATAGAAAGAGCTCACAGAGCTCATAGCAGAGAGTGAGGAAGAATTAAAGAACCTCTTAATGAGGGTGAAAGAGGAGAGTGAAAAAAATGGGCTGAAGCTCAACATCAAAAAAACTAAGATCATGGCCACTGGTCCCATCACCTCCTGGCAAATAGAAGGGGAAGAAATGGAGGCAATGACAGAGTTTATTTTCTTGGGCTCCTTTATCACTGCAGATGGCGACTGCAGCAACGAAATAAAAAGGCGCCTGCTTCTTGGGAGGAAAGCAATGGCAAACCTAGATAGCATCCTAAAGAGCAGAGACATCACTTTGCCAACTAAGGTCAGGATGGTTAAAGCTATGGTTTTTCCAGTAGTGATGTATGGAAGTGAGAGCTGGACTATAAAGGCTGATCGCCGCAGAATTGATGCTTTTGAGCTGTGGTGCTGGAGGAGAGTCTTGAGAGTCCCCTGGACTGCAAGGAGATCAAACCTATCCATTCTGAAAGAAATCAACCCTGAATGTTCCCTGGAGGCTCCAGTACTTTGGCCACCTCATGAGAAGAGAGGACTCCCTGGAAAAGAGGACGACAGAGAATGAGATGGTTGGACGGTGTCATCGATGCAACCAAAATGAATTTGACAAAACTCCGGGAGGCAGTGGAGGATAGGAAAGCCTGGCGAGCTCTGGTCCATGGGGTCACGAAGAGTCGGACACGACTGAATGACTGAACAACAACAACAACAACACAGAGAACTGAGATCCAAACCTAAAGATTCTGCACGCCCGAGAGATGTTATAGTTGCACTGTGTAAGGAGAGACTGGCTGATCAGCTATTGAAAGAGACGAGAAAAAAAGGATCTTTAAATTATAAGGGAGCCACCATGAGATTCTTCCCGGACCTATCTCTGGAAACTTCAAGGAGAAGACAGGAAATGCGCCCGTATACAAGAGAACTGACTGCTGCCAACTGCAGATTTACATGGATTTATCCAGCCACAATAAACAGTTTAAAGCAAGAAATCCAAGTGAGGCAGAACTGATGCTACAAAGCCTTGGGATTACTCCGCCAGAAAGATCCCAAGAAGAAGGAGAACGAGAGCCTCGTGACGAAGAATAAATAACTGTTTGTGTAAACAGAGAATAACAGAGTTAATTGTGAATAAGAGAAAAACAGCTTAAATGGGAATAGGATATGGTATAGGAATATGGATATAGGACATAGATTTGTAAAGAGAATATTGTTACAGGACTTAATTCATATGAACTACGGGGATGAAAAGAATAAGATATGAAAAGGGTTAATAAGGGAGAAGGGAGGGGGAAGGAGGAGGGAGGGAGAAGAGAAAGTACATGAGGCTGGGGGAGGTTTCCCATGGGTATGATTCAAGGTAAAAGGGAAGTGGAGGAGATAATGAATGGTGAATTAAGCGGGGGGGGGGGGGAGGAAGAAGTAAGTTATAGGTGTCGGGATAATTTTGTAAGGAGAACACATAGATAATGAAATGTTTAGGGAAAGAAAGGAGGCTGAGCATTTATTACAAATGTGTTAAATATTGTCTACAGGGGCAAAAGGGGAGCGGCAACGGGAAGATCAAGCTTTGCATGGTGCTCAGAATGGGTAGTAAGCCTATGGAAGGGGTGGGGCTGCAAAGCAGGGGGGTAAGAAATAAGAAGCAAGCAAATAAAAGTGAAATAAGGTGGAATGGTAAGGCCAAAATAGGTGATGAGAAAGATCAATGGGAGGGGACATGTCAGACCAGAGCTATGCCTGCATGGAGCAAAGAGCTGACCTACTCAGGCTTATAATTTATATTATAGTTATCTTGATTATGGTTTGTTTTGTTATATAGAACTTTGCTTGTATTTGACTTGTATATATTTACAGTATGTGTTTTATAATTTGAATTCTGCACTTTGTAAACAGCCCAGAGTAGCCTTTGGGCTAGGTGGCTGCTGTATATGAAGCTCATAAATAAATAAACTAATCAAACAAGCAAGTAATTTTCAAACCTAATTAATCTAATAAATGCAAAGCTATGGATGTCTTTAGAGTTCCCTTCTTAGTGGTAGTGGAGGAGGGGGCATAGAGGGCCTGGGAAGGATAGGAAGAACCGATGACAGGAGATACCTTAAAGGCATTCTGCACCATCTTAAAAGCACTTTGCACCAGCTCAGGAGCACCCTTTCCTTCCTTTGACCTAGGTCTGGCTCACAATTAACCCCGCCAAAAAAAAAAAAAACCTTGGGAACGCAAATATCCCCAAATTGCGGCCCCTCGTATACAAACCCCTTCATCCCCATGGAAATTTTCGCCTTTTCCTTCTTAAAAAGAAGAAAATTCACTATATAGAAAAAGCAATATAGGTAGGGGAAAGGGTGCCGCTCTATCCCGGTTGACTCTATGGTATCCGACCTCTATGATCCCCCGAGGAAACTCCCACCTTTCGCGCCCCCTTTTTTGGACTCACCTCCCATCCCGATCTCGTCTCCTTCTCCTCCGACTCTCCCACGATCCGGATCTGGACCGGATTCTCCTCCGGCGCCGTTCTCGGGACCGGGACCGCGAACCCATGGCCGCTCTAGCTCGGCCCTACCTCTTAGCGACGCGTCACTTCCGGTAACCCTGATGACGCGACAAGGGCCTTTCGGCCGCGCTCCTTCCGGTTTCCGCGAGTGACGCAAGAAGGGGGCCTTGCGGGAATGCGAGGCCATGACAGAACAAACTTAAGCATTGCCTGACCGAATTTTTACAATCATGATGCATATTTTCACTATATACTTATTATTCCCTCCAGCGGAGGTGTGGTAAACGCATCAGTGCCACGACGCTCCGTATCTCTAATATGAAACGAGGGTAAAACTCACTTAGGCGGAGAGGAAATTTAATTATTGTTCAGGCAATGATATAGGACAGCCTCCCATTCTTTCCTATAGGAAACCAAAGGGCGGTCCAGTGTCTCCCTCCTGTGGCCCAACTGGGCATTGCAGCCTCCCGTTGTTTCCAATGGGGAATTTAACGGCCGCACCAGTGCTGACATCCTGTGGCCATTTCTGGGAATTGCAGCCTCCCATTATTTCTAATGAGAAATCATTGCGGAATAGATTTGTGACACATAGAGCCAAATTTTTTGAAGAGAGGGGCGGGAGTAGTGTGACCCATAGAGCTAAAATCATAAAGAGAGATACAAAGGAATGGTTATGTCCTTAAGTGATAATAATTTTAATCATTTTAATAATGTTTAATTATTCTAATTCTCACCTTTTTTAAGGAGGCGTTTGGCGACCTTTCCACTTAATTTTCTTTTTCCCCCTTCTCTTTTTTGCCGCTTGTGTTATCCCGCTGGAGGGTTTGCCTCCCCTCCTTTTTTATTGCAATCTGTGGATTGGCCTTTTATTGTTTTGTTTTATTTGTTATTTGTTAACCGCCCAGAGTTCCAATTCGGAAGATGGGTGCGATACAACTGTTCTAAATAAATAATAAATAATAAATAAATACTTTTAATTAATATATGTTTTATATCATACGAGGTGGGGGGGGGGAGGGTGACACAAAGACCGAAATGAAAAAAAAAACAGAGAGAGAGGATGCAGCTTAGGACCGGATAAATTATTTATTATCTATTATTTTGTGTTTTATTTTGCTTTATTGAAATAAATATATTTCGGGGGGAAACGGAAGTGACGCATCGCAAGGCGGGGTTAATTGTGAGCCAGACCTAGGTCAAAGGAAAGAAAGGGTGCTCCTGAGCTGGTGCAGAGTGCCTTTAAGGCAACCCGCTTGTGTTATCCCGCTGGAGGGTTTGCCTCCCCTCCTTTTTTATTGCAATCTGTGGATTGGCCTTTTATTGTTTTGTTTTATTTGTTAACCGCCCAGAGTTCCAATTCGGAAGATGGGTGCGATACAACTGTTCTAAATAAATAATAAATAATAAATAAATACTTTTAATTAATATATGTTTTATATCATATGAGGTGGGTGGGTAGTGTGACACATAGAGCGAAAAGAAAAGAAAAAGAGAAAGAGAGAGAGGATGCAGCTTAGGACCGGATAAGTTATTTATTATCTATTATTTTGTGTTTTATTTTGCTTTATTGAAATAAATATATTTTGAAAAAAACGGAAGTGACGCATCGCAAGGCGGGGTTAATTGTGAGCCAGACCTAGGTCAAAGGAAAGAAAGGGTGCTCCTGAGCTGCTGCAGAGTGCCTTTAAGGCAACCCCCGTCCTCCTCGGCTCCAACCATCCTTCCCAGGCCCTCTATGCCCCTTCCTCCACTACCACTAAGAAGGGAACTCTGAAGTCACCCATAGGTTTGCATTTATTAGATTAATTAGATTAGAAAATAGCTCTATCTATCTATCTATCTATCTATCTATCTATCTATCTATCTATCTAGAGCTTCATATACCGCAGCCACCTAGCCCAAAGGCTACTCTGGGCAGTTTACAAAGTGCAGAATACAAATTATAAAACACGTATAGTAAATATATACAAGTCAAATACAAACAAAGTTCTAATGTGACTATAATAAAAATTATAACCCTGAGTGGGCCAACCCTTTCCTCTTTCCAGGCATAGCTCTGGTCTGACAGGGTGGCTTCTCAATTAATTGACTGCTTAATTGGTTGGTTGTGTTTCTTGAATCCAGATTCAGTGTGTCGCCTCAACAATTAAATTGTAAAGAACCCAGAGAGTGCTTGAAGTGCAATGAGGCGGTATATAACCAGAAGCAGAACAGTTTACATACAAGGATCAGGAAAGAAGAACGGCACTTCTGAATATTATGAAACAAAGAATCTATAAAGTTGCCCTATGAAATATCCATCTACTGTATCTACCTCAAGCTAGCTAGCTAGTTGTTGTGGCATGCTGCTAGATGAGGCCGGATAAAAAACCTGATAAGTAAATAAATAAAAACAAAACATCTACTGTTTGGTGGGGGGGGGGAACCACACACACAGAAAAATATACATATATATAATTGAAAAGAGAGAGGAATCCACAATGAAAAGGGTCTAGAGCAGTGGTTCTCAACATGTTGGTCCCCAGATGTTCCTGGACTGCAACTCCCAGAAACCCCTTCCGGCACAGCGAGTGGTGGAGGCTTCTGGGAATTGCATCACTGTGAAAAATTGAGAAAGAGAGAGAAGAAAACCTTGCAAGATTTTAGAGTCTACTTGTTTTATTTTATTGGCAGATTATTCTAAGAATACGTCTTTAGCTTCAGCTCCAAAGAAGACAGTCAGAGATTGAAGGAGCGGAGAGAGAAGAGCAGGGAACACCACCAAAAAAGACCCCGGAATATTTTTCTTTTAAGTGGATTTTCTGGTAAACAAACCGCTTGTTATACGAGCATGCACTGCATCTATATGGTATGGTTTATACACCATATAGGTGGTTCGAAGCCTTCCCGTGGATGGTGGAAACTGCAGATAATAGTATGCCAGATACATAGCACAGTCTCTGCTTAGTGGCTATTTCTGGCCATTACACAGTGGAAATGCTTATTTCTGGTTTTGTTCTGTTCATATTTCCAGGCGGTGGGTACGTGGCACCGTGGGTGAGGAATTCCTGCGGCAATGGGGAGCCTCTTGGGCCCTCGGGCCCTTCCTGTGCTTCACCTCCCCCAGATGTTCCTCTCTCCTTCCGTTGCAGGTGTCCATGGAGCTCGAGCAAGAAAAGAACGTGGATTTCTGGGAGGGACATGACCATCACTATGGAGGAAGAGATCGCCAAGCTGTGGAAGCTGGAAGCCATCGGGAAAGGGCCTGGTAAGCGGTCTCACTGAACAGTAGGTGGAGCGGGGATACACCTGCAGCTCGCACTCACAGCCTAAACCGAACCGTAACGCTAACTCTGTGCCCCCCCCCCCCCCGGTTTCCTACAGGCGAGCGCCAGGAAGGAGTGAACGCCTCGGTCAGCGCTGATGTCCAGTCCGTCTTGAAGGGGAAGACCTACAACCAGCTGCAGATCATCCACCAGGGGATCGAGGGCAAGATTGTGGCCAGAACGCCCAACCTAGATCCACCAGGCTAGTTTGGATATGCAACTACAACAAAAAAGACTGCATCATTCTAAGGGCTTATTGACGTTTAGGCTAGGGCTGCTACAAGGGGCCTTCCTTGATCCTGCAGGGGCTGGTTTGTGTTGGCTTGGAAGGGGTGATGCCAAGGTAGTCAGGGGAGATCTCATGCCCTCCCATGGCCTTTTGGAAAGACTGCCACAGGGTCAACACTGGGCAAGGCACTTCGTGCGGTGAAACCCGGAGAAGAGGAGGCCTCTAGCACTGTGATTGAGGTCAAAACCAGAGCTGGCACCTTGTGTTTAAAAAATGCTCTTGTATTGCTGTAAAAAACTTCCCGGTGTCTAATGGTGGGTCTTCCCCTTTACGTGCACAAGGAGAGGGAAGAGATTGAAAGGCAGGAGGAAAGTATCCTAAAATTAGCCTGTCAAAATACAGGCAGTTGTTTTAGGTGAACACATCGGTCAAGGGGGAAAAAAATACAATGAATTTTTAGAAATGCTGAGCTGCCAAGGTTTTAACCGGATATCAAAAGGACCTGGCTATAAATGACTGTAACAACGTTGCCTGCAATCACACTGCTAACACAGGCTTGGAATTCTCGGGGTTGTGGTCCAAAACATCAGGAGGGCCGAAGTTTGGACATGCCTGGCCTAAATGTACCATGGAGGACAGAGGCAAGATATTCACTTGAGCTCCGCAAGCGAGAGGGGAGTTCAAAAGCTCCTCCTTGCCCTGTTCACACAACAAATATTACTCTCTCTGTATATCAATGTTTTTTTAAGAAAAATAAAGCCAAATAAAGACAGAAAACCATAGATAATGATTAAAAATCTTTATCGACTCTGCAACTTGTTTCTCTCCTTTTTTATTTTAGCTCTATCTGTCACACTAACCCCCACCCCATATATATATACCTGTCTCTACTCTCTCTCTCTCTCTGTATAAGCATCTCCCACGCCCGTGGCTCTTCAGGCGTGGACCCGCAACGTTCCAACAGAGATAATCCAATGCTTTTTTTTTTTTTTTTGCATCCAGAAAGATTGGAGCTGCCGTCTGATCCGGATGGGCATCATAATGTTCCAAGACGTTGAGAGTTGTACGTACTTACGTTGTTCCCCGTCTGGCCTTTCCGGGAGGAAATTCAGACTGGTCTGAATTCATTATTCGGAAAATTCTTCTCTCCATTCTGTGTGTCGATATCGTGGCTTCCCGGCTGCTTCAGAAACCAAAATCGCGATCCTGGTGCCCGGTACCCACTCAAGATGTAAAATTTCCATACATTCTGAGAAAAAAACTGGAAATAAATATTTAAAAAATACCACACACCTTCCCCTTCATTTCCCCCAGCCCGGGTTTTTCTCCAAAGTTGTTCCCCATGGTTTCAAAACATCGGGAAATTGTACCTTTCTAACTTCCAATTTACTGGACAAAAGGAGAACATCCCAGTGTAAGCCTCACTACTCAGTGAGGACTAGCACCTTGGGGAAAAAATGTCTCCAGCGTTTTCAATGGGGCTGAGTTCTTAGTTTCCAACCCTCCTCTTTGTGTGGTATCTTGGAGTTAAACCAAGGACCCCCACCCCTGTCTGCACCCATTTCTAAAGAATCTTACTTTCTGCAGCTCCAGGCAGTTGTCTTTCTGGATCTGCTCGTTAGGTTCCTTAAGTTCTTTTTCAGCCAGGTGGCCGATCTTCCTTTTCTCCAAAGCCTGAAACAGATGGGAAGGGGGGGGGGGGAAACAGAGAACCCATCAGAGGATCCTTAGCAGGATAAGAGATGTATTGATATGTAAAACATTCGGAGAAGGTGGCTGAAGCCAAGCCCCTCACGTGTGACCGACAATATTTGATATTAACTAGAACTCAAGGCCCAGGGCTCAGCGTGGACAAATGGAAACTGCGCAGAAGGAGTGACAGAATTAGAGACGGTTGTCAAGTGTAAGGAGACATGTCGCTGGAAACCACGGCCAAGACTGTCCTCCTGATCACCAGGTATAGGTGTGAAAAGCTGGAGAGTGAAGGAAGCTGAGAGGGAAATAATTGATTAATTGAAGGTGCAAAAACGAAACGATAGCGCTGGAAGACGAGATTCCCAGGGTGGGGAAAAGAGAAGCAAGCGATAGTGCTGGAAGCTGAAACCACCACCACCCCAGGTAAAAGAGATGGCTTCTACAGAGGGGTGCCATAAGAGGCAACTTGACAGCAGATAACAACAAACAGAAGCACTTGAAAACCTGGGACATCTTTCTTGCCCAAGCGCCGGGCCCATTTCTCCTCGGGGATCTCCTGAGCCTTCATCAGCTCCTTCTACGCCTTCTTCTCCTCTTTCAGCCGAAGGCGCTCCTGGAGGCTTTGCTGTTCACCCAGGTCCATCCAGGAAGGCGTTGGGGACATCACACACGACACCGAGGACCTGGGAGCTGATTGACTCCGTGCTCGGGGAGGAATCCCGGGATTGTGAGAAGCGCTTTGGGGGTCTTTTGGGTTAACCTTCCCTGCTCTTCTCTCTCCGCTTCCTCCATCTCCGGCTGTCTTCCTCGCAACCTGAAGCAAAAGACGTATTCTTAGAATAACCACGATTAAAATAAAACGGGTAGACTGGAAAATCGTGCAAGGTTTTCTTCTCTCTCTCTCTCTCTCTCTCTCTCTCTCTCTCTCTCTCTCTATGACAGTGATGTAGATGGTCAGCAAAATAATAACCCAGTAATTAGCTTCAGGATGGGAATCGTGTCTTACAGGGTGTTTTTGCCTGGCCATTCAACTGAACAAATGCCAGCCACCCTGGAACCTTTTCACCCTGGATTCCTTTCCTTTCCGATCTCAGTATATCTAACTTTTTCAATGTGTCTGGTCCCCCCCCAAAAAAGAGATGTTTTTGTTTATTTACTTATCAGGTTTTTAATCCTGTCTTTTCTAGCAGCATGCCACAACAACAACTAGCTAGCTACATAGGTAGGTAGATACAGTAGATGGATATTTCATATGGCAACTTTATAGATTCTTTGTTTCATAATATTCAGAAGTGCCGTTCTTCTTTCCTGATCCTTGTACGCAAACTGTTCTGCTTCTGGTTATATACCGCCCCATTGCACTTCAAGCACTCTCTGGATGGCTGACAATTTAATTATGCAGAATGCACATGGAATCTGGATTCAAGAAATGCAACCAACCAATTAATCAGTCAATTAATTGAGAAGCCACCCTGTCAGACCAGAGCTATGCCTGCATGAACCTTGATTATGGATTGTTTTGTTATTTAGAAGTTTGTTTGTATTTAACTTGTATATATTTACTCTATGTGTTTTATAATTTGTATTCCGCACTTTGTAAACTGCCCAGAGTAGCCTTTGGGCTAGGTGGCTGCTGTATATGAAGCTCATAAATAAATAAATTAATCAAGCAAGCAAGCAAGCTATTTTCAAACCTAATTAATTTAATAAATAGAAAGCTATGGATGTCTTCGGAGTTTCCTTCTTAGTGGTAGTGGAGGAGGGGGCATAGAGGGCCTGGGAAGGATGGGAGGAACCGAGGAAGACGGGGGTTGCCTTAAAGGCACTCTGCACCAGCTCAGGAGCACCCTTTCTTTCCTCTGACCTAGGTCTGGCTCACAATTAACCCAGCCCAAAAAAAGAAAAAACCTTGGGAACGCAAATATCCCCAAATTGCGGCCCCTCGTATACAAACCGCTTCTTCCCCATGGAAATTTTCGCCTTTTCCTTCTTAAAAAGAAGTAAATTCACTATATAGAAAAAGCAATATAGGTAGGGGAAAGGGTGCCGCTCTATCCCCGTTGACTCTATGGTACCCGATCTCTATGATCTCCCGAGGAAACTCCCACCTTTCGCGCCCCCTTTTTTGGACTCACCTCCCATCCCGGTCTCGTCTCCTTTTCCTCCGACTCTCCCTCGATCCGGATCTGGACCGACTTCTCCTCCGGCGCCGTTCTCGGGACCGGGACCGCGAACCCGTGGCCGCTCTAGCTCGGCCGTACCTCTTAGCCAACCGTCACTTCCGGTACTCCCGATGACGCCCGTAGGGACTTCCGGACGCGCTCCTTCCGGTTTCCGCGAGTGACGCAAAAAGGGGGCCTTTCGGGAATGCGAGGCCGTGACCGGACAAACTTAAGCATTGCCTGACCGAATTTTTACAATCATGATGCATATTTTCACTATATACTTATTATTCCCTCCAGCGGAGGTGTGGTAAACGCATCAGTGCCACGACGCTCCGTATCTCTGATAGGAAACGAGGGAAAAACTCACTTAGGCGGAGAGGAAATTTAATTATTGTTCAGGCAATGTTAGAGACAGCCTCCCATTCTTTCCTATGGGAAACAAAGGGCGGTCCAGTGCCTCCCTCCTGTGGCCCAACTGGGCATTGCAGCCTCCCGTTGTTTCCAATGGGGAATTTAAAGGCCGCACCAGTGCTGACATCCTGTGGCCATTTCTGGGAATTGCAGCCTCCCATTATTTCTAATGGGAAATCATTGCGGAGTAGATTTGTGACACATAGAGCCAAATTTTTTTGAAGAGAGGGGCGGGAGTAGTGTTACCCATAGAGCTAAAATAAGAGAGACACGAAGGAATGGTTATGTCCTTACGTGATAATAATTTTAATCATTTGAATAATGTTTAATTATTCTAAACTCACCTTTTTAAGGAGGTGTTTGGCGACCTTTCCACTTAATTTTCTTTTTCCCCCCTCTCTTTTTTGCCGCTTGTGTTATCCCGCTGGAGGGTTTGCCTCCCCTCCTTTTTTACTGCAATCTGTGGATTGGCCTTTTATTGTTTTGTTTTATTTGTTAACCGCCCAGAGTTCCAATTCGGAAGATGGGCGCGATACAACTGTTCTAAATAAATAATAAATAATAAATAAATACTTTTAATTAATATATGTTTTATATCATATGAGGTGGGGGGGTAGTGTGACAGACACATAGAGCGAAAAGAAAAGAAAAACAGAGAGAGAGGATGCAGCTTAGGACTGGATAAATTATTTATTATCTATTATTTTGTGTTTTATTTTGCTTTATTGAAATAAATATATTTCGGGGGGAAACGGAAGTGACGCATCGCAAGGCGGGGTTAATTGTGAGCCAGACCTAGGTCAAAGGAAAGAAAGGGTGCTCCTGAGCTGCTGCAGAGTGCCTTTAAGGCAACCCCCGTCCTCCTCGGCTCCAACCATCCTTCCCAGGCCCTCTATGCCCCTTCCTCCACTACCACTAAGAAGGGAACTCTCAAGTCACCCATAGGTTTGCATTTATTAGATTAATTAGATTAGAAAATAGCTCTATCTATCTATCTATCTATCTATCTATCTATCTATCTATCTATCTATCTATCTAGAGCTTCATATACCGCAGCCACCTAGCCCAAAGGCTACTCTGGGCAGTTTACAAAGTGCAGAATACAAATTATAAAACAAGTATAGTAAATATATACAAGTCAAATACAAACAAAGTTCTAATGTGACTATAATAAAAATTATAACCCTGAGTGGGCCAACCCTTTGCTCTGTCCAGGAATAGCTCTGGTCTGACAGGGTGGCTTCTCAATTAATTGACTGCTTAATTGGTTGGTTGTGTTTCTTGAATCCAGATTCAGTGTGTCGCCTCAACAATTAAATTGTAAAGAACCCAGAGAGTGCTTGAAGTGCAATGGGGCAGTATATAACCAGAAGCAGAACAGTTTACATACAAGGATCAGGAAAGAAGAACGGCACTTCTGAATATTATGAAACAAAGAATCTATAAAGTTGCCCTATGAAATATCCATCTACTGTATCTACCTAGCTAGTTGTTGTGGCATGCTGCTAGATGAGGCCGGATAAAAAACCTGATAAGTAAATAAATAAAAACAAAACATCTACTGTTTGGTGGGGGGGGGAACCACACACACAGAAAAATATACATATATATAATTGAAAAGGGAGAGGAATCCACAATGAAAAGGGTCTAGAGCAGTGGTTCTCAACATGTTGGTCCCCAGATGTTCCTGGACTGCAACTCCCAGAAACCCCTTCCGGCACAGCGAGTGGTGGAGGCTTCTGGGAATTGCATCACTGTGAAAAATTGAGAAAGAGAGAGAAGAAAACCTTGCAAGATTTTAGAGTCTACTTGTTTTATTTTATTGGCAAATTATTTTAAGAATACGTCTTTAGCTTCATCTCCAAAGAAGACAGTCAGAGATGGAAGGAACGGAGAGAGAAGAGCAGGGAACACCACCAAAAAAGACCCCGGAATATTTTTCTTTTAAGTGGATTTTCTGGTAAACAAACCGCTTGTTATACGAGCATGCACTGCATCTATATGGTATGGTTTATACACCATATAGGTGGTTCTAAGCCGTCCCGTGGATGGTGGAAACCGCAGATAATAGTATGCCAGATACATACCACAGTCTCTGCTTAGTGGTTATTTCTGGCCATTACACAGTGGAAATGCTTATTTCTGGTTTTGTTCTGTTCATATTTCCAGGCGGTGGGTACGTGGCACCGTGGGTGAGGAATTCCTGCGGCAATAGGGAGCCTCTTGGGCCCTCGGGCCCTTCCTGTGCTTCGCCACCCCCAGATGTTGCTCTCTCCTTCCGTTGCAGGTGTCCATGGAGCTCAAGCAAGGAAAGAACGTGGATTTCTGGAGGGACATGACCATCACTATGGAGGAAGAGATCGCCAAGCTGTGGAAGCTGGAAGCCATCGGGAAAGGGCCTGGTAAGCGGTCTCACTGAACAGTAGGTGGAGCGGGGATACACCTGCAGCTCGCACTCACAGCCTAAACCGAACCGTAACGCTAACTCTGTCCCCCCCCCCCCGGTTTCCTACAGGCGAGCACCAGGAAGGAGTGAACGCCTCGGTCAGCGCTGATGTCCAGTCCGTCTTGAAGGGGAAGACCTACAACCAGCTGCAGATCATCCACCAGGGGATCGAGGACAAGATTGTGGCCAGAATGCCCAACCTAGATCCACCAGGCTAGTTTGGATATGCAACTACAACAAAAAAGACTGCATCATTCTAAGGGCTTATTGACGTTTAGGCTAGGGCTGCTACAAGGGGCCTTCTTTGATCCTGCAGGGGCTGGTTTGTGTTGGCTTGGAAGGGGTGATGCCAAGGTAGTCAGGGAGGATCTCATGCCCTCCTATGGCCTTTCGGAAAGACTGCCACAAGGTCAACACTGGGCAAGGCACTTCGTGCGGTAAAACCCGGAGAAGAGGAGGCCTCTAGCACTGTCATTGAGGTCAAAACCAGAGCTGGCACCCTGAGTTTTAAAAATGCTCTTGTATTGCTGTAAAAAACTTCCCGGTGTCTAATGGTGGGTCTTACCCTTTACGTGCACAAGGAGAGGGAAGAGATTGCAAGGCAGGAGGAAAGTATCCTAAAATTAGCCTGTCAAAATACAGACAGTTGTTTTAGGTGAACACATCGGTCAAGGGGAAAAATACAATGAATTTTTAGAAATGCTGAGCTGCCAAGGTTTTAACCGGATATCAAAATGACCTGGCTATAAATGACTGTAACAACGTTGCCTGCAATCAGACTGCTAACACAGGCTTGGAATTCTCGGGGTTGTGGTCCAAAACATCAGGAGGGCCGAAGTTTGGACATGCCTGGCCTAAATGTACCATGGAGGACAGAGGCAAGATATTCACTTGAGCTCCGCAAGCGAGAGGGGAGTTCAAAAGCTCCTCCTTGCCCTGTTCACACAACAGATATTACTCTCTCTATATATCTATGTTTTTTTTTTAAGAAAAATAAAGCCAAATAAAAAGACAGAAAACCATAGATAATGATTAAAAATCTTTATCGACTCTGCAACTTGTTTCTCTCCTTTTTTATTTTAGCTCTATCTGTCACACTAACCCCCACCGAATACACACACACACACACACACACACACACACACACACACACACACACACACACACACACACCCCTTTCTCTACTCTCTCTCTCTGTATAAACATCTCCCACGCCCGTGGCTCTTCAGGCGTGGACCCGCAACGTTCCAACAGAGATAATGCTTTTTTTTTTTTTTTTTTTGCATCCAGAAAGATTGGAGCTGCCGTCTGATCTGGATGGGCGTCATAATGTTCCAAGACGTTGAGATTTGTACGTACTTATGTTGTTCCCCGTCTGGCCTTTCCGGGAGGAAATTCAGACTGGTCTGAATTCATTATTCGGAAAATTCTTCTCTCCATTCCGTGTGTCGATATCATGGCTTCCCGGCTGCTTCAGAAACCAAAATCGTGATCCTGGTGCCCGGTACCCACTCAAGATGTAAAATTTCCTGACATTCTGAGAAAAAAAAACTGGAAATAAATATTTAAAAAATACCACACACCTTCCCCTTCATTTCCCCCAGCCCGGGTTTTTCTCCAAAGTTGTTCCCCATGGTTTCAAAACATCGGGAAATTGTACCTTTCTAACTTCCACTTTTCTGGACAAAAGGAGAACATCCCAGTGTAAGCCTCACTACTAAGTGAGGACTAGCACCTTGGGGAAAAAATGTCTCCAGCGTTTTTAATGGGGCTGAGTTCTTAGTTTCCAACCCTCCTCTTTGTGTGGTATCTTGCAGTTAAACCAAGGACCCCCACCCCTGTCTGCACCCATTTCTGAAGAATCTTACTTTCTGCAGCTCCAGGCAGTTGTCCTTCTGGATCCGCTCGTTAGGTTCCTTAAGTTATTTTTCAGCCAGGTGGCCGATCTTCCTTTTCTCCAAAGCCTGAAACAGATGGGAAGGGGGGGGAGGAAACAGAGAACCCACCAGAGGATCCTTAGCAGGATAAGAGATGTATTGATATGTAAAACATTCGGAGAAGGTGGCTGAAGCCAAGCCCCTCACGTCTGACCGACGATATTTGATATTAACTAGAACTCAAGGCCCAGGGCTCAGCGTGGACAAATGGAAACTGCGCAGAAGGAGTGACAGAATTAGAGACGGTTGTCAAGTGTAAGGAGACATGTCGCTGGAAACCACGGCCAAGATTGTCCTCCTGATCACCAGGTATGGGTGTGAAAAGCTGGAGAGTGAAGGAAGCTGAGAGGGAAATAATTGATTAATTGAAGGTGCAAAAACGAAACGATAGTGCTGGAAGACGAGATTCCCAGGGTGGGGAAAAGAGAAGCAAGAGATAGTGCTGGAAGCTGAAACCACCACCACCCCAGGTAATAGAGATGGCTTCTACAGAGGGGTGCCATAAGAGGCAACTTGACAGCAGATAACAACAAACAGAAGCACCTGAAAACCTGGGACATCTTTCTTGCCCAAGCGCCGGGCCCATTTCTCCTCGGGGATCTCCTGAGCCTTCATCAGCTCCTTCTACGCCTTCTTCTCCTCTTTCAGCCGAAGGCGCTCCTGGAGGCTTTGCTGTTCACCCAGGTCCATCCAGGAAGGCCTTGGGGACGTCACACACGACACCGAGGACCTGGGAGCTGATTGACTCCGTGCTCGGGGAGCAATCCCGGGATTGTGAGAAGCGCTTTGGGGGTCTTTTGGGTTAACCTTCCCTGCTCCTCTCTCTCCGCTTCCTCCATCTCCGGCTGTCTTCCTCGGAACCTGAAGCAAAAAACGTATTCTTAGAATAAACACCAATAAAATAAAACCGACAGACTGGAAAATCTTGCAAGGTTTTCTTCTCTCTCTCTCTCTCTATGACAGTGATGTAGATGGTCAGCAAAATAACAACCCAGTAATTAGCTTCAGGATGGGAATCGTGTCTTACAGGGTGTTTTTGCCTGGCCATTCAACTGAACAAATGCCAGCCACCCTGGAACCTTTTCACCCTGGATTCCTTTCCTTTCCGATCTCAGTATATCTAACTTTTTCAGTGTGTGTGGTTTCCCCCCCCCAAAAAAAAACAATAGATGTTTTTGTTTATTTACTTATCAGGTTTTTAATCCTGTCTTTTCTAGCAGCATGCCACAACAACAACTAGCTAGCTAGATAGGTAGGTAGATACAGTAGATGGATATTGCATATGGCAACTTTATAGATTCTTTGTTTCATAATATTCAGAAGTGCCGTTCTTCTTTCCTGATCCTTGTAAGTAAACTGTTCTGCTTCTGCTTATATACCTCCCCATAGCACTTCAAGCACTCTCTGGATGGTTGACAATTTAATTATGCAGACTGCACATGGAATCTGGATTGAAGAAATTTAACCAACCAATTAATCAGTCAATTAATTGAGAAGCCACCCTGTCAGACCAGAGCTATGCCTGCATGAACCTTGATTATGGATTGTTTTGTTATTTAGAAGTTTGTTTGTATTTAACTTGTATATATTTACTCTATGTGTTTTATAATTTGTATTCCGCACTTTGTAAACTGCCCAGAGTAGCCTTTGGGCTAGGTGGCTGCTGTATATGAAGCTCATGAATGAATAAACTAATCAATCAAGTAAGCAAGCTATTTTCAAACCTAATTAATCTAATAAATAGAAAGCTATGGATGTCTTCGGAGTTTCCTTCTTAGTGGTAGTGGAGGAAGGGGCATAGAGGGCCTGGGAAGGATGGGAGGAACCGAGGAGGACAGGGGCTGCCTTATTAAAGGCACTCTGCAGCAGCTCAGGAGCACCCTTTCTTTCCTTTGACCTAGGTCTGGCTCACAATTAACCCAGGCCAAAAAAAGAAAAAACCTTGGGAACTCAAATATCCCCAAATTGCGGCCCCTCGTATACAAACCCCTTATTCCCCGTGGAAATTTTCGCCTTTTCCTTCTTAAAAAGGAGAAAATTCACTATATAGAAAAAGCAATATAGGTAGGGGAAAGGATGCCGCTCTATCCCCGTTGACTCGATGGTACCCGACCTCTATGATCCCCCGAGGAAACTCCTACCTTTCGCGCCCCCCTTTTTGGACTCACCTTCCATCCCGGTCTCGTCTCCTTCTCCTCCGACTCTCCCTCGATCCGGATCTGGACCGGGTTCTCCTCCGGCGCCGTTCTCGGGACCGGGACCGCGAACCCATGGCCGCTCTAGCTCGGCCCTCCCTCTTAGCGACGCATCACTTCCGGTTTCCCCTATGACGCGGGGCGCCGAGGACGGTCCAGCTGCAATTCCAAGTGTGGCCACAAGACGGAGACACTGGACCGCCCTTTGTTTCCTATGGGAATGAATGCGAGGCTGTCTATATCAGTGCCTGAAGAGTTAATAGATTTCCTCTCCGCCTAAGTGAGTTTTCCACTCGTTTCATATTACTGATGAGGCACGGGGTGGCACTGCTGCATTTACAACACCATTTCCGAATTTTAAAAGCCGTATATTATGGAAATGTGTATAACATTTTTAAAATATCGATCAGGCAGTTCTTTTTTCATCCCGGTGAAGGCGTCGCCGTTCCAGAAGGCCCCCTCGGCGCCTGCGCGTCATAGCGGAAACCGGTAGTGACGCATCGCTAAGAGGTAGGGCCGAGCTAGAGCGGCCACGTGTTCGCGCTCCCGGTCCCGAGAACGGCGCCGGAGGAGAAGCCGGTCCAGATCCGGATCGAGGGAGAGTCGGAGGAGAAGGAGACGAGACCGGGATGGGAGGTGAGTCCATAAAGGGGGGCGGGAAAGGTAGGAGTTTCCTCGGGGGATCATAGAGTCCGGATACCATAGAGTCACCGGGATAGAGCGGCACCCTTTCCACCCGCCTATATTGCTTTTTATATATAGTGAATTTTCTCCTCTTTAAGAAGGAAAAGGCGAAAATTTCCATGGGGAATAAGTGGTTTGTATACGAGGTGCCGTAATTTGGGGACATCTGCATGCCCAAAGTCTTTTTTTTTTGGCTGGGTTGTGAGCCAGACCTAGGTCAAAGGAAGGAAAGGGTGCTCCTGAGCTGGTGCAGAGTGCCTTTAAGGCAACCCCCGTCCTCCTCGGCTCCAACTATCCTTCCCAGGCCCTCTGTGCCCCTTCCTGCACTACCACTAAGAAGGGAACTCTGAAGTCATCCATAGGTTTGCATTTATTAGATTAATTAGATTAGAAAATAGCTCTATCTATCTATCTATCTATCTATCTATCTATCTATCTATCTATCTATCTAGAGCTTCATATACCGCAGCCACCTAGGCCAAAGGCTACTCTGGGCAGTTTACAAAGTGCAGAATACAAATTATAAAACACGTACAGTAAATATATACAAGTCAAATACAAACAAAGTTCTAATGTAACTATAATAAAAATTATAACCCTGAGTGTGCCAACCCTTTCCTCCGTCCAGGCATAGCTCTGGTCTGACAGGGTGGCTTCTCAATTAATTGACTGCTTAATTGGTTGGTTGTGTTTCTTGAATCCAGATTCAGTGTGTCACCTAAACAATTAAATTGTAAAGAACCCAGAGAGTGCTTCAAGTGCAATGGGGTGGTATATAAGCAGAAGCAGAACTGTTTACATACAAGGATCAAGAAAGAAGAATAGCACTTTTGAAAATGATGGAACAGAATCAATAAAGTAGCCATATGAAATATCTACTGTATCTACCTTTCTATCTAGCTAGGATAAAAAACCTGATAAGTAAATAAATAAAAACATAACATGCATTGTTGGGGGGGGGAACTACACACATGCAGAAAAAGATACATATATATGATTGAGAACAGAAATAATCCAGTGTGAAAAGGGTCCAGGGTGCCTGGCATTTGCTCCATGGAAAAGGGCAGGCAAATACACCCCTGTAAGACACGATTCCCATCCTGAAAGTAATTACTGGGTTATTATTTTGCTGACCGTCTACATTACTGTCAAAAATAGAGACAGTGAGAGAGACAGAGAGAGAAGAAAACCTTGCAAGATTTTTCCAGTCTACTTGTTTTATTTTATTGGCAGATTATTCTAAGAATACGTCTTTAGCTTCAGATCCAAGGAAGACAGCCGGAGATGGAGGAAGCGGAGGGGGAAGAGCAGGGAACACCACCAAAAAAGGCCATAGAATATTTTTCTTTTAAGTGGATTTTCTGGTAAAGAAACTGCTTGTTATACGAGCATGCACTGCATCTATATGGTATGGTTTATACACCATATACTTGGTTCTAAGCCGTCCCGTGGATGGTGGAAACCGCAGATAATAGTATGCCAGATACATAGCACAGTCTCTAGTTAGTGGCTATTTCTGGGCATTACACAGTGGAAATGCTTATTTCTGGTTTTGTTCTGTTCATATTTCCAGGCGGTGGGTACGTGGCACCGTGGGTGAGGAATTCCTGCGGCAATGGGGAGCCTCTTGGGCCCGTGGGGCCTTCCTGTGCTTCGCCTCCCCCAGACGTTCCTCTCTCCTTCCATTGCAGGTGTCCATGGAGCTCGAGCAAGGAAAGAACGTGGATTTCTGGAGGGACATGACCATCACTATGGAGGAAGAGATCGCCAAGCTCCACTCAACGCCTGAACTTAACCGTAACACTAACTCTGTGCCCCCCGGTTTCCTACAGGCGAGCGCCGGGAAGAAGTGAACGCCTCGGTCAGCGCTGATGTCCAGTCCGTCTTGAAGGGGAGGACCTACAACCAGCTGCAGATCATCCAGCAGGGAATCGAGGGCAAGATCGTGTCCGGAAGGACCAACCTAGATCTACCATGCTAGTTTGGATATGCAATAAAAAAGACTGCATAATTCTAAGTGCTTGTTGGCTTTTAGTGGAGGAGGCTAGTGCTGCTACAAGGGGCCGTCCTTGATCCTGCAGGGGCTGGTTTGGGTTGGCTTGGAAGCCGTGATGCCAAGGCTTTCGGAGAAGTTCTCCTATGGCCTTTGGGAAAGGTGGCGGCAGGGTCAACACTGGGCAAGGCACTTCGTGCGGTGGAGCCCAGAGAAGGGGAGGCCAAACTTGGCTACAAGGCGTTCCTCTAGCAGTGTGAATTGAGGTCAAATCCAGAGCTAGCGCCCTGTGTTTTTTAAAAATGCTCCTGTATTGCTCTAAAATAGCTTCCGGGTGCCTAATGGCTGGGCTTCTCCTTTACGTGCACTGGGAGAAGGAAGAGATTGCAAGGCAGGAGGAAACTATACTAAATTTAACCTGTCAAAATACAGGCGGTTGTTTTTAAGCGTGCACATCAGTCAAGGAAAAAAAATACAATGAATTCTTAGAAATGCTGAGTTGCCAAGGTTTTAAGCAGATATCAAAAGGACCTGGCTATAAATGACTGTAACAGTGTTGTCTGCAATCACACTGCTGTTGTATAATTTATTTCATCACCATCACTGGAAAGGGACATCGTACAGACCGTTGCATAGAGCACACACACACAGGTGTTCAGAGAAACGAATTAAGAAGTAAAATGTCTTTGGCCTCCGCCCAGGGTCAGGTGGCCTCTTGTAGGCAGTGGCAGAGTGGATCACCGGGGCAAGATTTAAAAAACAGCTGGGCCCCTCGAGGTGGAGAAGGAAAAATCTGTTGGGGTTTTTGGAGGGGGGTTGTTTAGGGTTGGGTCTTGACTGACACTTCCTCTTGGATCGGGCACCAGGGGTTGGGTCCGGTCTCAACCGCCGTCCGGAATCGGGCTGGCCGATGTTCATTCTCATTGAGCTGTTTCCCTTTCATCTTTTGGAGGAGACCAGATCAAGGCGTTTTGGCATGGAACTTGGCCTCTAAAAAGGTTTCTTTTTTGGGGGGGGGGACGGCTTGTTATTTCATCAGCCTCGAGAGATACCGGCCTCTGGAAATAGAAAAGAAAAGCTTCATTCAGGCCGCCTGGGGGACGGGCATCTCTCTGTCTCTCCCCCCCGTGAATTCCTTGTGGGAGGAGGCGAAGCCGGCCAGTGTCTCCGAGTCAAGGACACCCGAGGGCTTTCAAGAGGGGGAATCCGGACTCTGGGAAAGCTTTGGATAGATCGAGCTTTTCTTTTCAGGCAGGCTGTTAGAAGGATGCTTTGGCTGCCTGCCGAACATTTCTGGAGTGTCTCGCACTGGCCGTTGTAAGGTGCTGTGCCGTGCTGTGGCTTTGCATCGCCGGAGGCCACTTTGCCATGCTGCTCATGGCCGCAAGCTTCCTCTTGGCCATCTCCTTGATGGCTGGAGACATCTCTGTCCCTGAAAAGGAGACCCTCGTGGGGGAACCGGAGGCCCCCGCCTTGAAGGTACCCCCAAACCCAGAAGGAACGGCGGGAACCGAAAGAGCTTGGTTGAGAGACACTCTTGGTTTGGACCACCGTGAAGATGCCAGCAGCCGTTCTCTGTCGCCTAAAAGTTTTGAGGATGCCGAGGGGAGGCTCTTGGGTTCGGGGCCACCCCCTAGCTTCTCACCTTGGCCCCGAGGGGTCTGGGAAGAGCCGGTCTGTCAGGTGAAACTGGAGCCACGAGGAACGCTGAGTCCTCCTCTTCTCGAGGTGGTGGGTCTTCCGAACGCCCACGACCGTGGCTTCTTGGCAGCCGTCAGCAGGTCGTCCTGGGCGGCCGGGGAGCTAGAAACCTTTGGGTTGTGCCCCACGGTGACTCCCCACGGCCTCCTCTCGTCCCTCGGGCGCGCGGGGAACGCTCTGGCAGACCCAGGGAGCCACCGCGTTCTCCTGCTTCATCTGGAAGAAGGTAAGGAATATTTAAAACCACAAGCAAAATATATAAATTAATTGAATGCCATTAGGCAATCCAGAATATCTCTCTCTCTTTCTTCATCTATCTATCTATCTATCTATCTATCTATCTATCTATCTATCTATCTATCTATCTATCTATCTATCTATCTATCTATCTATCTATCTATCTATCCCTTCCTTCCTATCTATCATCTATCTATCTATCTATCTATCTATCTATCTATCTATCTATCTATCTATCTATCTATCTATCTATCTATCTATCTATCTATCTATCTATCTCTTCCTTCCTTCCTTCTTATCTATCTATCTATCTATCTATCTATCTATCTATCTATCTATCTATCTATCTATCTATCTATCTCTTCCTTCCTTCCTTCTTATCTATCTATCTATCTATCTATCTATCTATCTATCTATCTATCTATCTATCTATCTATCTATCTATCTATCTATTCCAGTGAAATGGGAGCCATCTGTCACCAAACTCCGCTTCCAATTGGCGATTCAAGAGGACACCAACCAGCTGCTTAGTTTTGTCCAGCTCGGATTTCTCGTGTTTTACCGAGGGGACGAGATCTCAGGGGCAGCCCCCCCGGGGAAGAGATTCCTAGTGGGTGGAGAAGGTCTCCTTCGGAGGCAGGTAGGTGAGCAGCTGGGAGGCCGAAATGGATTAAATTAGATACCTTTCCAAACAACCAAGTCTGGCGACTGAGATGGATCTATCCCCTTGGCAACATTTCTAAAGAGATGATAAGTCACAACAGCCATGGTTCTCTACAAAGCAGGAATTTGGACCTGAGGTGACCCATGCCAACAAAGAATGGAAAATAGAGATCTTCGGGGCAAAATGTCACCTGCAATTTGAATACCACGGGTTGTAATGGTGGAGAAAAAGCATCATAACTTATCGGAGACACTTAGGTTTAAGCTCTGCACAAAAACACCTTAACTCTTGCGAAACCCCCATTGAGTTTATACTGGGGATCATTGTGACTTAACTCTTGGGAATCCCCTTTGGTTTTAACGTGGGACACGTTAAGGAGCTTTTGTCCCCTGTTTAAACCGAAGGGGATCCCTTGAGTTCAGGTTCTTTTGGGCCCAATTTAAAACTAAGAATAGATAATTAAAAATTAGTATCAAATCAGGACGTAACCAGCACCTTACGTCTCTCTTCATGATTTTGGATCTATGAGTCACGCTACCCCCCACCTCTTATATATGTCCTTGTCTTTACACTCCCTATATATCTGTTTTGTTTAAAAAAAAACAAATAAAAAGATGGAAACATAACATAAAAGAATAGATAATAAATAAAAAATATTATCTAATCAGGACCTAACCTGCACCTTACATCTCTCTTCATGATTTTGGCTCTATGAGTCACACACACCCCAACCTAAGAGTCACACACACACCCTATATATGTCCCAGACCGGTACATATATATGGGGTGGGGCGTAGCGTGACACATAGAGCCAAAATCATGTAGAAAGACACAATGCGCTGGTCAGGTCCTGATTTAGTAATGATTTTTAATGATTATCTTTTGTTTTGTCTTGTTTTACGTCTTTGGCCACTACTTGCCTTCTCATGCCTTTTTATTTGGCTTTATTTTTAAAAAACACAACATAGATATAAAAAGAGAGTAGAGACAGGGAGATATATATGCGGGTTGGAGAGGTAGTGTGACACACGGAGCCAAAACCATGGATAAACAAGGTGCTGGTTAGGTCCTGATTTGATAATAATTTTTATCAATACATAACATAAATTACTAGACAACAATTTTGATTATTATATATTGTTTTATGTTGTTTTATGTCTTTTTTCTTTGGCTTCAGTTTAAAAACATAGATATATAGAGGGGGTAG
Source organism: Phrynocephalus guinanensis (assembly GCA_037367245.1). Classification (NCBI taxonomy): domain Eukaryota; kingdom Metazoa; phylum Chordata; class Lepidosauria; order Squamata; family Agamidae; genus Phrynocephalus; species Phrynocephalus guinanensis. Next base: position 15,744,672 of record CM074750.1, read on the forward strand.
AGGGAGAGAGGGACATATATATGGGACGGACGGAGTGTGACACATAGAGCCAAAATAATGAAGAGAGACACAGGGTGCTGGTTAGGTTCCGTTTTGGTAATGATTTTTAATGATTATCTATTGTTTTATATTGTTTTAGGTCTTTTTATTTGGTCACGACTTGCCTTATCTCAAATATCAAACGAGGGGAAAATCACTTAGGCGGAGAGGAAATTAATTATTTTGCTTTATTAAAAATTAGATATACAGACGGAGTACCTCTAGCTCTCGTCCGGCCCCTTTCCTTATGACGCGCTACTTCTGGCTTGCGCGGGTGACGCGTCGCGGGGGCCTTTCGGGACTGCGACGCCATGAAAGGCATGACAATAGTATTGCCTGATTGGTTTTTAAAAATCATTATTAATATTTTCAATATATCCTCATTTTTCCGTCCAGAAGAGGTGTGGTAAACGCATCCGTGCCATTAGACTCCTTAACTCTAGTATGAAACGAGGGAAACACTCACTTAGGGGGAGAGGAAATTAAATATTTTTCAGGCACTGGTAAGGACAGCCTCATATTCTTTCCCATAGGAAACCAAAGGGCGGTCCAGTGTCTCCCTCCTGTGGCCCAACTAGGCATTGCAGCCTCCCGTTGTTTCCAATGGGGAATTTAAAGGCCGCACCAGTGCTGACATCCTGTGGCCATTTCTGGGAATTGCAGCTTCCCATTCTTTCCTATGGGAAATCTTAAGGAGTAGAGAGACAGGGACTTATATAGGTGGTTGGTGGGGGCTTAATGTGAAACATAGAGCCAAAATCATGAAGAGAGATACAAGGTGCTGGTTTGGTCCTGATCTGACCATGATTTTTAATTATTATCTGTTTTTTATGTTATGCTTTATTATCAAATCAGGGGCTAGCCAGCACCTTGCCTCTCTCTTCTTGATTTTGGCTCTATGATCCACACACTATCCCCTCCCACCCCATATAAACGTCCTTGTCTCTGCACTCTCTGTATATCTGTGGGTTTTTTTTAAAATAAAGCCAAATAAAAAGACATAAAACATAGCATGAATGAGTAGATAATAAGTAAAAATCGTTATCAAATTAGGGCCTAACCAGCACCTTGTGCCTCTCTTCATGATTTTGGCTCTATGAGCGACACTACCTGCCCAAACCATATACTGTACTGTATTTCTCTCTGTCTCTACTCTCTCTATATATCTAATTTTTTCGTAAAGCCAAAAAAGGACATAAAACATAACATAAAATAATAGGTAATAATTAAAATTGTTTAAAGCTAAGGGATAAGGCTCTTTTGTCCCCACTTTAAACCTAAGGGGCTCCATAGAGTTAAGGCACTTTTGTTCCTAGTTTAAACCTAAGGGGACCCTTAGAGTTAAACCACTTTAGTCCCCCATTTAAATGTAAGGGTATCCCTAGAGTTAAGGTGCATTTATTCCCAGTTTAAACATAAGGGAATCCCTAGTGTTAAGGCACTTTTTTCCAGGTTATACTAAGGGGATCCCTAGAATAAAGGCGCTCCCCCCAGTTTAAACCTATATGAATCCCTAGAGTTAAGGCATGTTTGTTCCCAGTTTAAACCTAAGGGGATCCCTAGAGTTAAGATGCTTTTGTTCCCAATATAAACTTAAGGGAATTTCTAGAATTAAGGCACTTTGGTCCCCAGTTTAAACCTAAGAAGATCTCTAGAGTCCCCAATATAAACTAAGAGTTAAGGCTCTTTTGTCCGCCATCTATACCTAAGGGGCTCCCAAGAGTTAAGTCCCCCCCCCCATACCTGTTAAGTTTTCTCTGGCCCCAGCTGGGACAAGAGGGGAGAGGTGTAATGTGTGCATGCATCCCTTCTAGATTGCAAAATAAAATAAAATAAAATAAAATAAAAAAAATAAACAAAGCACCCTCCCCCTCCCCCTCTCAATCGTAAAAAAAACCCCAAACAAAGTAGCCCCTTCCCCTTCTCCTCCGGTGTAGGGTTCCCAATCGCAAAAATTCACCCCAAAACACAAAGGCATGTTTCAGATTTGAAAAGAAAATACTGCTATATTGGGTATTTTGTTGTATTTTAATTTTTGCTATCTGTACCTAGGTTCTTTGCCTCTCCCAGCAAACACGGTATCTCGTCCTGCAGGCTTCGGAGATACTGGCGGACCCAACACCCGGTCAGATAAACATGGCTTTTTCCCTCAATATCAAGCAAGTGAGCAGTGAAGGTAATGGGGCTGTACTGGAAACCCCAGTCTTTGTTAAGGAGAAGGAACTTAAGGTAATGTAAGCAGCAGGGTTGTTGTTTTTTGCTTGTCCCTAACGTCACTCTTCTGCTTTTTGCTCCCTCCCTAGTGGTCACCCTCTCCCCCCGAGAAGCTCAGGACCTCCTGTTTGGCTTCGATGCCAAGCGCTTCACCCGCAGGACTCCCGCCGTCTTCCTGGTGGCACCACGAAATCCCACAGATGCTGCTTTCCCTCCACCTTCTTACCTAGCAGCCGACGGCAAGGTGGACATGGTCCCCTACCTGAAGGCCAGGTGAGCCGCTTGGGTTGTGGAGTTTCGCGTTGGTTGGGACCACACGGCCCACCCTCGGCCCCAGGAGGTGGTGGAGATGGAAGGCAGGAATATTGGCCTGCAAAAGAAGGTCTGGCGACCCTGGAGTTGTGATGATCCTTGTTATGCACGAGGTCAACTCAGAAAGGGGGGGGGGCTAGGAAGGAAGATCTGATGGATGGATGGATGGATGGATGGATGGATGGATGGATGGATAGATGGGTGAGAGGAAGGAAGGAAGGAAGGAAGGAAGGAAGGAAGGAAGGAAGGAAGGAAGGAAGATCTGATGGATGGATGGATGGATGGATGGATGGATGGATGAAACATCTATTGATGGATGGATAGATGGGTGGAAGGAAGGAAGGAAGGAAGGAAGGAAGGAAGGAAGGAAGGAAGATCTGATGGATGGATGGATGGATGGATGGATGAAACATCTATTGATGGATGGATAGATGGGTGGAAGGAAGGAAGGAAGGAAGGAAGGAAGGAAGGAAGGAAGGAAGGAAGGAAGGAAGGAAGGAAGATCTGATGGATGGATGGTTGGTTGGTTGGAACATCTATTGATGGATGGATAGATGGAAGGAAGGAAGGAAGGAAGGAAGGAAGGAAGGAAGGAAAGAAGGAAGGAAGGAAGATCTGATGGATGGATGGATGGATGGTTGGTTGGTTGGAACATCTATTGATGGATGGATAGATGGGAGGGAGGGAGGGAGGAAGGAAGGAAGGAAGGAAGGAAGGAAGATCAGATGGATGGATGGATGGATGGTTGGAACATCTATTGATGGATGGATAGATGGGTGGAAGGAAGGAAGGAAGGAAGGAAGGAAGGAAGGAAGGAAGGAAGGAAGGAAGGAAGGAAGGAAGGAAGGAAGGAAGGAAGGAAGGACGATCTGCTGGATGGATGGATGGAACATCTATTGATGGATGGATAGATGGGTGGAAGGAAGGAAGGAAGGAAGGAAAGAAGGAAGGAAGGAAGGAAGATCTGATGGATGGATGGTTGGTTGGTTGGAACATCTATTGATGGATGGATAGATGGAAGGAAGGAAGGAAGGAAGGAAGGAAGGAAGGAAGGAAGATCTGATGGATGGATGGATGGATGGATGGTTGGTTGGAACATCTATTGATGGATGGATAGATGGGAGGGAGGGAGGGAGGGAGGGAGGAAGGAAGGAAGGAAGGAAGGAAGATCGGATGGATGGATGGATGGATGGTTGGAACATCTATTGATGGATGGATAGATGGGTGGAAGGAAGGAAGGAAGGAAGGAAGGAAGGAAGCTGATGGTGGATAGAAGGAAGGCCTAACTGGTAGAAGTGGTTTCAATCTCAGATAGACACTTGGTTTTTCTCTCTGCAGCGAACTGCCGGCATTCAGGGAGGGCGAAGGTTCCTCCATCCCCAACGTCCCTCCCAGGTGGACAAATATCTCGGCGCCCCTCTCCATGAGCACCGGCCACTTCCTGGAAACCCTGGCTCGGTTCGTCAACCACGTCCTGAGCCCCTCCGGGGAGCCCCCCTGGGCCTCCCAGCCACGCCTCCAGCTCGACCTGGGCACCATGGAGGCCCTCCCACACTCGCAACTCAACCTGTCCGACAAAGGGGCCCTGGAGCAGCTGGTGGGATCAGATGACCACCTGGTGGTCCTTTTCCCGGGGGACAACCAGGAGTGGGTGGATCAACAGGCCGCCCGTTGGTCCCTGGAAGGGCCGTTGCTCCAGCAACTGCTGCAGAAGCTGCAGGCGGTGATCCAGGACCTGGAAGGCATGCCGTCCTTTCGATCCAACGCGGAACACTTGCAGAGTCTCTTGGCGTTCTGCTACTATCCTCCAGGAAGTCCGGAGAAGCCGCCCAACCCTCCAGCAGCTCCTTCCAGCAGTCCAGGAGACCTCTCTGTTGGCGACCATCGTGGGTCTGAAGGCTCTGGCGCCCGGGAGAAATTCCACAGCCTCCTCCTCCTCAAAGCCCTCCAGGCGGTGCGGGCCCGTTGGCGGCAGTCCCGCCGGGCTTCCTCTCGGGCCCACCGCCGGGCCCGCCACCAGGACGACTACTGCCAGCTGCGGGAGTTCAAGGTCGACCTGATCTCCATGCACCACATCATCCTCCCGGAGTCGTACAACGCCAACAACTGTGTGGGGCCTTGCCGTAGCCCGTTCTCCACCCGCATCCACGATTACTATCAACACACCATCTTCCTCCTGCGCATGTACGAGCAGGGCACGCCCGTCACCCGGCCTCCTTGCTGCATCCCGGTGAAATATTCCAAATTCCACATGATCACCGTCACGCAAGATCAGGGCGTGGTGGTCAAAGCCTTCCCAAACATGGTGGCAGAATCATGCGGGTGCCGGTAGAAAAACCAGCTCTGGAAACATCCCCCTGCCTATCCCCCTCTTGCTTTCGTGCCGTTTTTGAAATTGAGATAGCTGTCAACATCTTCTAATTACAATAGGATCCCTGTATCCGTGCGGACGATCAAGTCATTCAGTGGATCCTGAAAACTGTGGATGATAGGAAACTCTGCTTCGGTAGTGTATGCTCTCCATGGCATAGTTCTCTCGTGCCTTCCACTGACCACGGCCTGGTAACTTCACCTTTAGAAATTTATATTTCTAGGTTTGTTCTTTTAAATACTTGTCAAAATTTACAGACTATGGATCAGTGAATCAGCAGATACGGATTCCGCGGATAATGGAATCCCACTGTATTCTAGTGAATTTTAATCCACTGTATGGGATTTTTTCCCTTTAATTATATATCTTACACTGTTTTTAATTCTATTCTTTTAATACTGTGAGCAGTCTTGGGTCCCCTTTTTGGGAGAAAGGCTGTTGATATGAATCCACAAAAATAAATTATCTGTATACCATGAAGCCAACTTTATGCATAGCCATATACTTTGAAAACAAGATTAAAGATAAGAATATACATTCTGCAGCAACGTAAAGTATTTTGTTTCCTGAGTAAAATATAACCATAATACTGGCAGAATTTCTCTGGCGAAATATAATTTCTCTGGCTAAATATATATTTTTTTGTTTTTCAAAAAGGGCCCCTGTTACTCCAGGGTGGGTCAATCAACTAACTCCTGACAACTTGCATCCGTTCTGCGGGGGGTTCTTTAATGAGGACTAAAAGCAGATTTACTTCGAATTGAAGATATATAATCCCTTACAATCCCAGCACCCCCACACACTTATCTTGTACGTAGTGGATGATAAAATTGTATCATGATATGGGACGGAAATGACAAGATTTCACTGGATGGGTTGTTCTGATCTTTTTTTTTAAAAAAAAATACCTTTGAGGGGCTTGGGTGGTGTTTGACTACATCAGACGGCATTGAACTACCACTGCTGGCACCCATGCTTGTCACATCGGCTGCATTGGTTGGGGATCATGGGACCTGTAGGTCCTCATACCTCAAATGGGATGGGTTTGAGGCTCTCTCTACATTACATTTCTATGACTCGTGTCTTCCAATTCTGTATTTTTATGGAGCGGGGGGGGGGGGGGGGAGAGAGACACACACACACACACTCTGTCCTCCACTAATAATCAGAATTATTCGGGGTTTTCGCAGTCTCTTTAAGCCGCACGATGCATGGTTGGGGGCGCTGAGGTCAAGCTTTTTATTTGGCACGAAGCCACTCCCCCCCCCCAAGGCGTCAGGGTTCTCTGTTCTACCAAAGTCATTGCATTTGGGTTTTGAAAGCCTCGTCGTCCCCACTTCTCCCGGGGGGGGGGGGGGGGGGGGTGGAGAAGGACGAAAGGGCGCAGTTAGCTCGTCATTAGAAGCGAAGCTTTCTTGGGAGTAAAAGACCCCCCCCCCCTGTTCTGAGCACCAGCATCTGGCAAATAAGCTGTCGTTTTGTGTCTCCCCCCCCCCCCGGGAAGCAAATCCCCAACAGGTTCCATTGGCTTGGGCGTGGAGAACCGAAAGAAATTGTGCCTGGAGGGAAACTGTAAAAGCAGGAAATGCATATCTCTGTTGTTGTTTTTTAGCCATGATGTGTGTGTGTGTGTGTGTGTGTGTGTGTGTGTGTGTGTGTGTGTGTGTGTGTGTGTGTGTGTGTGTGTGTGTGTGTGTGTGTGTGTAACACAATCCATTCCTCATTTCCACCACCACCCCCTCTGGCTGGGGAAATTTCAGCACAGGAACAATTAAAAAAAAAGAATCAGTCAGAAAAGAAACGAAGAGCAGGCCAAGAGATCTTTGCCGAAGTTCAACCGGTGAGGTTCTAGAGGTCAAAAGGCTCAGCCGCTGGGCAGCATAGGGTGGGGTGGGGGGGGCGATGGGACCAGAGGTATCTCCACACCAGGGGGGGGGAGGTCCCCTATCATTCGTGCTTCCACCCCTCTTGGGCCCTGTGCCGCCTGAACTTGTAGGCCCCTTCTTTGGGCAGGAGGGAGGCCGGGCGCGGGGCGGCCTTGGGGTCGCGAGAGTCCCGCTCGGGCTTGGGGCGGCCCTTCCCTCGGCCCCGTCCCTCCCGCTGGACCTCCTTGCGGTGATGCCTCTTCTCTTCCTCCTCCTTCCGCCGCGGCCGCTCCGCCTTCCCTTCCCGGCGATGCCGTCTGCCCTGGGGTTGCGTTTCTTTTCCTTCCTCTTCTTCCTCCTCCTCTTCCTCCTCCTCTCTTCCGTTTCCCGCCAGCTCACAACCTCTCCGAGCTTTCCCTCTGGAGACCTTTTCCCGCTTGACTGCTTTCTCTTGGCGCTTCTTGGGGCTGCCCTTGGAGGCTGGCACCAATTCTGCCTCTTCCTCCTTTTCTTCTGTTTCTGCTGCCACTGGTTCCTCCTCCTCCTCCTCCTCCTCCATTTCTAGGACCGTGTCATCCTCCTCCTCCTCCTCTTCCTCCATTTCTAGGACTACGTCGTCTTCCTCCTCCTCCTCCTCCTCCTCCTCCTCCTCCTCCTCCATCTCCAGAAGCTCCTCGTCGTCCGACCAGTCCAGCCACTTCTCGTAAAACCACCGCTCGTCCTAGAAGGAACTCAGTTGTTCTCATCCTGGTTTATTCCTCAGAAGCAGCCTGCCCTGGATAATATTAACTTTTGTCCTGAAACCAACTGAGCTCATTCTTGCACCGCCGCCCGTCCGCCATCTTGTTTCCCCCTGTTACCCAACTGGGTCCCTCTGGTGGGTTCCCCAAACAGGACCCAAAGGCTCTTTCGACTCCATACCACCACCTTGGAACTGCTATTCCCTGGAGACAGCCTTTGGGAGAGCTAATGGCCCTTAATCCCTCTAGGCATGCAAACCTTTTCCGTCCTCCACGCCAAAGCCACTGGACTCGGCCGTTGGCCGTTTGAGCCCGAGTTTCTCACTCGGGGGAGCCAGTCCCAAAACAAAAGCCGGTGGCTTCTCTCTCTCTTCCCGGTCCGAACTCACCAGTTCTCCCCCGCTGCCTTCCTCGGAGGTCCACGCGCTCAGCTCCGCCGTGAGAACGGTCTCGCTGTATTCAACGAACTCTGGGAGGGAGGGAAATGGAGGGCCGGGTTACTGAGCCGGATCTTGCCCCAAAGGCCCTACGGTTTGGGTGAAGAGAGAGTGGGAGTGTCTCATTCGCCTGGTCCAATTCAACGTGAAGCACGCGCCTCACGGCTTACCTTGGAACACTTGGCAGCCCACGCTGAGGAGGGCCACGAAAGAGGCCACGAGGAGACACTTGTTCAGCGTCAGGCCCTCCCACGGAACCGTGTCCTTCCCACGAGGCTCCGTTTTCCTTTTCATGGGCTTGGGAGCTTGCGTGGGGTGCGGGGGGAGGGAGGGAAGGAAATTGAAATAAATTAAAGGGAGGGAAATGAATCATTCATATTTTTTTAAATGCAGACATGGTTAAGATCACCCTCACCCGTGAAGGAAGGAAGGAAGGAAGGAAGGAAGGAAGGAAGGAAGGAAGGAAGGAAGGAGCTGATGATGGATGGAAGGAAGGAAGGAAGGAAGGAAGGAAGGAAGGAAGGAAGGAAGGAAGGAAGGAAGGAGGTGATGATGGATGGATGGAGGAAGGAGCTGATGATACATAAAAGGAAGGAAGGAAGGAAGGAAGGAAGGAAGATCTGATGGCTGGATGGATAGATGGATAGATAGGCCTAAATTCAAATTTGCAAAGGAGGGCTACGAGGCAGCCCTTTCTAGACACTGTTGGACTACAAAGCACATCACCCTCTCACAATTGCTTATGTGAGGGCTGATGGGTCTCCTGCTCAATTCAAGGCTTTCTTTGGCCTGGAACAGACTCCTTCCTTCCTTCCCTTCCTTCCTTCCTTCCTTCCTTCCTTTTTTTTTTAATTGTCTCCAAGTCCTTCCTTCCTTCCTTCCTTCCTTCCTTCCTTCCTTCCTTCCTTCCTCCTTCCTCCCTCCCTCCCTCCCTCCCCAACTCCCTCCCTTCCTTCTATCCATCATCAGCTCCTTCCTTCCTTCCTTCCTTCCTTCCTTCCTTGCTTCCTTCCTTCCTTCCTTCCTCCCTCCCTAACTCCCTCCCTTCCTTCTATCCATCATCAGCTCCTTCCTTCCTTCCTTCCTTCCTTCCTTCCTTGCTTCCTTCCTTCCTTCCTTCCTCCCTCCCCAACTCCCTCCCTTCCTTCTATCCATCATCAGCTCCTTCCTTCCTTCCTTCCTTCCTTCCTTGCTTCCTTCCTTCCTTCCTCCCTCCCTCCCTAACTCCCTCCCTTCCTTCTATCCATCTTCCCTCCCCCCCCAACTCCCTCCCTTCCTTTCATCAGCTCCTTCCTTCCTTCCTTCCTTGCTTCCTTCCTTCCTTCCTTCCTTCCCTCCCTCCTCCCTCCCTTCCTTCTATCCTTCCTTCCTTCCTTGCTTCCTTCCTTCCTTCCTTCCTCCCTCCCTAACTCCCTCCCTTCCTTCTATCCATTCCTTCCTTCCTTCCTTCCTTCCTTCCTTGCTTCCTTCCTTCCTTCCTTCCTGAGTCGCCCCCCTCCGTAACTCCCTCCCTTCCTTCTATCCATCATCAGCTCCTTCCTTCCTTCCTTCCTTCCTTCCTTCCTTCCTTTTTCCTCTTTCTTTCTTTTTTTTCTTTCTTTCTTTCTCTTTTTCTTCCATTCTTTCTCTTTTCCTTCCTTCTTTCCTTCCTTCCTTCCTTCCTTCCTTCCTTCCGGTTGCAATTTGTGCAACAGAGCAGTTTACAATAGGCCGAATCAATAATAGGTGAATCAAAACAACAGCGGATCCTCGCATCAATATATGTCAATTTAAAAACGGCAGCTTCTTAAATCTTAAGAGATTCCAGGCCACCTGCATTTCTGACTTTCCATTACATACCCCTCGTTTTCAATACTGGGTTCCTAGACCCAATTTCTGTGGGGGTTTGCCTGCCTGTTGCTACTTCCTACCAATATCATTTCCTTCCTGGGTCTTATTTAGACCAGGTTTGTGACTTGGGAGTTCGGAAACCCACACGGCACGGACCTATGGCCTTCTTGGCTCCGGCAAGGCCACGGAGCCGTGGACTTCAATTTGCTATGGGCTCTTTGAACAGGCGAGAGCTGTTCAAAGCATGGATTTGTCACGGGACGGTTTCACCTGACGGGGGAGAGGGAAGCCAACAAAAAACGACTAAGGCCAATGAAGAAAGTTGAAGAAAACCTAAAGCGGACACCCTGCAACAAAAGAGCAGGAATTCTTTGCTTGAATACTAAGAATAGCAAATCAGTTTAGCTTCCAGTTAGACGAGAATCCTAAGAAGGTCATACTTGCGGGTGCAGCCGGGCGGGTTTTCTCTAGCGGTTTCTCAGCCCGTACCGTTTTCTCGACTCGTGGGGTCTTTTCGGGTCGGGATGCTTTTGGCTCCGGCGTTTTCTCCCTTGCTGGGGATTTTTCTGCCCGGGGAGCTTTCTCGGGAAGCTTTTCTGCCTTCAACACCTTCTCTGCAATTAGCTCAGCCCTGGGCGACTTCGTGGCTGTCTTTTCAAGACCCTGTTTTGCCTCTTCCGGCCATCGCTCCGGGAGCCTCGACGGTGCGGCTTCGGCCACGCTATCCACAAACTCGTCAAGATCCTTTTCGACGACGTGGAGCGTGTCCCCGTCTTTCTCTATCCCCTGAAGAGAGAAAGACGTGATTGATGGACATATCAGAAACTTCTCCCAATATATAGACCCCCCCCCCCAAATTACTACTACAAACCCAGGCACGACGAAAAACACGCAATGTGATAATATTAAAAGGTTTTATTCCCTTCTTGTAATCTCCTCCCCCAGAGAGGTTTGGATACTGAGGGCCAAACCATAGAGGACACTGATCCCGTATCTAGCAGCAGTGCTCCCCTCAAAGGGAAACGAGGTCTGATTGTAAAAGGGCAGGAAATGTAGCAGCGTCGTGCAACTGCAGAGGCTCGTGAAGAGAAACAAAAGACATCGGAAGTGACGAGAGGCATGGTAATTTAAGCTTTTAACGTTGAGATCCGGGTTGCCAGACCCCCCCCCCCAAATCCTCCAGGATTGGGAAATAAAACACCCAACCAGGCTACGTACGTTCGGCGTGCTGATCACGTCCTCTTGACGTGCTGGGACCTTGGCATCTGTTCAAACAGAACATATATATGAAACATGGCTGTCAAAAAAGTAAAGTTGCAAAACCCCCAAACATCCAGATAAATTGCAGGCTTTTGTACCTGCTCAGAAATCAAGCAAACCTGGGTTCGGGGGTGGAGAAAGGAAATAGGAAAAAGTACGGTAATGCCAAATAGAGGCCCAACCAGTGACGATCTAAAAATACCTGCTCCTCTCTCGTCCTTCCGCTGCTTCGGCATCTCCTCGGCCTGGGTGTCCCTTTCTTTTAAGGGTTCGGAAAGATCCACGTACCCCCCCAAAATCTCACCTGGCTCCGTGGCCATCTTGGCTTCTTGGGATGGCTGCTACCTATGGCCATAATAACGAGAAGAAAAGAGCAACAGAGGCGTTGTTTGGTTTCGCGCAACCCAGGAGTGCGCTGTGACGTCCACCGCTGCCCTTCCCGCCCTTGGCCAGAATTCGGGCTTGGAAACCCGACGGGTAAATCCGTCGCAAATAGTTGCACAAAGGCCCCAGAGCGGACCCCAGGTGGCAACCAGGCAGCTGGGTTTTTCCTACTCCATCCAGACTGATTACAATTCCTGTTCGTCAACGTCGCTTCGAATTGCACCTCTGGACGTCCACGTTGCGAATGCATCCAGCTTCCGGCCTAATTACCCTTTTACAGACACCATTCGTAATGTGCGGACGAATCCTGAAGACACCTTGAACAGTCAGAGTCACCTAAGGGGCTGTGTTACAGCGCACGGATAAACAGCTCGAAACCCTCCATACCGTAAAGAGAGCGAAATTGCAGTATTTCGGACACATAAGGCGCAATGAGAAATACCATCTTATCCTTCAAGGAAAAAATAGACGGGAAGCGTGGCCCCGGGGACGTAGAAGAACATTGTGGCTTAAGAACTTAAGTTGATGGTCTGCAACGAGCAGAACTGCTCTGTTTAGAATCATAAGAAGATAAGAACCTAAGAAGAGCCCTGCTGGATCAGGTCAAAGGCCCATCTAGTCCAGCTTCCTGGATCTCCCAGTGGCCCCACCAAATGCCTCTGGGAGCGCACAAGACTAGATATTTGGTCTCCTGATCCCACTCCCTTGCCTCTGGTCCTTGAAGGACCCCGGTTTTAAGCCTGGAGATGACATACATCTCCATCATGGTTTGTCACCTGGGATTGACTTTTTCCTCCAGGAATCTGTCCAATCCCCCTTTTGAAGGCATCCTGGCCAGATGCCATCCCCACCTCCTGCGGCAGGGAGTTCCACAGACTAATCGCTTTATTGAGAAACCAGTTCAGGGCTACCGATCGCCAATGTTCTAGGAGGACACGGCACTTGGAGAAGAAGGAGTAGGTACAAACCAGCCGACCCGATCGGGGCACCCGTCGCCCCCAAAATCCCACTCTTTTTGGGGGGTGACAAAGTGGCCCCTCCAAGCTAACGGGGCCAGAGGCGTTCTCGGGAGACGCTTCGTTCACACCCCGACATTAAAAACCCACTCCCTGGGCTTTGTGCCGTCAGCACTGGGGCGTGGGGGGGGGGGGAAACGCACCCTACATCAGTTTTCTAAGAATAGGGATGTGACACTAAGTCCCTTGGCCTCCTTCCAACCCGTGCCGATGGGCCCGTGCTCCCGAGCAGGTGCAGCGTGGGAAGGAAAAGGCAGCTCGCCTAAGAATTTGGGCTCCGTTCAGAGAAGTTACTAGTTCCAGGGTTTGAAAAGTAACTTGTTTTTTTTTTTAATTTTGCATATATATATTTTTAGAAAACGGGGAATAAACGGTGCAGAGAAGTGGCGGGGAGAAGCCGGCAGGGAGATCAGGGAGGGGCTCTGGGCTTCCATGTCGAATTTAGAGGAAAACCACCACCCATAAATAAATAAATAAATAAAAATTGGTCCCTTCCAGGCCACCTCTGGCCTTGAGGCCCTGACGGGGTCTGAAGGGAGAGAAGGCTTGCATATGATCACATAACCCAACAGAACTCATGCCTTAAGGGGTCCGTGCATGCTTCTGTTAGTACAACCCTTTCCCCTCAGGTACGCCGTTCCTTCAAACCTCCACGCCCGAGCCAGAGGACAAGCAGATGGTTTCGCCTTGCGCCCACCGAATGGGCCACCTGCGACAAGCTTGCGGGGAGACGGGCCGAAATCTTTTCCCTGTCCAAGGAACTCCGCTTCTAATGACGCGAGAACTGTCTTCCCTCGGTCAGCCTAATACTTACCCAGTATTGTACTCAGCAGAGGCATGAAAACCAGTTAGACTTAACTAATTTGGGGTCCTTCCACCCTATAAATCATCCAGAATCCGAGCGGCAGGGCATGAATGAGCTGTGGCTTGTAGTAGAATTTTATCTTGATTTTAGGCAATTTTACACGGTCCCTCCCCTCAACAACCAGCTGTTCCACAAACACCTGGGACCCCGAGGACACCCCCCCCACACACACACACACACTTGGAATATCACGATGACCATCATCTTAGAAGGACACACTCGAACTCCCAACCTCTGGGTCAGTTGCCAGATGCATCATCCCCTGACTTATCTATTACTTCACCGTATACCACTCCTGATTTGAGCTCCCATGCCTCAGAGGGCCTCTCTAAGCCTTTGGGACGGGGTAGACCCCAGCAACCCAAGAGTCCTGGTGCTTGCATGTCACGAATAACAAATCAATTAAAAAAAAAGTCCTGTTTTGGATCACCGAGAGCCCGGTACGGCCCAGTTACGCTTCACAAACGGAGCACTTCCCTTGGCGCGAATGACTCTCTGCAGAAGTATAACGCAGACCCCCCCATAAGATATCCATGTACCTATCAACTTTTTTTTTTTTTGCCAAAACAAAAACCCTCCCACCCCGTTTGCCGATAAACTTATCCATGTCTTCGTGCAAACCTTTCGCGGGCAATCCAGAGGTTTCTTTCCCTGCCGTGGCTGCTTGCGCTACATCCGGAAAAATCAAGCCCTGCGAAAAACCCTGGGGTCAGCTTGTCCCAAGAAAGAAGTAAGACTGGGGACAGTGGATGCAGCTTCCTTCCTACCATCACCCTCACATTTAATCTGTCTCATAAACCGAGACACGGCTGCTCTCCCGGGGGCTGAAAGGGGGCTTGTCGGCGGCCACTGCTGAGTCGACATCAAAGCTGGATCCAAAAATAGTCCAGTCGCCCCCCTCCGCAAGGCGGCAGGGTCGGATCCTCACTGGGGTGGGGTGGGGTGGCTCGTTCGGCGTGCATCGGAGCCGAGAAAACAGAGCCGACCTGGGACACTCTGGGTTTGCAAAAACCACACGTCCGGCCGACGTTGACCGGCGACAAAGCTCCCCCGCACGAGACGTGCAGAAGGGAGACCTAAACGCACGCGTTCCTTACCCCGAGGCTTGGATCCTCCTGTCTGGACTTCAGCTGGCTGTCCGAATCGGTGGCTGTGCTCTCCTTCCTTTGCTCCCCCCCCCGCCCACGGTTAATATACAGCAGCAGGTGCAGGACGGATCCTTTCCCAGGAAAATGCCAGCCCAGTTCCCAAGGGAGGGGAGGCAGGGATGGAGAGTAGGGGAGGGGAAGAAAAGACACTGTCCCTTTCGTTTCGCAAAAAAAAGGTGACCTGACTTCAGCCTGATGGAGGAAAGAATGAGTCAACCAGCCCAGGCCGGCCCTACCGTTGGGCATCTGTTTTAAGACGTCAGGGGAACAGACAGACGCTGGATTACTGCTTAAATCTTTGGGAATTTCACTGGTGGTGAACCTCAGGGTGAATGTTGCAAGGCGTTCTGACCACGCTCGTGCGTGCGTGCCTCTGGGATGACCCGCAAGAATTCGCCGCCTAAGGCCAAAGACAAAAATAAATAAAGGGGACCCTCTCTTCCACAACCAGAAGATGCATGGATGGGGAGGCATTGTGGTCCCTTCACGCCAGGCGGGACAGTTTAGGGAAGTGGTGGCGAACCTTTGGCACTCCAGATGTCTTTGGGACCACAACTCCCACAGTCCTTGGCCACTGGCAATCTAGGCTCAGAATTCTGGGAGTTGTGGTCCAAAACATCTGGAGCGCCGAAGGTTCGCCACCACTGGTTTAGGGGAACCACCGATGTTCAACCAGCCACTTTATCTTGGGAATATCCAGAATATCAGCTCTGATTCATTTTATAGCTTGAAATTTAATATAAAACTACGTGCTTTCTCCCGCTTATTTAATGAGTGTTAGCGGTCCTTTCAGGGAGCACCAGGCAATTATGGGTTTAAGTGGCTGTGAGCGACCCACTTGCTTCTGACTCTCTAAATTAGTGACTTCCGAAAGGTCCCATCATCAATAATTTATCTTAAACTCTCGGAAACAACGGCCCGTGATTCCTTTTTCTGAGTCAGCCCGTTGCGCATTGCCGACATCCGAAAACAGGGACACCCAAATTGGTCCCACCTTGCGTTCCGATGGCCAGTTTTGGAGTGCAGGTTTTAAGCCTGGAAAAACCAGACTGGGAAAACAGTTTGTTTGGACAGCATCTCCTGTCGGCCGGCCGTGGCGGACGACTGGAGCGAAACAATAGGGGCGCCCCGAGGCGTCCTTCATGCCAGCCGGCCTAGCAATAACAGGGATTACACGGGATCGGCCGGCTGCCTGTATAGCCAAGAGGTAGGAAATGATGGAGAAGTCATTTTAAAATATATATATATTGTACCTTGACAATGGAAACGCAAGGCAACCATTTTTCTCAACGGCCTGGAGAGAGAGAGAGAGAGAGAGAGAGAGAGAAAGGAGAATTAACATGGAGAAATCAGTGCCCAAAATATTCTATTTATTTAAGGTTTCACTGGGAAAAAGAAATAGTTCCTTGCCCCCAAAATAAAACACTGATTTGCAAAAAAAGTTGTCTGCAAATTTAGATCCTAAGATGCAGCTTGTGAACTGTACAAATGCAAGGGCTTTGAAAGGAGGTTTAACATTTCACAGATATGTTAGTGCTAAAATTTTTTTGGGGGGGGAGTTACTTTTCTGGAGATGTCAGGAAGGAGGTGGGCAGGACGGAGCCTTCCCACACATTAAGGAACCCGAAAGCAGTCACTGGCTCCCGCTACCCGCCAGCAAAATAAAATAAAATATAAACTATGCTTCTATAACTCATTTATCGCTGCAGTCGAAACAATATAGAATTCCTCCAAGCTTTGGGTCCAGGTATGGGCACGTTGCACTGAGGGTAATAATATGGCTCTTAATAAGCAGGTTTTAAGAATATATGTTTGTAAGTTTACATAATATATAACCCTCATCCTAATGCATGTCCATATATACTCATTTATGTGTTTGTGTCTATACAGACACACACACACACACACACACACATGTTTCTTAATGTAGTGTTAGAAGCTGGAATACAATGGATTATTTTATGCATATATTGTTATTTTATATATATATATCTGTGTGCCCATATAAAATACACACACACACACACACACACATAAATGCATGCAGTCACGAAATATATATTTCTTTTTGCATGTTATTAACAACAACATGTAAATAGAAAAATACGTTTATATGCATTTTAAAATTCTATTTTATATATACATTACATATTAAAACGTAAGGCTCCTGCGCATGCGCAGTTACCTCTGCGAACGACATTTTATCATCCCATCACCCCTGCTTTTTGGAAAGCCGACCCTCTTGGCCAATCATGGCCCTAAGCTCCGTCCCGCCAACCAATGAGAAGAGAGCTCCTTCTCCTCCTGGTCCCGCCCCTCCCCGTCCTTTATGTGCGTCTGCCTTGCGCATAGAATGGGCGGGGGGGGGCAAATTACCTTCGGATCCCTGCCAGGCGGCATGCGCATGCGCCTCTTTGACCCCGCCTTCCTTCCCACCCTACGCCAATCAAGGAAGAGTTGCTCCCTTCAAGGTGACGGGAGGGGAGAAGGACGGTTGTTTACCTCAAGCGAAGGGGGAAGATGGGCGGGACTTCCTTCCTATCCGTTGGGGTGGTGGTGGTGGTGGTGGTGGTGGTGGTGGCGAAGGGGGCGTGGCCGCGGCCGCTCTACCGCCCACAGGGGGGCGTGGCGCCCCTCAATTCTTTGACTCCATTGGCTGGCGGGGGGGGCTCGGCGTCCCCGCCCCCTCGCCCATAAAAGGGGCGGTCGGGGCGCCGCCGGCCGCCATTTTGTGCAGCCCGGGAGGAAGAGAGGAGGCAGCGGAGGAGGCGGAGGCGGCGGGGGGAAGGGAAGACCCGACAGGGGGTTTCGGCGACCAGGGGCGGCGGCCCGGATGGTGAAATCCTCCCTGCAGCGGATCCTCAACAGTCACTGCTTCGCCCGAGAGAAGGAAGGAAATAAAAAGACCCACGACATGCCCGCCCTGCCCGCCAACGCCGCTTTGACCAGGTGAGCCGCCGCCCCCCCCCCCCGCCGCAGGGAAGGTGGGGAGGCTCCCTGGGCCTCCTAATTAGCGCTAATTAGCCCAGCCCAGGCCCTGCCTCGGCTCTTTCTCAGCAACCCCCCCCCACCCTCCGCACATAACATACCAGGGAGGGCGGGGCCCGGGGAGGCCACGCCCCTCCTCCTCGCCGCCGCTCCTCCCCCTTTTTAATTGCAATTTTTTTAAAGTGTTTAGGTTTTAAAAGGTCTTCGTTAGGTCACCTCGGGCCCTTTTTATTGGAGATTTATTTCGTATTTAAACCCCCCTCCCCTCCCAATAAGCCACAAATAATAGCTGTATAGAGTTCATATGTGCTTTATTTAGCTTTTATTAAGTCATCTGAAGCTTCACTGGTATAAGGGAGCTGAGGGTGATCCATTGCGCGCCTCCAGGCAGCGCTGGTACGTTTTGGACTACAAGCCCCATCATCCCCCTGGCCAGGTGCCTGTTAAGTGCCAGGGACTACAACCGCCCACCTGAGGCTCTGCTTTTCATCTGGAGGTTAGAGTGGGACTACAAATCTCATCCCTGCCCCAGGCATCAGCCTGAGAGCTAAGACTCCAGGTCCCTTCATCCCCATTGGGTGTATTTCTGGGACAGAGGAACCATGTTCGTTCCCTAATCTAAAATGCATTTACTTCCCCTTTCTCCATGGGGCACGTTGTGTCTGAGACGCTCAACTACACTCCCCATTATCCTTTAGCCAGGCTTCCCACTATGTCTTGAGGCTGTCACCTTTCCCATCATCCACATCTAGGTTTCCCTTCCATGCAGACAGTCCCTCCTCCATAGGACCAGGACTACGCTGCCCATCATTCCCAACCAGGTGCTCCCATCTTGACATTCTGCAGCCTAACTATTGGTAGGTCTGTCCCTGTGCTTGACTTCCTTACCAATCATCCCCAGCTGATGGGGTCGTAGGCCTTGAATTCAACCCCCCACCATCAACCCTGATTACGTATGGACAGCGGGGTGGATAATGCAGCCCCATGCCCTGGCAGCCACAATTGGAGTAATTTTGGGGGGAAACCGCCATTTCCCCTATTCTTTAGCACGAATATACATTTATTTTATTGAGAATTGGCCCTTCAGGCAAAAGAAACGAAGAAGGGAGGTTGTCAGGGTGATTTTTACTTTGGCAAGGAGGCTCATTTGGCTTATATACCAAAGAGATTCCTCAGATTTGATGAAAGCCAAAGGAACTATTAAAGGTGGGTTTTTCTGGGTAGCCCCACTTACTAATTTTGTAGGAATTTTGTATCGGGAGGAGATTTCACTTGAGTTATTCGATATGGGTGCCTCTTCCATTGTGCACGTTGGGGGGGGGGGTTAGGAAGGGTGGGGTGAGACCCTTCCTCGCCCTCCCCTCCTCCCGAGTTTAATTAGAGAAACTGAATTTTTTAAAAAAAACAATATATCTCATTGGCTGCTGTGCTGGCAAAGTATAGGAGTCACTTTTCTTCTTTAAGGCAAATGAGCTCTAAATATAGCTAAGACCTGTGTTGTCCTAGAAATAAAGGACGTGGCACCTGCCAAGCCCCTGATTAATTAACACATTCAGATGTTCTATTTCTTGCTTCTTCTTTTTTTAGCAGAAGAGGAAGAGGCGATTCCCCTGTTGCTAAACCCTGTAAAACAGGAAGGAATAATCCAGTTTCGCTTCAGAGATGATGGGAAGACGTCTTCTTCCGTCTATATTTTGATTATTTATTAATGCTCCCGGTTTATTAGGGAAATAAAACCCATCCAGAGTGGGTCTGTCCCCACACACACACACACCCCATCGCCTGTGATGGGGAACTTTTCTTGGGTCTCCGTGTATTTTGACCTCGTCCGTCGCTCAGGGGTCACTCTAAGGTTCCTGATTTCATTTGCTTCGCCCTGTTCAACGGACCCTTTTATTCCCTCTCCTGTCTGCCCTTTGTATCCCGAGATCAAATCCTGCACCAAAATGGCCACCTGTCTGCAGCAGCCTCAGTCAATTCCTGCATTGCTTTTTTTGTGTGTGGGGGGGTCCGTTCTGTCCTATTTAGAGGCAATTTTAGGAGGGCAGCCTTTGCAAAGCAACGAAATGGGGCTCAATTAAGATGCATCGCCTGCGGTCTTTTCCCCCCAGGTCGATGCTGTTCTCTCCAGCCACAGAATGCCCAGCTACGTAGGAGAGGAAGAAACCTCATTTTAAAATGTCTGTTAACAGCGTAGAACGAAAACCGGAGGGGGGACCCCACAGTTTTTTTTAACAAAGAAGGTTCTGCTACCTGTGCTTCCTCTAAGCAGGATTCCCCCCCCCCCCCATTTTCCTTAATCGAAACAAAAGCAGCTAACACAGAGACCCGTTATTTAATTCGGCCCAGGAACGCCATTATTTAAAAAATTCCAGTGAGGTGTGCACATTTAGCTCACCAGCTGAGAGAGAGAGAGAGAGAAGCCACATGAAAAATGCACAACACACTGATTCACAGGTCTCAAAATTAGCCCGGTGACTACATAGCCCATCCCTTCTGTGCACCCCCGGAGGAAGGGGGTGATGTTTTGGGGAGGGGGAGAAATTGGTAGTTACCATTTCAAACTTGACGGAAGCCACTTTATTTCCCTTTAATCTCCAAATATGAATGCACAGTGATGGTTTTTTTTGGGGGGTGGCTATGTTCAGGTCCATGCATTCACCCCCCCCTTTTCCTGGCACAGAAGAGGGGGGTGGCTTCCCCCCCCCTCCCCGGGGGTGTTGGACTAAACTTTCCATCAGCCCCGGCCTGGTTGGAGCAGGAGAGGAAGGAGCCACTGAGAAAAAACCAGGGGAAATTTGCTCAGGAAGACATGTAGCAAGTAAAGGGGATTTTTTTCCACTCTGAAATGCGGACCCACCACACTTCTGCTTTTGGTTCCCGGTTGTCTTGTCCTCTTCTAAAAAAAGGGGGGGGGATCTTGTCCCTGTCTTTGTGCCCTAATGAGACCAAGGCAGGGTGTACTTCCGGTTGCCGCAAGCCGTCCCTGCGAGGTAGGCAAAGGGCCTGGAGGTGAGACCGCCCTTTTGAGGTCCCTCGTGAGGCCAGCCGGGGAGTCGTCCCGATGGTGGCCTTCGAGACGCTGCCGGGGGCTGCCTCTTCTGGCGTCCCTTGCCGGTGGCTGCTGCGGCGGAGGCTGATGGGGGTTGTAGTCCCAAGAGCGGCCCCTGCCTGCCCCCCTGGGTCTTGGCAAGGATCCTAGGCTCAAGGCACCTCGCTGTAGATTCGTAGCTGGAGCCGCTGCAGACTGATGTTTGAGCTGCCTCTTTCCACCCCTGGCAGTCTTTAAACGACTAACCCCCCCCTTTTTTTTTAATTGCAAACCATTTGCAGTTCACACGGGTGCCCTTCTCCGCCAAAAGCCCCCCACGTTAGCTTGATAAAGATTTTAACCAGATGTAAATTCAAAGACGGCGGGTTTGGGAAGGAAGGTTCTCGTGGGGCAGAGGCGAGCCCGGGCCAAGCCCGAAGGGAAAGTTCCCCCCGTCTGCTGACAAGCCAGGGCGAGGGGGGGAGGCCCGCTTATCTCTCATTTTAATAAGATTTCGACAGATGGGAGCCTTACGCAACCCCTGGTCGGGGCCCTTCCCCGGCTGATGCGAACCATTGAAGGACGTGTGGTGGATGGAGGTCACCCCCAGTCTTTTCCCCTCCTCTTTTCTTTTTCGGCTGGCTTTTACCACCTCCAAACGGCTGCCGGCCGTAGCAAAAGACCTGCCGAATGGATTAGCGGGAGCTCTCCTTTCCCTAATAATCAAACCGGCCCCGGGTGCGGCTAGTCCTCATTGCCCAGGCGCTCACTTTGGCTGGGCGGTGCGGACCCTTGGACCAGCGCTGGGCACGTGTCCTTGCAGGACTAACCCTCTTTTCTTTCCTCCAGTTCCAGGGCCTCGTTCAGTGGATGTAGTACCCCGGGTCCAGGGCCTCGGTGGTGTTCCTGATGCCCCTCACCCACCCCTGAAGATCCCAGGTGGGCGAGGGAGTAGCCAGAGGGATCACAATTTTCCAGCTAATTTATTTTATTCGGTACGTAGACACAATTTTCCGGCTAATTTATTTTACCGGGTACGTCGGGATTGGCACGCTTCATTGGGCACGGGGCCAGCGGGTGACCAGGGAGCGAGGGAGGCACAACTCAGACCTACTCTTCTTTTAAATTGTCCTTATTTCCTTCCTTAAATCACCCCCCCCCCAAGTTATTTTGCACCTGATACTTGTTCTTCAGGCTAAAGCCCCCTGCAGGGAATTAAAAATTGTTAAAAGCACATGCTGTATTCACACTGATGTTTTGTGTGTGTTTGTGCGTGCATGCTGAACTTGCTGTCTTGTGTGTGTTTCATAACGTGCACTGGACATGACTCTTAATTTTGTTGTCTAGAAGCGCGATGATAATAAAGTCAATTCTATTATATCCCCCCAAAAAGACACAACTGCTGCTCCACAATTTCTTTAAAAACGCTGCTGCAGCCGCCCCCCCCCAAGAGAGGTGGCTTCCTATTTTGTTGAAAGGCTGTTGGAGTGTCATGTACCCAGTCTGTGTGGATTTTCTGAATTAAAAGCCCCTTTCTGGTCACTTCTTAGGGTTACAGTTGGGTGTTGAAAGGAAGATATAAATCAGGCATGCCCAAACTTTGGCCCTCCAGATGTTTTGGACCGCAACTCCCACAGTCCTTTGCCATTGGCAATCTAAGTTTAGAATTCTGGGAGTTGTGGTCCAAAACATCAGGAGGGCCGAAGTTTGGACATGCTTGATTTAAGTTGATGAGTGATACTTAATTTTTTCTTTGGCTCTTTTATTTGGACACGGCCGGCCTAGGGTGCCGATTTGTCCACACACCTTTTGGATTTACAATGGGTTTTTGTGTGTGTGTGTGGGGGGGAAGTAGGGGTCCACCCAAGTTATGTCCAAACTTCGGCCCTCCTGATGTTGTGGGCCACAGTTCCCAGAATTCTAACCTTAGATTGCCAGTGGCAAAGGACTGTGGGAGTTGTGGTCCAAAACATCTGGAGAGCCGAAGTTTGGACTACATCGTAGGTTGAGCCTCGTACCCAGGGTTAAGTGGGGAGGCCTCGGTGCCACGGCCCGGCCTGGACTAACGAGTTCCCCCCGCCGGCCGTTGCAGGATAATCGGCTGAATGTCACGGAGGAGCTGTCCTCCAACAACCGGACGCGGATCCTGACCATAGAGTCCAGGCTGACCGACGCCAAACGCGTCAGCTGGAGAACCGTGCTGAACAACAACAGCATCTACATCGAAATCCCCGGCGGTGCTTTGCCCGAAGGAAGCAAAGAGAGGTAAGGCTGTGGCCGCGCCCCAGGTCTTTAGAGCAAACCGTGCGGCTTGGAGCCCTCTCGGGGCGGTTTACGCGCTGACGCATGGGGCTGGGTTTTCCGTCTACCCAGGATGGGAGGCCGAGTGAACCTTTATTGAGGATTCCTGCCTGGGGTTTGAACCCCAGGCCGTGAGCAGAGTGTGGGCTGCATCGCTGCAATTGAGCCCCCTGTGCCCCCGCGAGGCTCCCCTTGTGGGATTCGTTTCTGGACCGGCCGTGGTCTGGAAGGTTTCTGCTAAGTTTCTTTTCCCAAGCGGGGCACCCTTCGGCTGAAGTCCGACCCACATTCCTAAGGGAGGAAACCTAGAGAATCTTAACCCCCCCCCCGGGATCGAACTGATGGCCCCGGGACGCACATTGGGCACAAAGCGTAGAGGAATTGGGCACCGGTCTCTGTGTTGAAGCTTGCAGGCATCAGAAATACCTAACTTGAGTTATGGGTCTCCCTTCTAAATTGAGAAGGTTTGCGTGAATTCACAAAAACGTGCCACCTTGTCCGATTCCCCCCCCCCCCCCCCCCCCAAGCCTTAGGTGGAAAGGGAATGTTTCGCCTTCCCTGGCTTCATGGCCACAGCTCAACTCAGTCCTTGAAACTACATGGTCTTCCACCCTTTCCTATCGCATCCCCACGTTAACAGGCCCACCCACACCCCTTCCGAGCCGAAAGAGAGACGCTCACACACTTTTCCCCGTTTTCAGCTTCGCCGTTCTCCTTGAGTTTGCTGAGGAACACCTTCAAGTCGGCCACGTCTTCATTTGCTTCCACAAGAACAGAGATGACAGGGGTAGGTCGACAGAGGGTGCGCGCTGACGTTTCTGCCGGTTGGCGAGTGGTGGTGGTCGGCGGCGGCGGTCGGGCTGGTCTCCGCCCTCTGCATCCTGGGGTCCCAGTTTTCCCGAGGTTATATTAATCAACTTTTTCTTTTCTCTCTCTCTCTCTCCCTCCCTGGCAGCCTCATTGCTCCGAACTTTCTGCTACTTGGGCTTTGAAATTGTGAGACCGGGACATCCCCTTGTCCCCAAACGACCCGACGCTTGCTTCATGGCCTACACCTTCGAACGTGACTCTTCGGAAGAAGATTAGATTGCATTGTGTTTTAATTTGGGATTATTTTCCTCTCTCTCTCTCTCTCTTTCTTGTTGTTTTTTTTTTGCCTTGTTAGAGCTTTCTTGTTCTTTGTTTAGGGGACGGATCTGTAGGAATTTGGTCAGCGATCTTCTAACGCCTGGTTGTGCGTGTGTTTGCGTGTGTGTGTTTTCGGGCACATTCATGACTTCTGTGTACGAATTATGGTGCCAGCCCTATCTGGTGGTGGGAGAGGTGTTCAGAAAAAGAAAAGAAAAAACACCCGGCTTTGGGTCATCTCCTTTCCCCCTGCATTTTCTCTGCATGTCATGACCGCACGAAAATAGAGAACGCTCGCTCCAAATTAGACGCATCTATTCCCCGGGAGTTTAATATTGTGTGTTTGCAATACCGAAGTATTTGCTTTAATTCTAAATAAAAGTTTATATTTTACTTTTAGCCTGGACTGCGAAGGTCTTTCTATAAAAGAGACTTAGCCATAGCAACGGGTAGAGCTGTGAGCTTTGCATTCACACCCTCCTTCCCCCCCCTCCATGTTTTTCTCTGTGGCAGTCCCCCCCCCCCCCCCGGAGCTTCTGACACTGCCCGTGGCCGATGGACTCTGTAGTTCCCCAAGAGTCAGGCATAGAAAGCCCGAGGCCCAAGACATTTCAAGAAGGTTCATTTTAATTTATTTTTATCTCCTCCCTTCCCACAAAAAAGCAACGCATTGTGCAAGTGCATTTCGTGCATGGATTAGCTCCCCCCCCCTAAAAAAATACATAAAATACTTCTACCTGCGCCTCCCGGTTTGCCAAGTTAGCACCAGAGCAATCCGAAGGTTAATGCAAGACCCCTGGTCTTGTGCACGCCTTAGGCTGGAATTTTCCTTGGTTCTTCCACCTGTGCCCAGCTCCGGAGACCTTGCCAATTCATCTGCTTTGCAAACAGCTGTTCCCCTGCAGCGTCCTCGCCAGCAGTCTTAGGCACTGAGCTGGCCTGGGTGTTTGGCGCCAGCTCGGATCGTGCTGGAGGGAGACCTGGTTGGTTATGTCCTCATCTGGGTTGTGTCGTCGTGTTTCAGTCCCCTTCGGAGCTGCTCCATTTAATGCTTCTCAGATTTTCTGGACATAATTTCCAGGGAAAAGCCCTTCGCGTCCGTGCAAGCGCCCTTTCCACCACCCGGAAGGGTCTGGAACCATCAAAAAAAGCAATTAAATATGTTTTTTTCCCTTTAAAGAGGAGCTGGGATTTGGGGGGAAAGGAGACCACCCCCGCACCCCAAGAAAAAACACTTAAAATTTTGCAAGCAAGGTGTTTTTTGATCTGCTTTATCAGAATATTTTGTTCGGCCTTGGCAGTGTAGTTTTAAACGTGAAGAAAAATGAGAATTAGCCCAGGTATTTCCCCCACCCCCGGTGGAATTAGCTTTACCATGGGTGCAGTTTGGAATTATGTAGTAAAAATATGTAGCATTTCTCCTTGACGGAAGTAAATTTTTGCCTCGGGGGGGCTCCCTTCTTGATTATCAACAAGCTTAACGTGTTTCCTTGCTGCCACGCCGGCCACGTGGCCACGGACTTGCACAACACTGGCTCTTTGGCTTGAATACAGAGGTGAGCACCACCCCTAGAGTCGGACACGTCTGGGGGGGGGGGAAACCTTTACCTTTTTATGTGGATATATGTTTTAAGGGATTTTGAACCTAGAACACCATGTGCCATTTCTCTTTCACTGTGTCTGGGTGGATGATGGTGGTGTTGATCCTTCTGGTTTGAGGTTGGGGGAGGAACCTTGATTCCCCCCCCCGCCGTCTGAGAGCCCTGGATCCCGTTTGGGCGGTTGGTAGCGTCCCGGGTGTGTTTTGAGGACCCCGGGCGGTTTTCGGGGTCTCGTTTGCCCGCCCCGCAGATAATCGGGACAGGCGCATCTGAAATCCGCAAGACAATCCTCTCGCTAGCACGTGGGTGGCTCACCTTCCATTACGAGGTCGATCACGTCGCCCATGTTGAAGCTCAGCTCGTCCACGTCCTGCCCGAGGTACTGGTACAGGGCACGGCACCGGGGTCCTGAGGATTTGGGTTGAGGCTTGGGACGCCCCGAAGCTGGTGGAGGTCTTTGACCGATGCTCCTCTTTCTCTGGGTCCTGCCAGAAGCAACAAAGGAGGCGTTCTGATGGAGCTCAGAAGATGCCCTGATTTTGGGGGGGGGGGGGCGAGGGGGGGGAGGTTAGCCCTCAGGGGTGCCCCGTCATACGGCACCTACCCGGCCATCCCCTGATCCGGGACGTTGAGAAACTCCATGCTGTGTCCGGACGGAGCGGGCGCCTTTGCCCGGCGACTCATGCCTTGCCTCGGGAGAGTTGTGGTTGGCGGGGGCCCTGGCCGCCGGGCCGTGGTGTACGTCTGCTCTTGGGGCGGCGGGGCGGGGCGGGGGAACTGGGGCGCTCCGTTCCGGCAAGCAGGGGGAGGCATACCTCCTAAATCGGAGAGGATTGAACAGTAACTTGCCAAATCATAGAATCCTAGAGTTGGAAGAGACCTCAAGGGCCATCTAGTCCAACCCCCTGCCATGCAGGAACCCCCATCACAATATTTCTGACAGATGGCCATCCAGCCTCTGCTTAAAAAACCTCCAAAGGAGACTCCACCACCCTCCTTGGTGGCAGCATCTTATTCCACTGCCGAATAGCTCTAACTGTCATGAAGTTCCTCCTAATGTTCAAATGGAATCTCTTTTCCTGTAGTTTGAAACCGTTTCCCCGAGTCCTAGTCTCTGAAGCCATGGAAAACAAACCAGTCCCCTCTTCCATATGACACCCTTTCAGATATTTAAACATAGCTATCATATCTCCTCTCAGTCTTCTTTTAGAGAGGCTAAACATTCCCAGTTCCCTAAGCCGTTCCTCATAAGACGTTTCCTCCAGACCCTCAATCGTCCTGGTCGCCCTCCTCTGCACCCGCTCGAGGTTGTCGACGTCCTTTTTAAATTGAGGCGCACAGAACTGGACACAGGACTCCCGGTGGGGTCTGACCAGAGCAGAATAGAGTCCTCTGCTTGTTTGTGAACTCCCACGCCCCTTGTGTTATTCCCGGCCTAGTTGCCTGGAGCCAATCGGCTGCTCACCAGGGGCGAGCTAAGGACCCCTGCTGCACCTTCTGATGAGTCTCTTGTGACAACGATGTCCGAGAGACAATTACGGGATTGTGTCTTTTGGGTTTGTTTGCTTTTTTAAATGGAAGTTTTCTTCAGCCCGTCATGAGGACTAGAAACTTGCACCATCCAAGTTCTCAGTTTTAATGGCAACAGCTTTCCTGTAGCTTCCACGACCTGGGCTGTGTCCCCACCGTACCTGCTTTCTAGGTGCTCTTGAAAACCCCAACATACATAGGCGGTGGACAAGTTTCTAGCCCTCACGATGCCAAGAGAGGGATTTGGGACCGGAGGTTGTTCCTTTCCTACCTCTTGGCGCTGGCGGTGCTGCTCGCGCTGGCGGCGCTCGCTGCTTTAGGTGGTCTTTGCTCTGTTGCATCCCTTTCCGTGGCTCTGTCGAGGGAGGAAGAACGGGTAAGAAAGACGGATTCCGTGGCTCCGTGGCGGGGAGGCAGAAGCCATGGCCCACAACTTACTGGAGTCCTTGGGCAGCCCGCTTCCGATGGTGATGGTCAGGGTCTTTCCCGAGGCTTTGAGGAGAGCCACATTGCCGTGGCCGGCCACGAAAGTCACCGTCCGGGTCCCGCCTCCACCCCAGCCTTCTTTCTTCACGCGGAATTGTAGTCTGGGGGGGGGGGGGGGGGGCAACAAGAAGAACCTCCGGTGAGAGGTCACATTACCAAATCCATCAGCCATGGGTTGGTGGGGTAGGGCGATGGGGAAACAGTACGTTAAATGCAAGGTACAGAGGGGAAGGAAAGACCCACCGCTCTTGGATAAATCAATTTAGTTTGAGCTCAAGATTCTAGTCCTTAAAGGGTGTGATGGAAAACCTGACGGCAACTCCGCAGGGCTAAAAGTATCTGGCGTTTGAGAGGGTGGGATGGGAGACCGGTTCTGCCGTATAAGGAACCGGAGGCTGCCGCCGCCGCCGCAAGGTAAACGGAGCTGCCTCCTGAACCGGACCGCTGCCCTGCTCCCACTTACGTGTCGCTGAAATTGAGGTGAAGTTTCCTCTGGGTCAGCTCTTCGTAGCGCCTGTAGAGGAGGCTGATGAGTTCGGTCTTGAAGACGGATTCGAGGAACGTGTCGCTTTCGGCTTCGTGCAGGATGAAGAAGTCGTCCTGTTTGGTGCTGCGTGAGGCCCCCCAAAAGCGGGGAGAAGGAAAGGGGAACGTCAGTGGTCCCTTGTACACCTTGAATAGCGACTTCCTGCTCACCTTCCCTATCGCTTTATTATTAAAGGTGCATGAGCCCCCTTCTTTTCTTCATCTGGCCCTCTACCTCTAGCCAAACGCAGCCCTCCAGATAGCTGCTGGTCCATAATTCCTATTCATCTCCCGCTTATGTCAGCTAGAGCAGATGGGGGTTGTAGTCCAGCAACATCTGCAAGGCTCCTTGTTGATCGCCCCTCCCCATGGGTGGTGTTGGGTCCTCGCAAAAGAGGTCCAGCGTGTACCTACCAGGAACTCAGGGTGGTTTGAGGAGGAAACCTCACCTGAGAGATACACGGTTGACCGCCTGGACCTCCACCTTCTTCTTCAGCACCTCTTGGATCTGGCCTTTCTCGGGGCCTTTTTTGACCTTCTCCCGACCAATCAGGTAGAAGTATTTGGGAGTCAAGATGAAGTCCCGCTTGATGGGCTGAGGAGCGGGATGGAAATGGAGAATGGTCAAGAAAGAACAGCAAGGCAAGGCAACATTGAAGACCCATCATCATCATCCCGTTTAATTTGAGACTCGGGACGGAAGGGATGACCACCACCACCACCCTTACCTTAAACCGCCGGTCGTACTTGGTGACTGAGTCGGCAAAGTCGATCCGCTCCCTTTTGGCCAGGAACTTCCGCAACTCGGGCTTGTCCTCCATCCCCAGGTAGTCGCCCACGAAATTTCGGTTGATGCTGTTCCGCCGCCTCTCTTTGAAGTTGTACAAGATGTGAGATGCTACCGAGGGTGAGGGCGGGCGAGAGAGAGAGAGTAAGAAGATAGAATTGTAAGGCTGGAAGGGACCGGAAGGATCCCAAACTTCCTGTTGAGACAGGAAGTTGTGACTGATGGTTATTGGGCTGCCGCCAAAGCGAGTGCAACAGCCTTTTG
This sequence comes from Phrynocephalus guinanensis, assembly GCA_037367245.1. Taxonomy (NCBI): domain Eukaryota; kingdom Metazoa; phylum Chordata; class Lepidosauria; order Squamata; family Agamidae; genus Phrynocephalus; species Phrynocephalus guinanensis. The sequence continues at coordinate 15,773,794 of CM074750.1, forward strand.
AGGTAGAGGCCATTCCCCTCTCGAACTGCTCGTTTCCCCCTCAACCCCCCCCAAAAAATATTTTTAGAAAGGACCACAATATCCCTGGAGGGTCAGTTCCAGTGGATGCCAGAAACTGCAGATAAAACTTTCGGCTCCCTAGATGTTTTGGACTACAACTCCCACAATCCTTTGTCATTGGCCGTACAGGCTTGGAATCCTGGGAGTTGTGGTCCAAAACATCTGGAGTGCCAAAGGTTCGCCACCGTGGCTCTCTCTCTATAGCATGGTCTCTGGTTCCCTCTAGTGGCCAGATCTGATAGTACACCTTATCGATGCGTATATCTGGGAGTTTTTAAATTTAGTATTGCCAAGCAGCTGATAATGGATCCAGGGGATACGGTATATACTACTGTATTTCCCTCAACCCTTCCCTGGATCCTTTTAGGGCTTTGTTTCCCAACCAACTGGGTGGGCCCCGTTTGAGTTCAGGCTGCGGGTTCCCTTCACCAAAATAGTGCTGGTTGCGACATCATGGGGCACCACCACAACCTTGGATCGGTCTGAGAACTTAAAACGTTTGTTACCTTTCTCTCGCATTTCCTCATATTTCCGAATGGCAATGTGACGGCGCCACGCCTTCTGGATGACCCGGGCGTATCCGTCAAACTTGCGCTCCCTCATCTCCTCCAGAAGAAAGAGCTGGAAAAGGGGGGGGAGATCCATTTTTGGTGTGTCACCTCCCTATTTCCTACAAGAAGTTTGAGGCCATGTGCATCATGGTCCTTGTTCTCCTTCCTTGACCTTCACAGCAATCCTGTGAGGTAGAACCATTCTGAGAGGGTGGGATGGTCTCAGGGTTGCCCGATGAGTTTCACCTTCCAAATCCACAAAGTGGCCTGACTTGGTAGGAAACAAGGGTGTTGGCCATCATCTCAGCTTTGAGATGGTAACTGGTTTGGTCGGTACAAGGAAACAAGGAATTGACCAAGGAAACAAGGGAGTTGGTTACCATCTCCTCAGCTTTGATATGGTAGCCATCTTGGATGGCACAAAGAGGAATTGGCCAAGGAAATGAGATGAACCATCATCTCTCGGCTTTGGTATGGTAGCCATCTTGGTTGACACGAAGAAACGAGGAATTGGCCAAGGAAATGAGATGGACCATCATCTCCTCAGCTTTGATAGGGTAGCCATCTTGGTTGGCACAAGGAAACAAGAAGTTGGCCAAGGAAATGAGAGATGGACCATCATCTCCTCAGCTTTGATAGGGTAGCCATCTTGGGTGGCACAAGGAAACAAGTTGGCCAAGGAAATGAGAGATGGACCATCATCTCCTCAGCTTTGATAGGGTAGCCATCTTGGGTGGCACAAGGAAACAAGAAGTTGGCCAAGGAAATGAGAGATGGACCGTCATCTCCTCAGCTTTGATGCGGTAGCCTTGTTGACTGTGGACAGACATTTTGGGAATTCTTCAGAAAATGGGTCTCCCAGGTCACGGACGCTTCCTGAATTAGCAGGTTGCTAACAGGAGTTTTGCAAAACCAAAATTGGTGCCCACCTCATTTAGGTTACGCGACAATAGAAAAGCTGAAACCGAGGGAAACAGAAGTCAAACAGGACCCCTCTTGTCCCCCCACATATCAGGATAAGAGGGCGCTTGAGGCCCTTGGCTTACCGACTCGGGGTTCTTGACAAAGACCTTCGTGCGCCCCATCTGATACTGGTCGGCGTCCATGTTGACGGCCCTCAACAAATGCTGGACCCCTTGGCGTTCGTCCCCCTGCCACCTTGGCCAGGTCTCCGAGGTGAGGATGGCGTACCTGAAGGATGGGAGCGTGGCTCGGTGACTACATAACTCCTTTTGCCAATGCGAGTGAGACCCTCCCTACCGCTTGGTGGCCAAGGGTTCGCAGCAGCTTCTGGGCCCTCGCAGGAGGTCTCCTTACCTTTGCAGGAATTTTTGGAACAAGCGGCGGTAGGCGAAACCGGCTCGACGGACTCGGATATTCTCTTTCAACCCCAAATACTCCACCTGGTGCTTCACCCTACAAGACACCGCAAGGCGGGTAAGCGGGAGCCTGTCCTACGTCGAACCGTTGCCTTTTTAGCTCGTGGTTTTTTCATAGAATCACAGAATAGTGACGTTGGAAGGTTCCTACGATGTCAGTCCAACCCCCTGCTCCATGCAGGAATACAAATAAAAGGATATTTGCCACGCAGTGGCCCAAATTACTCTTGCAGTGTTTAATGGGGGGGGGTGGGTGGGTTGCACCGCACGTCGTGGTTTTGGTGCGCTCGCCTCCTCCTTACCTGCTTTCTTCCCAGTCCCGGGGACGTTTGGTCTCGTTGGGTTTAATGCAGCGGATATAATGCGGGGTACATTTCATCAATGTTTTCACGAGGTCATTAGCCTGCTTCTGTTTGGGAGAATTCTTTGCGTGAAAACCGGCAAGTTTAAGGCTCGGATAAAAACTACAAGCAGGTTGTTTGGATACTGGGGTCCAAGATCCACCAATTGCAGTTTGACATGTTAGGGATCAATGTGAGATGTCCGGTACTTAGTCCCCACCACACTCTTATTAATAGCTCTGTTATATACAGTGCACCCTTGTATAACAAACGCTTTGTATAACAAATCCGTACAAGATAAAAATGGTCGCAATTAGCGATTACTCTGTTTTTCATGCATTTCTATGGGGAATTTGTATAAAGGAAAATTTGCTTAACAGAATTTCATTTGGAACAAATTAATTCCTTTATACAAGATACCACTGTATTATGAGTTCTGTCTTGGTGGGATTGGAATCGAAGACCCCCAAACCAAACTAAACCTTACCTTGATTTTGGTTCCGGCTGTGGTGGGTCGACCCTTTTTCTCCGCATTGAGTTTTTCTGGGAAGAGCATCCTGATAAAAGGGCTGGCGAGCAGGAACACAAGTATTGAGTTACACACCCCAAACGAGACAACACTGCGTTTCCTCTTTGCCTCCACCGGACCCGACTCAGAAACGGACTTTAATCCCTAAGTGGAGACTATTTCTTGAAAGCGTTAATTACGATGTTCTGATTCGGTGCTCGTCATTATTAGAGGTGGGAAATGGGTGGAAAGGCCTGTCTGCCGAACCCGGGGCCGAGAGTTCGAGTCCCCACTGTTTCTCCAGGAAGAGGGGGCTGCCGGGGGGGGGGGGAGAGTGTGTGGATGATGAGTTTCCACGCCCTGCTGCTTGTGCAGCCTGTGGCATGTTGTCCAGTGTCCCCACATGGAGAGAGCTAGAAAACCCCATTCAGAGGCGTGTAACCCTAAGTTACAACCAACATAATGGTGCGTGACTCACAATTCACTACTTTGCATCAGTTCTATCAGGTCGGTGAAGAGTACGTCCCGGTTCCTTTCACAAAAGCAGCTTACGTCGTAGGATACCTGAAATGGACAACCGTTCAGTGTTGCGCTAAATCCCTTCCATAAAATGTTTTCTTTGCTTTTCTGTCTGTTTGACTTTTATATACCATCCAATTGCAATGCACTATTCTGGGCCGTGAAGAGTCAAAATCAAAGCCAAGGTGTAACAATGAGCTGAACAATAATAATGAATACAGGGACTGAATCGAGTCAAAACATCAGAAGGCCAATGAACTAAGAATATGGTTTCTTGCTTCCTCTGACAGAGCTTGGGTTCTTACATTTAAAAAAGGGTTATTCATCTCTCCTTAGCATTTGAGTTGCCAAAGTAATCTGTTGTTGCCCCGAAAATCATGGGGAATAATCTCTGGTTCCCCCTAGTGGCCAGTTTTGATAGCACACTTTGGAAACAGTTTATAAAAAGTGCAGTCAGCAATGAGTCTTCCTTCTGCCGCTAGACTTGTTAGGAGAGCACCGCAATAGTGAGAAAACGTCTTCGAATAAATGAGTAAGTGGATAAATAAATATATATGGCCTTGAAAAGCAACTTTCTGAAGGGGAAGTAGGGCTTTGTTACACTTCTGATAACCACACAAATGGCTCACGGCGAGATGTAAAATGCCCACAAATTCTGATGCCATGGGAGGGTGTGTGGGGGGGGGACTTCAGAAAAATTGGGAGTTTTTATCCCAAACATTTCTTGAAACTTTACATCTCTAGACTCATAGGATCAGAGTGACCTTTGGTGAGATGGTGCGGCATACCAACCAAATAAAATAAAATATAATAGCCTTCTGGACCATAATGAAGACCCCAACAAAATCCTTTTTAAAAAACCTCCACAAAACTCTTTCCCAGTGTTGTTTTGGGGTGGCTAAAAAGTGGGAAGCACGAACAGTTTATGAGGACTTATTTGATAGGCCTTCTGCCTTCGGACCTTGCCGGCGTAATGGTGGATCACGAATCCCGAACTGGAGCTGTTGAAATGCTCGTGGTTCCCCACGGCCGCCTGGAGCTTCTGAAGCAATGTTTGGTCGGCCCCGTCGCCCTTCGCGTGCATGGTAGCACAGACATCATCCAACACGCTCATGATACCGGGAGGGTTCTGCAGTGGGGTGGGGGTGGGGAAATGCAGAGATCCAGGGACAGGGAAGTAGATATAGTTGTAAGTTACCTGGAGAAGAATTCCCAAATTTTAAGACTCTTCCCAACCAATTCTGGAGGAAGGGGGGGGGAACAACCCATAGAAAGTTTTTTTAAAAATAAAAGCTGACTTGAATCCCTTGTCAATGGTGGAAATGTCCTTGAATATTATGCAACTTGACGCAAAGACAGCTTGCTTTTACAGATTCGTTTCAGGGTTACCGGCTTGTTCGCCCCTTACCACTTTGTTTTCGATCAGGTCGCACACCACTTTGTTGTTGAAATATTCAATCGGGGTCCATTTGATTCCCTCTTGGACATATTCTTCCTAAGCGTGGAGGCCGAAAGGAGAGAAGGAAAAACAGACTCGGTTGGGCAAATTTCGGGAGGAACGAATACGAACACGCCAGCCTTCGAAAGGAGAAATGTCCCCACAAGGAAATTTAACAAACGTCCCCATGGGGGTCTGTGAACAAAATCCAAAACCAGGGTCCATGAAAAATATAATCTGTGGGCAAGTTTTAGAGCTCCACAGGACTCTTTGTCAGGACCCATGGATCGCTCGGACACATGGGTGGCTTTTCCAGACGGGAGCCAAATGCTGTGAAGGTATCTTGTGATGCCCAAATTGTATCGACCAGAAACTATCTAGAACCCCGATAATGCGGCTTCTGTGAAATCTCGTGTCCCCCTGAAAAACTAGCTAGCTTTAAGACGCTACAAGACTCTGACTTGCAACCAGTTTCACCTGTGTGATGTGGAACCCCGCTTATCTTGCGAAATAATAGCTTTCATGAAGCTGTCACCTCATGGGGCATTACGGTCCCCGTTTCCTTTAAGGTTCTCCCGTAATTCTCCTTTGAATTGCATCATTCGATGAGCTTTCATCTACAGTATCACTCTAAGAACTGTTTTTTTTTCCTGGAAGTTTAATAGCGTAACCTCTCCTGATCCGGAAAACTAAATTACCCTGGCGTATTACTTCCTTCTTTAGAATGCCACCAATCCTCTGCTCTCTTCTGGCTGAATTTTAGACTTAGTGGAAGCCAAGATGTGAGACCTGTGAAGTGGGTCTGGATTTGTCCCAGAGGGAGAAGACCCTGATTCCTCCGCTATGGGGCTGTTGAGATTGGTAATAGGGAGCTTTTTAAATTTATTTTAGAGTATTTTTACCCCGCCGTTCTCCTTGGAAAAGTTGTCCCTGACATAAACAAAAGGGACCAACATTTACATCCCCTCACCTGTTCGGCTTTCAGAGTCAACTCGATGAAAATCTGTTGGAGTTTCTCGTTGACGAAATTAATACAGAACTGCTCAAAGCCGTTTCGCTGGAAAAGTGAGGATAAAAAAGGTAGAAAGGAGAAAATAATTTAATATTGGGGTTTTTTTCGGGGGGGTAGGAGGTGGAGAGGTGAATATGCAAATATGAGGAACACTTAAAAAACCCCTCCCTTGGTTATTTCCACTCTGAACTGGCGGCCAGCCCTTCGCAATCCAGGAAGCAATGATCGCAAATATCAATTTATATTCGAAAATAATGCCTTAAATCTTCAGGGACACATTTCTTTTTTGAAACAAAAACCAAAAGGACTTGGAAGTTCCCACGGAAGCTCGGGGTGTAGCATTCATTTCATCTTGGTTCAAATCTTTCCATTTAGAACGACACACGGGATCACTTTGTTTATTAAATTCCCAGCCGGGAGGTCAGACCTCTCGGGTTTCCTGCGATCGTTTTCAGTTTGTGACCCATTCTCGAAAGCGTTCTTAGGAAATACATTGTCACGCAGTGGTGTTAAAAAATAACGGTTCTACGTTATTGTGGATCTACAGCTAAACTTGCCCAAAACTAATAGTAATAATCATGAAAAGCAGCCTACCTGGAATATTTCGAAGCCATAAATGTCTAAAACACCGACACTGTATTCTTCGTAAGGCTTCTGCATTGCCCTGTTGATCGACTGGATGGAAAAACAGAGGCAAGAGTGAGTAGCAAGCAAGGTGGGATGTCCATCAAGGGCATTGGGTTGGCCTTCAAAGGACCCTTGAGTTGGATGCTGGCATTCTCCAGACCTCACAACCCCCCTCAGCATCTTCTCTTCACTGGCCTTTGACCTTCAACGAAGCAGAAAAAATTGTCCACCATCTTTCTCGATAGTGTCGTGTCCATGTCATTTTTCGAAGAACCATAGAGTTGGAAGCAATGGAAGTGCTGGAAGTTCTTTCCCGTATTCTGATTGGCTCTTCAAAGAGCCATAGAGTTGGACATGATCCCGGAGTGGCCCTCTTGTCCCCCAGGAATGGAATGGGACCGTTTTTCCCATTCGGTGTTCCAACAACCAACAACCATAGAGTTGAACATGACCAAGGGGACACCATGATCTGTTGGTTAGTCCCTTCCATCTTTGATATGCAAAGGGCCATGCAGCTGGAAACAATCCAGCTGTTTCCACAACTCTGTCCTTTCCATCTGTGGTAGACCAGTGGTTCCCAACCTTGGGTTGCCCAGATGTTCTTGGACCTCAACTCCCAGAAATCCTGGCCAACACTGCTAGTGGTGGAGGCTTCTGGGAGTTGTGGTTTGAAGGCCATCTCAATGTTCTAGACCAATGGTTCCCAACCTTGGGTCTCTAGAAGTTCTAGGACTACAACTCCCAATAAATCCTGTCCAGCACAGCTAGGATTCTGGGAGTTGTTTTCCAAGAACATCTGGGGATCCTGAGCTGCTCTTGTAGACCGCGACTCGTACCTCTACAAGGAAGTCAAAGACTCGAATACAGCCCTTTGGCGAGGGCATCTCGGGTGTACGACGCTTGCTCCACGTTGAGGGTCACGTTGATGGATTCTGATCGCCCACCCCATTTGCTGTCCATCTGGCGGCTGGTGAGCTTCTCATTCAAGCGGGCCTTGTCAATTCCCAGGAGGTAAGCCGGAAACGCAAGCACTAGAGTTTGGAAAGGCAGGAGAGAGAGACTCAAAATACATGGGTCTCGGTGCTGGGATGTTAGTGAAGAGCAGAACGTTCCTACGTCCTTCACTCAACCATAAGCAACCCACCACGCAACGTGGTTGTTTGGCTTAAAAGAGGCAAGGAGCACAGGAGGGAACCATCTAAGCCACTTGGGACTCTTCGTAAGCAAGGTTAGGGTTAAAATCAGGTGCATCCTGACCACCCTGGAGATCCTCCAACATTGGAGAATCTTGACGAGGGATGGGGCTGGCAGACTTTCGGTACCACAAACACCATAGTTCTCCATTCGAGAGGGAGGCTGGAGCTTTGGTCAACTTGGTTGTTGTGGTTGTGTTTAGTTTTATTTATTATGTCCCTTAAAGCTCATAATGTGACTTTTGCGCAGGGGATTCAAGAAGGACCAGCTGACCTTGAAAATTCAGCTTGGAATGCCCTCCCTGCACATATCACAGGCCACATATATTTTTGTGGCCAGTTGAGGGGTTTTTTTTTCTTCCATTTAGGGTTTCTCTTATTAAATTGTTTCAGATCACAGGGGTCCCCAACATTGGCTCCACCCAGATGTTCTTGGACGACACCATCCAGAAATCCTGACCAGCGCCGCTCGTGGCGGTCTTCTGGGAGTTTTGGTTCAAAGACATCTGGGGACTTGTTGATCGAGGCTAGTGGTGACAGACCTTCGGCACTCCAGATGTTTCGGACCACAACTGTCACAGTGCTTTGTCATTGGCAATCTAGGCTCAGGATCCTGGGAGTCGTGGTTCAAAAATGGCGTGCCGACGGTCCACCACCGCTGATCTAGGCTCAGATTGTTCCCGATTGGTGTTCTCTTTACGAGGGTTTCTAAGAGGTGGGTCTTCCCAATTGCCACCCCCCAAGCGGGTTTCCAAATCGGAGCAGGGATTTGAACCCAGCTCTCCTTGGTCCCGGCCTTGACACCCCCTTACCCTCCCCTCACCACCCCGGTTCTCCCATTTTGGGGGGTCAACCAAAGGAATTCGCTCACGGTCAGCGTTCTCGACTTGGGCGTAGTTGCCTTGCTCCTGGAAGCTGATGTTGCCGAGGTGAAGGATGCCCGCGATGATTTGAAGGACCAGCTGTTTATCCGGTCCTGTGATACCGATCACGTCCATGGCGTTCTGGAGGGGGTACGGATGCCCACCACGCCCCCCAAAAGAATCCCAAGGATTGGGGGGGGGAAGGAAAGAAGGAAAGAACGGAAGGGGTAAAGCAAGGAGAAAGCAGAGAGAGAAACAAGAGGCAAACAGGGTAAACACGGTGGCGGTCTTTATATTTTGCTGCAGGAGTTCTCAAAGTTTCTAAACAGGGGGGCCGGTTCACTGTCCCTCAGACACTGTTGTGGGCCGGACCCTGCAGCTCCCTGGGCATGGCTACAAGGGGGAGAGCTAAGGCCCAACCTGCTCACCCCCCAAGACGCTATGGGCAATGGTTGGATTTGCTCTTCCATTGGTGGCTGAGGCAGTGGCAATTTTTGGCTCAAGTGAGGGTGGGGTAGAGTGGGGGTTCTGCAGTGGCCGGCGGGCCCCATACGGCCCACAGGCCGTAGTTTGAGGACCCCTGTCTTACTGCAAGTTTGCTGCTGCTGCAGAAGGCTACCTTGGAACAGATGTTTTAAGGAAATATGTGTGATAATACCATGGCCTCGGGACTCGGACATGGTCTAGTCCTCAAGGAACAAAATATTCGACATTTCATCGTCATTATTGTCTTAGAGCCGCAGAGCTATTTGGTATGTCTCTTTTTTGATTCGTATTGGGCTGTTTTTAATTGTCGTTCGCTTTGTTTGTACACCGCCCAGAGTTCCCTTGGGAAAATCGGTGCGGTTTATAAATCATAAAATGAATATAAATAAATAAATGCATTTAAGGGACCCTTGAAACCATCCGGCCCAATCCCTTCCCAGGAGGCTCAGTGGGTGGGTGGGTGGGATTTGAACTCCCAGCCGGAGTCCTAAAACCATGGCGCTGTCCTGTTGTTCTTAAGGAACTGCTCCTGCCGGAGGGGGGTCCCTTCTCACCATGGTCTCGTGGAAATCGCTCCGGTCATCCGTCCCGTCCACGGCGTACGTTTCCGACTGGTTCAGGTAATAATAATAATCCGGGCTGACGATTCCGAGGTTATGTTTCTGGTCCGCCGTGGAGCCTTCAATCAGCTGCCCAAACAGACAGGACATCATCATCATCATCATCATCATCATCATCATCATCATCATCATCATCATCATCATCAATTAAGACGGCGACAAAGAGAGATTAAAAAGTTACGGCAACGGCACCCGGGCAGGTCGTTGAGGACACCGGAGACATGTCACTTTACGGTTGGGGCACTTGTCGCGAAAATTCGCCCTTGCGAAGGAGAGTTTGAAAAACGGCCCCAGGAGGCTGGGCTGACATCCCCAAAGGAAAATAATAATAATAATAATAATAATAATTTTGGGGGTTACACTGCTAAGCACCCTTGAAACAAGCCAGCTGAGGACGGGGCTGGCTGAAGCCTTCTCGGGAGGGTAGTCGAATATTCACGTTCCCCCAATTCCAAGTTGAGTCCTACTTTAGTTTTAGAATGGCAGAGCCTAAAGGGACCCTCTAGAGATCATCCAATCCATCTTCTTCTCACGAGACCCAGTGGGCGAATTGAACCCCTGACCTCTGAATCCGCAGCCGGAGACCTCAACTACTTAGCTGTGATAGAACGACTCTGAGCCCTAGATGTCCAGAACATGACGGGAAGCAGGTCTTTTGTGACGCTAATGGCTCTTGATTGCCCCTTCAAGACCAACCTGTCACCAAATGTAGATCAAATCCGAAGAACCCTACCCCCGCCACCCCGCCCTCCGAGCAGTAATGGTGGATGTTGCTTGAGACTGAACATTTGTGCTGGGTTTGGGTCCGAACTAGTGTGTTGGCATTCAACGAAAGCCTCCCGTTGGCAATTTTTTACCTGGTAGTAAATGTGGAAGTTCCGCTCACTCTCGTTCTGGCTGACCACCCGGGATTTTTCCAGCAGGAAGTTGGAGATTTTGCCTCCGTCCGGTTCTCCTCCGCGGCTGAACTGGATTTCAAAGTATTTCCCCTGGGAGTGAAGGAAGAGAAGACAGTGGGTGGGGTGGGGTGGAGTGGAAGGCTGCAGGAAATGAGGAAGACGAAACACGAGATGGACCAGCTTCCTAAAGGAAGTCACGGTTTTAGTGTTTTTGCATGGCTGTGCAAAATGAAACAAGCGATAGTGCTGGAAGATGAGACTGTCAGGGCAGAGAAAAGCAAGGGACACTTGGGAGGGCACTCATGCCACGGTGAGTCACCGTGACTCACAACCGGCAAAAAAAAAAAAAAAAAAAAAAACCCAACAACTTACAAATCGGCTGGAATTGTTGTTTCTGACCGTCTTGGCATTTCCAAAAGCTTCCAGGAGCGGGTTCGATTGGAGGATGATGTCTTTGACGTGCTGAGGAGGAGAAACAGACAGGAAAACATTTTGCCTTTCTGGAGGGGGGAGAAAAAAAACAAATTCAGAAGAGGTGTAGAAGAGACCAGCGTGATGCCGAGGTTGCCACGCGTACCTGGACTTTTTCTCCCCCGCCCGACACTTTGGAGATGTATCCCATGATGTATTTCGCTGCCACGGTCTTCCCGGCACCGCTTTCACCGCTAGAAAGAGATAGCAGGGAAAACTGCTGTTAAAAAATGTCCCCTTAAAAGCAAAATGTACGAACGCCTAGAAACCTGGGCTCACCACCTCTCTAAGGCAGTTTGAGTTCAGATTTTGGGTTGTGGGTGGCGAGGGGCGGGTTTCAAAAGCAGATGGGCCCCCAAGACAGGCCTCTCTCTTCCTATTATGGGATGCAGCCTCCCCGCCACCGGACGTCATCAGCATTCGCATTTAGGAACCCGGAGGCTTGCTGCATTAAAAAAGGGAAGTTGGCTCATATCCACGGAGCTGTCGCAACAGTTGTTTGGAAATAGGCTGCCCGGGCCTTGCTGGGCGTGTGAATGCCCCACCACCCCTCGCTGGGGAAAATGGGAGTTGTAGTCCAACCCCATCTGGAAGGCACCAGGCTCTTGGGTCCATGCGGCCTGCCCGGCAGGCCTCTTCCCTGCGAAGCCAGTCTTCCCAGTCAGGTGACTGGGTTGTGGATCCCACCGAGCCAGGGGGTTGGAATGGATGACCTTAAGAGTCCCCGTCCAGACTTTGCAGCCCGATGGGATCCTCGTGTTTACCTGATGATGACGCACTGGTTCTCCCCGTCAATAAGCATGTTGCGATACATGTTGTCCGTCAGGGCATAGATGTGGGGTGGATTTTCGTACTGAGCCTGGAATATATTTAAATAATAATAATAATAATATCAAAACCCCCACCATGTATGTGTTTTCCATGGGTGGGATGAGATGACCTTAAGGATCCCATAACGGGCACCTTCTCTCCTCCTTATTCCAAATTACAAGTCTGTTTGTGCAGGATTTCACAAAACTAAGGATTTATTGTTTAAATCCTCGGACCCAACTGCCTTCTTGAATCACGTCTCTCCAACACTCATGCGCTTTCGGGCTCAAACCAGCCATTACCTGGCAGGTCTATTTCTGCCTCTGGGGTAGGATTTTTTTGTTTGCCTGTCATTGCTAGAACCAGAGGTGGGGGCATAGAAGAGGCAAACGAAGATTAACATGGGGGGGGGGTGTCTAAGAACAAGATCCTTCATCCCCCCCCCATTCCCTTAATTCTTATTCCCGCCACCTGCTGGGTTTCTCTTACCGCCCCTTGGTACAGTTCGACCTCGCGGTCCGTGAAGTAAGGCATCTGTTTGAAAGGGTTGACGGAAATCAGAACCGGTCCAATGTAGGTCTGAGGGCCACCTGTTAAGGCCTGTGGAAAATAGCTGCCCACAGCAGAGATGCTGTGATCTGAGATAGACTGTGCTTGTACAGGGCAGCTCGTCTTATTTGTTTTTTTAACATGCCAGCGACAAGCCTCTGTTTGCAATGCCTGTGTATTCTGGATTCTGAAACAAATCATCTGTGTCTATCTGTCCAATCATCCACCCACCCACCCCTCTATCTATCTATCTATCTATCTATCTATCTATCTATCTATCTATCTATCTATCTATCTATCTATCTATCTATCTATCTATCTATGTGGAATCCATCCATCTGCCTATTGACCCATCCCTCTATCCATCACCTTCCTTCCTTCCTCCCTTCCTTCTAGCCATCATCACCTTCCTTCTTTTCATCCATCATCTATTCCTTCCCTCCTTCCAGCCATCATCAGCTCCTTGCTTCCTTCTATCCATCATCTATTCCTTCCTTCCAGCCACCATCACCTTCCTTCCTTCCATCCATCATCAGCTCCTTCCATCCATTTCTCCATCTCTTTCTCTCTCCATCATCCATCTATTTAGTCATCCATCCATCCATCCATCCATCCAAAATTCTCTCTCTCTCTCTTTCTCCTTTTCTGTTGAGAGTTTCCGGCAGTCCGTGGGCGGAGAGATCGTGTCAACTCATGGCCAAATACGGAAGTCATTTTTGCAATAGCAGCGACAGAAGGAAGATTTTTTTTCGTTTTTTTTTTTTCACAGTGGGTTGTTGATGTGGTTTTTAAAAATAAGACAAGGAAGGGGCAGCTTCTGGCTCCTCTCGGGGTGTGTGTGTGTGTGTGTCTGTCTGTCTGTCTGAATTCCCCCCCCCTTGCAAATCAGAAGAGACAGTCAGATATGCCCACCTTTTGGGGGTGGCGTGGATTTGAAAGGCACGTCATGGATTAGGCCACTGTCGAGGGTTTAAATTGGTGGCGCGGCCTGACCCAAATCCTCCCCCTCTCAAAAAGAACTAAGAAAAAGGAGCAACCAGTGAAACCGAGACATACATTGTGTGTGTCTCGAACCCAGAGCTCAAAAGTTCCAGATCGATAGGTCTTTGTGACAACCCCCCCTACCCCAAGACTCCCCTATATGATTTGGGCGAACTCCTCATGAGTAGAAACAGAGACGTGGATTTTCCCTGGACTGGTGCACCCCCCCCCCAAACAGCTCTCTCAGTAGGGCAATGAAGAGCCGTTGATCTGACAAAAGACCCGCCCTGGAGATCATCAAAGTGGCTAGATCTTGCCAATTGAGATGGATTGATCCTCCTCAGGTGGGGTGGGGGAGATTACGGTGATGCAGACGCTCATCATTAGCTCCCCCACTTCCTTTCTGGCCACACCACAGCAGGCATTGAGTCCCGTGAGAAACGAGTTACATTTTGGAGCCTCAAAACGAACTTCTGTTCCCGAATGGTGAATTACCTTTTGGAAAAGCGAAAATTCCCAAATTTCGTCCAAATCCGCCGGTTTCGAAAGAAAGACGAAAGACGAAAGAGAGAAAAACGGCCCTAAACCGCGAGGAAGAGTAAATGGAAGCCCACGGGGAGGGCGTTAGGGTAGAGTCCTCCAAGGGCAGCCTTGTAGGAGGGGGGAACCCCTTATTTAGTTCCCATCTACCCTTTCCCCAAAGTTGAATTAAAAATAATTTTACAAAATCTGCTTTCGTCCCAACACCCCCCCCCCCCCCCCCCGCAGAAAGCGGAAAGGATACAAAAATGTAATCATCCATGAAACGCTTCTTCAGGTTTTCCACGATGGCGTCCTCGTTAATTTTGGAAAGGAGTACCATGTCGTCCACCCCGCTTTGCTTGACATTGTGGCTCTGCCAGTGGAATCGCTCCTTGCTGCCCTGTAAGAATAAGAATAAGAATAAGGGAATAAGAATAAGAATAATAAATACAGTAGGACCACCATATCCACTGATTCATTAACCACTGATTCATGGTTGGTTTTTTTGGGTGGTGGTGGTGGTGGTGAAGTGCACGATAGTTCAGACCCAAACCCGGATGCAGGCCAAGCGCTTCATGAAGAGAGAGCAAGGCCTTGAAACAAGGCCGGGAGAAGGCTTTGGAAAGGAAAACTCTCCCAATGCAACTCTGTCCGAGTCCCCGTTCTGGAACTCACTCCCTTCGATTCAGGAGGCATGTTTGCCTGTAGTTGTGGTTTGCACCCGGACTTCCTGTCTCTCGTGGCAACTTTGAAGGAGCAGGAAACAAATGCTGGTCTTGCGGTTGAGGGAATCAGGCCTTCCTTGAGCAAGTGAGCTGGTAGAAAGCTCGCACATCAAGAAGAAGGCTTCCGGCTCCGTCCATTCCTTGACTTGCTTTCTTTCTACATGCAAGGAGCTCCAATTATTGGCAAAAGAGCACCGCTAAAGTGAAATAACTTCTGTAAAAGACCATCACCTTCATTATAACTTCTCTGGGATTTCTCTTATGCTGGCCTTTCGAAATGTGATTTAAAAAAAAAAAAAGCATGGGGATCTCAGAATGAAATCATTCACGCACATGAGAGGATGCAGATTAACACTCCTTTGGGGAGAAAGGTGGCATAGAAATAAAGTTTTATATATCTGCCAAAAAAAAAATCTGCACAATGTCTTCAAAATGTCTCCGCTTGTTTTTTTTTTTGCCCGCCCGTCAAAATTGGTTAACACATCAGATCACATTGCCTGGATTTCTCCACTGGCTGAAAGATAGACCACCCCTGACTTAGGAAGCTCTATTTTAAATATGCTTGTTTTGTGCATGCCTTCCTAGCTGGGGGTGTTTCTTTTCACACACCCTTGTTCAGATAAGGCCAAGGGTGCCCAAATCACAGCTTGTGCTGATGCTGAGCTCTGTTCTCCTTGCAACATTATCCCTCCGGACACGCAAACCTTCAGGCGCCACATGCCCCAGTGGTCCACAATACCAATCAAGGGAAAAGAAGATGTTGATTTGATTTACCAAACGCCAACTAAAGCAGAATCCCCCTGTTCCGATGTTTGGACAACATGGTTTCCCTTTTTACCCTCTCCCTCAACCCCGGATCAGCGCCTTCCCGAATGAGGCCCCCACCCTTGAACCCAAGCGAGATCAAGAAGGGTTAATCGCATCTTCCCTTCTCCCTCCCTGCCTTGGTAGCCACTTACCATGGCGTCGCTTGCCTCCGCTCTCCGGTTTGGTCACGATCCCGACCCGCCCGGCACCGAGACGGGTCACTGAGGGGCACAGGTGAACATGCAAGCCGTGTGTGTGTGTGTGTGTGTGTGTGTGTGTGTGTGTGTGTGTGTGTGTGTGTGTGTGTGTGTGTATTTTTCTCTCTCCTTTATTTGTCTTCCAAAGCAATGGCTCCCAGCAGCAGAAAGGATGCCAAGCAGAAGTGGAAGTAGAGAAAGCAACCCCTGGGCGTTGTTCCCCTCAATCTTCTCCCCACCCTTCAACGCGACCACACTTCCTTCTTTGGGGCTCCCATGGACAGATAGGTAAAGGGATGGAAGATGGGACCCCCAAGGCATCTGCGGCAAGGGCATCCGTGCTCTTTTTTTTTTAAACACCTCTTTCAAACTGGATCTGGGGTGACAAACTGTCTGAAAAAGTCATTTTGTGTGTGTGTGTGTGTGTGTGTGTGTGTGTGTGTGTGTGCGAGCGAGCGAGCGAGCGAGCGAGCGTGCGATTCGAAAAATGAAAAGAAAGATCTATTTTAAAAAGCTCAGAGTGGTTTGAAACTGAATAATCTTTCTCTAACCAGAGGGGAAGTTCACATGGTTGTGGTTCCGCACAACAGATCATAAGGACTTGTAAGCTTGAGGGCCTCCGTTTTTAACACAGCAAGAGATTATTAAACTTCTACCCTCTCTCTAACTATAAATATAAATTTAAAGCAACTGAGAGGAAGGTATAAACCACCTTGGTTTAAGGTGTGCTCACCTGGAATGGTCCAGGAAATAGGTATAAGCACCCAGAAGCTTCCGGATGAACGGGGTTTTAATGTTAGGTTTGAAAAGGATGGTTGAACAAACCATGGTTTGATCATGGTTAACACTAAGCCTGCTAACCCTAGAGGTTACTAATAATTTCATTCCCTTCCAATCAATTGATGCAGTGATGCGTGTTTGCTGGGTAAAAATTGGATCCCCTTAACTGCAGGATCGGCAGCTGCTGCTTAATTTATCCACGGTCATAAATATTAAAAGAAAAATCCTAGTAATTGAGATTTCTAAACAGGATGTAATCAGAAGTGGCCACTAGGGGGAACTCAACTCTCCGTTATGTATAACATGGCTCACTGTAGCTCCACAATGGCATTATCATAACCGTCCACTAGAAGGAGCCAGAGACCATAGTATGTACTGTATAGTATTTGCATTTAAAATAGTGTTCAAATATCCACATTCCGTAGCATCTCAGGAGGGCTTCAAACTGATATCCTGTGGATACGGGGGGGGGGGGGTCCTGCTGTGTTCAGATTTGCCATTTTATGCTCCTGGTTTTTATCTTTTTCACCGCAAAAGGGAAGGAGGAAGACAATTCCTCCTTGATAAATCAACGCCAAAGCTAGTAGGTGTAATCCTTTATTATAAAAATCATGCTTTGATAACATTCTCTCTCTCTTGCTCTCAACGTCTCTCTCGCGCACACTCATCTCGGAAATAGGATTTTAAAACATTCTTTTTCTATAATAATAATAATATTATTATTAATACAATATATCCGTATATATTTATATATGAACCTGTGAAAAACGAGTCTTGCTCATTAGCCTCAGAGCAAAGAGAAACCCATCAGCACCACCACATAACTATGTTTTTTCAACAACAACAACAACAAAATTTGTATCCCTTGATTGCTCTCCAGGACAAATCCTGTCCAGAGATAATGATAAAAGTCCTCATTTATTTGTTTGAACAAGGCAGCAAGGCAAGCATGTATGATAGTAGAAAGGAAGATCATAGTGTCTCTGTGTGTGAGAGAGGGTAGAAATTAAATGTTTGGAGGATTAAAATCTCCAGAAAATTTTAATCACTGGCAAGCCGGTGGGATGACTCCAGGAATTAAAATACTGTACAGCAGGACTTCTGTATCCAAGCCCCTGCACAGATGTTTAGTATAAGAAAAATACAGGAAAAACAAGTATTTTCATCATGTATTATCAGAACTAACCACAGGAGGGAGCCAGAGACAATGCTGCGTATTCTTTAAACACCAGAAATCCATAGCATGATCTCTGTCGCCTTCTAGTGGCCAAGTCCAGTAACTACATCGTGAAAATGTATATTTCTGTTTGTTAGTCTTTAAATTTTTTTAAAAACACTTTCAGACTGCAGATAAGTGAAACCACAAGTGCAGATCCTATGGATACAGAAGGTCCTGCTGTAAGGAAAAAGTAACTTTTGCAACTAGCAAAATAGTCCATGGGGGTGCAACATTTCCCCCCAAGAAAAGCAATTAAGGAGAAGAAAACCTACTCAGTTTTTATCATCATTGTTATTTTGCAAACTCACTCAATCTTAAATCTGACTTGAATTTTAGGTTGTAGGCATGGGTGCATAAAATTAATTCTGTGTTTATTTTAACTTTGCAGCTCTTTACAGTTTTTTTGGGGGGGTTGCTTGTGGTTCTTCTGGAGTAAAATTGTAGGGGCTGCTATTTTGGGCCCTGCTGAGGTCTTCAAAGAGGTGCCCCCACCCTCTTGAAGTAAACGAAGTATTATTTATCAAAGCAACATGGCATGGAGAAAGTTCAGGATTAAAACCTGAACCTCCTCAGTGACATCCAGTCTGGGATTTCACCTGTTCCTTTGGGAACGTGAAAAGTTACTTCTAAAAAGTAATTAGTTACAATCACTCCCTTGAAACCCTGAAAATAACTAATTTCAGTTGCAATTGCTGTGAGGGGAGGGCTAATGCTGGACTCAGTGATGAACCATCCCATTTCTTAGAAATAAAGCAACAACTTGAGACGTTAATGCTGAAAACATAGCACCGGTTTGTTATGTGTGATTGGAACACTGCAGTCATAGGACTGAGAAGAGGAATAATCTGGATTTAGCACAAAGACTGAGCACCTGCCAAGAACCCAATGAGAAAAATCTAGAATTATCCCACAATCTTTGTTAAAGTTCTCAGAAGAATTTGGGAGCGGATTGAGACACGCCACTACAGGCACGAACTCTGCCAGCAAGCGTCAAATATGAGCTGCGAATCCAACTTCCACCGATCCCAAATTCTGAACTGAATTGGCTTGGTTTGGACCTCAGTGGAAGGCACTCCGGTTCACAGCAGAGCCAAATCTGATTCGAAGACAAAGCAAGTCCAATTTAGAGACTAAATGTCTACCCAGTCCTGAAATCACATTGGATGCTGATGAGGCGTTCACTTCGGGTTTTGGTCTGAAAGTGACTCAAGGATCTGACTCTGGTTACAGGGGGGAGATGGTAATGGGAGGTGCATGAAGGTCACTAGCTTGATGAATCTCCATGGAAACCTCAATAGATGTCTCCACTACGCTGGTAGGGAAGCCACCAACCTACTCCCTGGGCAAACGTCAGCCGTACTTGGCCCAAGGGACCAGTGTGAGGTTCCCATAAGCTGTGTGCCAGCAATCCCCAAATTACTTGCTTGCCTCCACCAACCATCCGTGGTGTAGGGGTACCCCCTCTGTTCCTTCTCTGTGGTGGCCCCACCTAACCCGGGGAATACAGGGAAAATCCAGGCAGGAGAAATAATCAGCCATGTTTATGGGTGCCGGCAATAACTGACACGTCCCTGCCTAGAAATCAGCACCGTGGTAGAGCAGTGGGTGAGTGGCCGTGGTACCCAGCGGTGCTACTAAAAATAAATAAAATACATCAGAGTTTCAAGTAATAGACTTGGCTGCCCTTGCTCGGTTCCCCTCTTTTCCGTCCGTGGGTAGGGCCACTCCCACGTGCCACGTGCCACCGTTTCCCCCCTCTTCTGCCACTGTGGCCGCCCATGTTTGTGAGGTGGTTCCACAGCACCGGCAACCTTCCCCCCACCCCGAGGGAACAGAAGGAGAGGACAGAGCGGTGCTACGGCCGGACCGTCTGGGATGGTTTCGTGGGCGCTCTTTGGCGAGAAGGGGCAACTCGCGTGGCAGGGGAAACAGCCTGGTCACCAACGGCCCCCGTTTTGTTCCTTCAGAGTCTTTCCAGTTTCCTTGGAGTGCCAAGCTCTGCCGTTCTCGCCGTCCTTCCGTTAGATTAACGCCCGTGGCAGGTTTTGCAACACATCTGTCGGAAGTAAGGCCGGCTGCAGAATTTAAATTTTAGCACCAGAGGGCAATAGGCCACTTTGTTCACATCTTTGCATTCTGGAGGGGGAAAATGAGAGGGAGAGAGAGGGAGAGAGAGAGAGAAAGAGAGAAAGAATTGAGCTGGTCATTGAATTGAATTGAATTCCTGGCAGAATCAACAGATCCATTTAAGGATGGCACAACCCATAGCCTCTGGAACGGATGAATCCATTCCCAATGCATTCCTATGGGAAACTGCATTTCGTAAGGCAAAAGTTTCATCAAACGACGCGACCCATAGCTTCCAAACGGATTAATCCATTTCCCATGCATTCCTATGGGAAACCGCATTTCGTAAGACAAAAATGTCTTAAAACGAATTGACCCGTAGAATGAATTTAACTCGCTTCAAAAGGTACCGCTGCATTTGGTTTTTGTAAATGCTACACAGCTCCCCAACTTGTTTTGCTTCAGGAGCTATGGGGAGCCATCTTAAACTTATTTCTCTCTCCAAGCCCCTGAAGGCACCATGGGCAAGTTTCTTTGGTTCTCCAAGCTCCTCCCATCAGTTGGAAAGCCTCCGATACCTTCAGGGTTTTCCGTCGGTCTGGAGTCACACTTGTTCTCGCACTGCTGCATCGTTGCCGGCTTCAGGGCCTCTAGGCACTCGCTGGATGGCTGCCCTGTGTGGGTCACGCACTGGACCAGCCGCTGTTGCTGGCCGAAGCTACACTGCCCGGAGCACTGGGGGGGGGAGAAGAAACAGCCAGGCTGAAATGGACACCTGAGCCAGAATCAACCCCAACTCCAGGCTCCAGAGGGAGTGAGGGTGGTGCACCCATTGTCCTGAAAACCATCTTGTCGATGTGAGGGACATGCTGTCTCCTGAACTTTGTGGCCAAGGACTGAGCACCGCTGAACTACTGTTCTTTGAACGGTACTTGAAGTACCATTGTTTGAACGGTACTTGAAGTACTGCTGTTTGAACGGTACTTGAAGTACTGCTGTTTGAACGGTACTTGAAGTACTGTCATTTGAACGGTACTTGAAGTACTGCTGTTTGAACGGTACTTGAAGTACCGTCGTTTGAACGGTACTTGAAGTACCATTGTTTGAACGGTACTTGAAGTACTGTTCAAAGACACCCCTCCCCCAAATTCCCACACCCAGGAAACCCATATTCTAGCTTCTCAGGGTTCCCTGTGGCTGGCCTATCAGGGAACTGCAACAGATTTCCTTCCCCCCCCCTCCTCGATAAACCCATTTCCTTTCATATCGGATCATTTCAACGATTGGGGCTGATGCGGAGACCCTAGCTGATCCAGAACGCAGTGGCCAGATTGCTGACAGGGACTAGGAAATATACGATCATATATCCTCGGCGGTGGTCCCCCTGCACTGGCTTCCAGTTTGGTTCCACATCGATTTGGAGGTTTTAGCGATGACATATAAAGCCCTAAATGGTTTAGGACCTCGCTACTTGTCAGAGTGCCTTCTCCCATTGAAAAATGCCCATAATACCCGATCTTCCCAGGCTAGGCATTTGAGGCAACTAACACCTCGAGAGGCCCAAAAGGAAAAAACTAGAAATAGGGCCTTCTCCGCTATTGCCCCTCGCCTGTGGAATGACATAAAGAATATATTATTATTATTATAAATAGTATAATAATATAAATCTGCAAAGGAGGGTTGTCTCATTTCTGGGATCTGTGAGCTGTTCCGAGGCTGAAGAAAAAGCAACTGTCTGTGGTACGTGTTGTGTTTCCCTTCCTGCCACAGCTCCAAAATTCAATGTGATGACCTTGTGCGTCAAAGGGGTAACTGAGGTCTACTTTACGAGACAGCCTCTATTTGGGGCTTTTCTCAATTTGAGCCACAATGGGGCCATCCTAGACAACCAATATGGTGGCCTAGATTCCGCCTACTCTAGGGGCACTTTCCCTTTACACGCCGCTATTCCGAGCAGCGCGCCCCGGAGCGATTCCCAGTCTGCCCCTTGTAAATGGAGAAGGTTAGTGGAGCGAGGGGCTTCGGAATACCTCTCCCCATTCGCCAGTGACCCAGCGCGGGGGCGGGCAGCGGCGGAGGCTGCACCGGAGGCTGCTGGGAGGTTTGGTGTCCTCAGGGCACTCGGAGGTCGGCACGGTGGAGCTGTGGTCGCCGCTTTTACAGAGAATGATCCGGTGGCGGAAGCCAGGTCCACAGCTAGGGGTACACTGAAATCAAGTACCGGATGGGGGGGTCGTTAGACCGGCGAACCGGCGTTGATGAAAGCAACCCAACACATGCCTCCACCACCCCCCATCCTGGCCACATCTAACAGGTTCCAGCGGTCCCGATAACACAGAAGGCTGGTTAAAATCTCCCTGATCAAAATTAAAAAAGGAGGACCCTTAAATCAAGAGGAACATGGCCTGAATACAGTCTCCTTCCATGTCCACCAAACCCAGATTTTGAAGATTTAAGCACTGCCTGGTCCCAAAGCTAGCAATACTATTTATTTTATTTATTTTTATATTTGTATACCGCACCGATTACCCAAGAGGGAATTCTGGGCGGTTCAACAGCTAGTATCTGGGACCTGTTTTCGTTTGTTGCAAAAATGTAAGGTTTTGCTAATTTTGTGGCTACAAATGTTATTTATTATTTATTATTTATTTATTATTTACATTCGTAGACCGCTCAACTTTCCCAAGGGAACTCTGGGCGGGGAACAACATGGTAAACAGCATAGGGAAAGAGACATACTAAAATAGGCATCACGTTCGGACAAACGATCCAGGTAAAAACTAGACAAAGGTGCGAAAATGGCACAATGGCGGCAAACCACAGGAGGGCAACAATTAGACAAACAAACAAAGCAACCTCAGCGATTGTCGTATTGGTTTCTGATTGCCTTGTACTCTGTTTTATCCTTCTGGTACAGGTCCAACGCCACGTGTTCTATCGTGGAATACAGTTGGGCTCTCCAGCTGAAAGTCAAGCACCCACACATCTCATACCAGAAGAGAGAGAGAGAGAGAGATACCTCTGACCAATCCAGAGCGGCCCACTCAGGAGGGCAGGTCTGGTTGTTGCATGGTTCGAGGATGTGCGGGCGGGGTGAAGGGCAGGCGCCATCGTCCAGGGTTTTCTCCTCGGTGGGTGAGACCTTGCGCCGGCAGGTGACGCTCCGGGTGCGGACCCCTTGGTTACAGGTACGGCTGCACTCGGACCAGTTCCCAGTCACCCAGCTGGTGAAAGCAGCAGCGCCGGTAAGAAAAACTGGGAGCTCAGCAGTTGATGCAAGATTTGAGGGGTAGGACCCCGGGTTGTTGTTTTTTAGCACCCTCCCGCATATCTTAGGACCTAGATACCTGAAGA
This sequence comes from Phrynocephalus guinanensis, assembly GCA_037367245.1. NCBI lineage: Eukaryota > Metazoa > Chordata > Lepidosauria > Squamata > Agamidae > Phrynocephalus > Phrynocephalus guinanensis. The sequence continues at coordinate 15,796,772 of CM074750.1, forward strand.
ACCGCCTCCTTCCATATGAGCCTACCCGGCAATTAAGATCTAGCCAGGGGCCCCTCCTGAAAGAGCCGTCCCTTAGGGAGGTGAAAGGGATGGCTTGTAGGAATAGGGCATTTTCGGCGGCTGCCCCCAGGCTATGGAACACCCTCCCATCTGAGATCCACCTAGCACCAATGCTGATGATGTTTCGGCACCAGGTAAAAAACCTTTCTGTTTCAGAGGTTTTTTTTAATTGACATAATATAGATTGTGGGTCCTGATGGCAATTTTAGTGTTTTGTATTTAAATGTTTTTATTGTTTTAATTGACATTTTAATGCTTTGTTTTAATGGTTCACTTCTATTGTAAGCCGCCCAGAGACATTTGGGTAGTGGGCAGCATATAAATTGTATGTATGTATGTATGTATTTATGTATGTATGTATGTATGTATGTATGTATGTACGTATGTATGTATGTATGTATGTACAGTGGTACCTTGTATAAAGGAATTAATTCGTTCCAAGTGAAATTATGTTAAGCAAATTTTCCTCTATATAAATTCCCATAGGAATGCATTGAAAATGGAGTAATCCCATTTTTATGTTGCACAGATTTTCCCCGTAGGCGATTATGTTAAGCAAATTTCCCCTATCTCCAGAATTTTTATGTTGTGCAGATTTTACGTTATACAAGCTGTTTGTTATACAAGGGTCCACTGTATGTATGTATGTATGTATGTATGTATGTATGTATGTATGTATGTATGTATGTATGTATGTATGTATGTATGTATGTATGTATGTATGAATAAATAAATAAATAAATAAATAAATCTGCCCCACAAGCTTTCTGCTATGGACTTCCCATGGCTGCATCCCACCTCCCTCCCAAGACCCTATTGGTGAGTAGCATGGCACCCCTCCGCCCTTCCGATGCAGCCCTACCCAGGCCAGGAAAGGGGCCCCAACTCACGTCGGCGGGCACGGCTCCGTGTTGCATTTCCTCTGCCTCTCCGGCAGCTTGGTTTCGGGGCTACAGAAGTGGCTGAACACAGCGGAACTGTCGGCTTGGTTCCGGCAAATGACCGGCTGGACTTGACTGCCTGCCGGACAAGCCGGAAAAAAGGGGAAGGGGAAGGGGAAGGGGAAGAAAAAGACAACGACAGAGGTAGGAGGCCACATATGCCTCTCACCTGTGGTTTGAGCTGATGTGTCGGAGAGACGTGATTCAGGCAGAGCACCCGCTCGGAAGGAAGCCCCGAAGACCAATCAGGGATCCAAGCAAACTAACTTGTCAATGAAGGGTGAGTTTCAATGAGTTTGCTAAATAGATGCACAGGCTAAAATTGCACAGGCTAAAATTGCAGCCCCCCCCCCAATTAAGATGGCATTTCCATCCTCTGCTAGTTTGTGACAAAACCGGATTCTACCTCTCTGCATCTTTCCTGGAATCGCTCTCTAGACCTTCTTACCTCCGGCGCAAAGAGCGGAACATTTTGTCCACGAAACGTACTGCCAAAAATACTGGGCCATGGAACTTCGAATGACGGGGGCGTTGAATTTGTACCGGATTCTCTGGAGTTCTTCCTGCACAAGAACCTGCGAGGAGAGGACAGAGGCGTCAAACAGTATGGGGGACCCCGAAAAAGTGCCCAGGGTTCCAAATAAAGACAACCCCCACTTTCCAACCCAAAATTACAGTCCTGAAACTGGGCGTTTCTCTTCTCAGCTTACATCTGCGTATAAGACAACCTTCACTTTTTAGAGTAACAATTTTAGACGGAAATATACTCTTATGCATAGAAAAACACTGTCCTTGCAATGTTTCTTTGGCTCGCCAGATGTTTTGGACTACAACTCCCAGGATTCTGCGCCTGTATTGCCAATGATAAAGGACTGTGGGAGTGGCAGTCCAAAACATCTGGCATGCCAAAGGTTCGCCGCCACTGTCCTAGCCACCTATGAACAAGCGTTAGCCTATCAGGGGTGATTTAAACTTCTCTTTTCTCAGTTCTTTTGCAGGTCAGGTTCAAAATGAGGGTGTCTAAGGGTGCTTTTCCATGACCTCTAAAATCCACTGACAACTTAAATTCGGACCAGAGATCGTGGGGTTTGTTCGTCTTCCTGTGTTCCCACCCCTCCGCACGCCTTTGCTCCTGTCTGCGGTGAGGCGAGGGAGAAAAGAATGCAGGCTCACCTCTGCTCACCTCCGTCTGCCATCCAGAGCAGCCCCGTATGGATTCCTGTCTCTTAAAGGGGCAGCGGGGACAAAAAACAAACAGAAGGCGAGGGGAACCCAGCATCCACAGCTTTACAATCCGCATCAGAAATGTTTTTACCTCCGGGGACTAGGTACTTCTAAAGTGTGCTGGGGCACGCTTAGGTGGGCGTGGTCGTACTTTATTTTGTTTAAAGTCTGCAGCTGGTGGGAAAACAATTTTAAGCTCTGCATCTGGGGAGCCCTTTGCCTCGGATTTTAGGGGTCGTGTAAAAGCAGCCTAACAGAGCTTTCTTGAGGCCTTCCGGTCCCCACCCCGCCAGACACTCTGGCTCAGCACGGTAACCCACCATGACGATGAGCGTGATGTTGGTCGGGCCCAGGGCTTCCAGTGACTCGGGCTCATCTGGGGATCGCCTGTAGTGGAACGTGGTCCCAGCGACATCAAAACGCCGGGGAGGATCAATCGAGAGCTTCCCGTTCACATAATATTCCTCGTTTTCTCCCCTGAGAGCTGGATGGCAGAAAGAGAAAATGTTCTACGCTTAAGGCCGAGAGAGAGAAATCATGATTTAGAGGCTGTTGGAACAACAGCAAGGCCGAACTGAGATATTTTGCCACCAAAAGCAATGGACAAGATGGCGCCTCTGATCTATTTATGGAAGGGAACCAAGAGGATGTAAGGCAGGCATGTCCAAACTTCGGCCCTCCTGATGTTTCGGACCACAACTCCCAGAATTCCAAGCCTATATTCCAACGGCAAAGGACTGTGGGAGTTGTGGTCCAAAATACCTGGAGGGCCGAAGTTTGGACATGCCTGACGTAAGGGAAAGGCGACTAGCCTCCTCCGTCTGCCTAATGGCTGGGCAGGAGACACCAAATTACTCAAGAGATAAGGTATTTCAGGTGGGAAAAGGCCACCTTTGTCCGGATGTTGAACGATATCAAACTGTGTTGTCCAGAGAGCGAGAAAAATGAAAGATGATTGAAAGTGAAGAAGACCATGCAAAAGAGGCGGGGAAAGGCCCTTGATTCAGCTTGGAACCCTCCAAGGTCAATGTTTATCTCCTGCATATCAGATTGACCACCGTAGCAGGATCTGTGACGTTCCTCACCAAGATAGTTGAAAGAAAGGTTGACTTCCCGTATGTCAATGTGTACCGACCCTTTCGGGATCCAGACCACCTCCTCGTAACCTACAAGGGGCCAAAGGATATTACCGATAAAACCCACACACACTTTTTCGGTAATTTCAGGCAAAAATCAAAGAAAAATAAAACAAAACAAAAGACACAAACATGTGGCAGCTTAAAGACTAACTTTCATATTTTAATGTGACGTTTCGTGCACATCTGCACTTCTTCAAGACTTAGCAGCAGAATGAGGTGTGAGGTACTTATAGTCTGAGATATACATATCATACCAAATATTGATTGGCTGTATATAGAGTGAGAGAAGTCATCAAGCTAATTCCAAAGGTTCTCCTCAATGAGAAAAGATGCAGTGAATTAAATCCGAGCGATATTCCCAGTATAAGTAAGTGTGTGGAATTGATGGCTGAAGAATAAGTCTGCGTAACGCCACCCGATTCGATGGGTCTACCCGCGACATCTGGGGTTTGTGACGCCTCAGGCACTGGCCATAGACACCCACCCATGGGGATTTTGGAATGGTCGGACATTGCAACGGGGTATAACCGGGCCTGTGGCCCTTGCGGTTGGCTTCGAACTCAGAAACTTAGCCTCACCTCCATCTGGCAAAGAGGAGTTGAAGATTCCTTCAATGGTTTCGCACGTGCTCCCATCCCCACCGCAAACGCGGCACTTGTCTTCTTTGGTATCCGAACCGAGGATACGGTCGCAGCCTACGTGCTGAGGGGGAAAGAGGAAGGGTTAATTTATAGAAGAACTAAACTGCTCCATCCGAGGTGGACGGGGGCAGTGAGGACTAGCACCTTGCAATCTCTCACCTTGCATTCTCCACTGACGCAGATATCATTGGAGTCCTGGCGGCAGGGGGTGCCGTCCACCACGGCGGCGGCTCTCTCGGTGTAGAAATTGAACCCCTCCGCGAGGCAGTTCAAAGAGCAGGATTTGACGCCCCCTGAGAAAGGGAGGGAGGTCGAAACAGACAGCTTTGGATTGCGGATCTCTGCTCGCCGTCCTTCGCATTTGTAGGGAGGGTAGATCTATATTTCCGCAAGGTTCGTTCAGTCGCGCAATCTGCGTTCTCCCCCTCCCGTTGTGACAGCTCCAGATCTGAGGAGGCTGGGTAATCCTGCTTTGCTGTCCTGAAGATCACAACAACCCCCCCCATCAAGGGGGTGACACCCAATGTCTGTCCTTGTCCTAATAATAATACTAATCATATGTATGTATGTATGTATGTATGTATGTATGTATGTATGTATGTATGTATGTATGTATGTATGTATGTATGTATGTATGTATGTATGTATGTAATTTAATTTAATTTAATTTAATTAATTTGTTTATTTATTGGAATTCTATACCGCCCATCTGACAATGAGGTTACATTTGTTCCAATCTTAGAACAGGAGGGCGGGAAGGGGCCATATCGATCATCCAGTGCATCCATGGTTGCCCCTGTCTGGCATACCTTCAAGCTTACCCTGGAGAAAAGGCTCACACTCACCGCCCCGGTATGTCTTCCAGGTGTAATATTTGCCGCGGAACGGAATATGATCAAATTCGGCACACTGGAGTTCTCGGAAATCTTGAGATCCCGGAGGACAATCCTGAAGAAATTTAAGATGGAAAAAGCAAAGAAAAAGATTTGCGGGATCATCGCCAATGCTGCTTGTTCAGATGTGGTTCAGCTCCCTTTGGGAATCTGTTACGTCGCCTCCTCAAGAAAGCGATTCTATCGGTAAGGGTGTGATTTTTATTTTTATTTTTCTGGATTACAGATACCATAATCCTCCATTCTGGGGGCTCGAACTGCCTTTCAGGCACTGTAAAAACACCTCTATGTGGCTTGCCTTGGGGGGGGGGAGAAGACTTTGAAGTCTAGCTAGGCCAAGTCATACAGTATTCAAGAAAGAAGTGTGCAGCTAGCACTGGGGCCAGAACAGGAAGCGGAGGCGTTTGTACGGTCTTTGCAAGTTAGTTCCAGAATGGAGAATTACAACGGTCCAGACAATTCCAAAATCTCGTCCCCGTCATTTGGGGGCTGTTTAATCAGGAGGCTGTGACAGTGCATCATTGCAGAGCTGGTATTCTATCTCAGGGGAAATTATGATTCAACTTTTTTTAAAAAAAAAATAAATCCCTTCCTTAACTCTCTGGCTTCTGTCCATTCACTGATCCCCTCTTACTCCTCATCCGGATGATTGGCATTATCACCCGTAGCCGTATCCTTGTTATTTTGCGACTCACATCCGTGTTGCAGGATCGGTGTCGTTTCCGCTCACCCAAGCAGTATCTCCCTCCGATCGTCGGCCTTGGGAAAGAGAAAGAATAAGGAAAAAGGAAAAAGAAAGACATCTCTCAGAAGGCCACGGACATCCATCCCGTTTCTGTTGCCTTTCTGATATTCCTGTTTGGATTTGACACTTACGATGGTTAAAGGCGAGGTTGCACTCCACCTGTCAGCCAGCCATGAGTTCCTTACCGTGGGTTGTCACAGTGGCGTACGGACGAGGAGACGCCCCCTCCGCATGTCCGGCTGCATTCAGCCCACGATGACCACGTGCCCCATGCGCCGTCGACCCCTTCTGGACGGGTTCCAAACGGGACACATTCCCGTTTATAGCACCACTGCGGCAAGGAGGAGAAAAGAAAGCCGGTGGTCAAAAACACATCTTCGAGTCTACCTGACTCGGGTGTCGTGGGACCCCCTCAGCTGCCTTGGGGTGAGCCGTCGCCAAACCTGCCCACCCGTCCCTCAGCCTCGATGACTTAGCTGGATTGTCGGAATGTAAATCCAGGACTAAGGAAGCTTCATATACCACTTTTGGCTCTTGGGGAAAAGTTGAATTTAAACAATACCCCATCAAGGTAAAGCAAGGTTCCAGACCTCAAGGTTTTGATTAAGAATACAACGGGGTTTGCGCGATGGGCTTCCTTCTGAGATGGGCGAGCGACCCGTCTCAACCGGTACCGTCAACAGAAACGAGCACCAGCTCTGTCGCATGGAAGGGAGAGTGTTTTATTCATTGTTAATTGGTCTGTCTTGAATTGAACTTGGGGTCCAGCCCTTGTGGGCTCGAAACAGCGTTTGGCTGCGTAGCTCCCTTACCCCCTTTTCGATGGTGTTTGTTTGGCAAATGGTCCCTTCGGCGGCAGGGATGCTGTTGGTGACACAGCGGTTGCTCTTGCTGAGGCACCAGAGTTCATTGCAGACGTCCTGCAAGGGTCAAAAAGACGGAAGAACAGTTGAAGGCAGACCCCCGAGTCATCTTACCTGTTGCTCATACACTTTTCATTTCTGCATCTGTATAATTTTTTTGGAAAAACAACACCAGTAGAACCCCTGTATCCACGGAATCAGAATCTGCAGAGCTTCTTATCCCTAGTTTGGAAATATTCAAAATATTAAAAAGAAAAATCCCAGAAATGTATATTTCTAAAAGTGAAGTTGCAGCAACTGGCCACTAGAGAGAGCCAGAGACCATGCTATGGATAATGCTTGTGATTGCAAGAACGTTTGCTATTATCTGCATTTTTTTAAGCATCCGTGGGGTGTTTGGCATTGATCCCCCCATAGATATGGGGGTTTTACTGCAATGAAACAGAGGCAAGGGGTTAACTTAACGGCTTAGCCAGACTGCCGTGAGTTTAATTCTGCAACAGTGCATGCATTTTGTGGGCCGAAACCCTCCGGCCCCACGCCGGGTTCGACACCTTCCCAGAGCTCCTGCATAGTTCACATTGAAAGTCGGGGTGGATTTCCTTTCCCCCATCCGCCCACACCACCGGAATCACCAGCTTCCATCTCTCGGTGGGTAGCTTGTTTCCCTGCTTAACCCCCTCGGGGAAGGAAGAGTAAAAGCATGAAGGCTTCTCTACCCCATATTTACACTGGCGAGATTTAACTCCGTACTGAAAACGGCATTGCTCGTCCGCATCGTAGGCCTGGCCCGGTGCCACCGTCGGGTAGATGAAATCCTGCTTGGCTGGCGGGTTGTTCAGACACAATCCCATCCCAGAGCTGAAAGAGGAGGGGGAAAGCAGGGTATCAGTGGTTCAAGTGGAAAATAATTTAAGGGGGGCAGCGAGCAAAAGGTGGAAAAAAGGGGAAGGCAGCCATAGAACACGTGGGAAGTCATGTTTCTAGTCCTTTAATAAGCCACGAACCTCGCTGGATGACTTTCTGCCAAAGATCGGAAGGCTACTTCTGGAAAGGAACTAGTTACAGTTACAGTTACCGTTGCAGCATCCCCAAAGTTTATAGTTACTGTAATCATTCTGCAAAGTAACTAACATTGTTACTAAAAGTTACTTTTTATGGAAAAATGGGAATGTTATCAGACAGTCTCCTGTGGCCTACAAAATGACAAACGAAGGAGTCCCATGCGGACTGTGTGGCTATCAAAGAAATTACAGTCACGTTCCAGGTTTGTCCCAGTGTAACTTTCTCATGCTTTAGCTACTACGCAGAGCAGAAAAAGAGAAGTAGAAAAATGATCTATGTGGGAGATGAACCGTCCTTACTCTAAGAAGCTGGTTATATAATCTCGGCTACACGCGGACCACACAAAAGGGTTGGTTTTCATGGTGATGTGGGCTGCCATCAGCTTGGCCGTCTCCTGCCCTTGAGAACCACAGCTGTTCCCCACGCCGTCGTGATTCATGCCGAATCTAGAAAGAGCAAAACCAGGAGCGGACCTTTGTGCATTTCATTTCATCACTGAAGCCCATGCTTCTGGATCTCGTGGTTTTCAGAAGTGTGGGATTTTCGATTCTATTTTATTTCCGACACTCAGAACCCTGATAGAATGCTGTATGGCTCCTTGACTCGTGGGAGGAGTTTTCGGAACCCCCTTATCTGCTGATTCCGTTATCCACATGGAAATATTGAAAGGAAAACCCCCCCAAAAGTATATTCTAAAGTGTGAAATTAGCAGAGGTTGCCATTAGAGGGAGCCAAAGAGCATGCTCTACATCAGGGGTCCTCAAACTTTCTAAACGGGGGGGGCGGTTCACCAGGGTATGTCAAGGGCCAGATGCAGGGGAGTGGTACCAGGAGACAGATATCTGGTCTCATGCGCTCCCAAACACATCTGGTGGGGCCACTTGTGAGATCCAGGAAGCTGGACTAGATGGGTCTTTGGCCTGATCCAACATGGCTCTTCTTAGGTTCTTATGTTCCTAGGAGTCGGTGCGCAGTGGGTGGAATCCACTGGATTCCTGTTTGGCTCAAGTAGGAGGGAAGCCATTTGCCACCTTGTCTATTCTGGAAAGCTGGTGGTGCAGCTATTGAGCCTTTTCGCTAGCATGGTTAGGGCGCTAGAAATGGTTTTAATTTGCCTTGTTCATTATTGTATTTACAGTCTATTGAATTTGTCTATTGGATGTTGTACTGACGACCATTGTTCGGTTGTGTATTGGAAGCCGCCCAGAGTTCCTCCGGGAAGATGGGCGGGATATAAGTGCAATAAATAAATAAATAAATAAATAAATAAATAAATAAATAAATAAATAAGGGGGGTTTCTGCAGTGGCCGATGGGCCAGATTTAGGACTCTGATGGACCGGATCCAGCCCAAGGACCATCGTTTGAAGACCCCTGCTCTACATAGTATTCACTGCATTTCCACGGTGTCATTACCTGAACTGACCATTGGGGGCGCCAAAGAACAATCAAAACATAGTCTTTACCAATATAATAGTGTTTGCTCTAATTCGCATTTCCCCAGCATCCAATCCCTTGTGGATACAGGGTTCCTACGGTATTCTGCCCGACCCAAATGCAGTGGGTGGAGGAAATTCATGGCCAAGCCATGGAGGACTTACGTGTGGCCAATTTCGTGGGCGATGGTGAACGCCGTGGCCAGCCCCAGGTCTTCATTGATACTGCAGCTCCTCTCACGCTCGCACATCCCGCCCACTGGAGCCAGTCCTTTGAGAGGCAAAAGGGCATTAAAGAATCTTGTGTTTGAAACCATGGGTAGCGTCCGTGAGATAAGACCGGGTTCCAGGGAACCTAGAAACCCATCGGTTGACCTGGGGGAGAGGAACACTTATTCTCCGCACGATCAACCTCTTCTCAGGGTTGGGATGAAGTTAAATATGGAGCTTCATCAGATCCAGGTGGCCACCGCCGCCACCATCTGAACCAGACCACAGGTCTTGGGACTCCCACCGGCTCCCTCTAAAACCAGAAGTACCGGGCAGCTTGTAAGCACATGCTAGCAGGGCCCCAACTCACCGAGAGTCCCGCACGGCTTGTTTTTGTAGATGCAGATGTCGTACCTGAAAGGAGGAGGTGCAGGAGACACACGTTAGGACAGGACCCACCCCAAACGGCAGAGTAAGGAGGGGCGGAAAGGAAGGAAGAGGACAAAGTAGAGAAGGAAGGAAGGAAGGAAGGAAGGAAGGAACTGATGATGGATAGAAGGAAGGAAGGAATTGACAGATGGATGAGAAATAAGGAACAAAAGATGACAAACAGAAGGAAGGAATTGATGGAAGTTGATAATGGATGAATGGAAGAAGGAAGGAACTGATGACAGATATTGATCAAGGTAAGAGAAACAAATTGATGCAAGGAGGAAAGAGGAGGAAAGACTGCTGGAAAAATAATTTTGGAAAAGGGAAAGGACAGAGGAAGAGAAAGGCAGTGAGAGACAGAAAAAATAAAGAGATGGGGAAGTAAAAGGGACTTTCAGAGAAGCAAAGAGAGAGAGAGAGAGAGAGAAAAGAGGCAGCAAGCAGAAGGGGGAGAGAGGGAGAGAAATCCAGCCGCACAGCTGGACGCTATCAAGACCGCTGGAGAAGGATTTACGAGAAGGCCGGGCAAAGGTTTAACGAGGCTCAGGCAGAGTGGTGCGTCCAACTGCACATGCACACACACACCACTTGGTTTTCTTTTGGAGTGGAAGGAAGCCTCTGAGACCCAAAGGGAGAAAGCTAGAGTCAGATTTCCTACAAAGTGTCAATCCAGAACGTCCCCCCAAAATCTCAGAACCGTCTCTTCTGGTCCGTTTCGCACGTATGGAACGTGGGGAGAGGGGACTCTCCCCAGAGGGAGGCGAGTACGAAAGAGGACACGCCTGGCCGTGTTGCCCAAGCTTGGTCTGGCACAACCTTCTGTGTCTTTTCTTTTCTTCACTCTTTTTTTTTTTTGCGGAGGAAGGCGTAAAATATGGCCCTTAGTTAAAATAACTGTCAAGACCCCGTAAAATGAAAATTTTCTCCTTTGGCACACATGTCCGTTCACAGTGGCCTAGCAGGACCGACCGAGGCATGCAGAAAGATGCGAACAACCCATCCGAGGCTACTTAAGTTTTTCGGAAACACACATGGAGAGACACAGACAGACAGACAAACACACAACTAACTTTAGCCCCTTTTGCACACCGGGGGTGGGGAGGCTTTTTGGGTGCCAGGCGAAAGGCCAAGAGTGTCGGGTGATCTCGGGGAAAGGAGGAGGCAAAGACCAGCCCGGGGAGGAAGGCGGCTTACCGGGTGATCAGGACGGCGGTGTCGTGGTTGGCGATCCCGTTGTCCGGAATGGCGTTCCCGTTGCCGTTGCGGTTCACAATGGACTTTTGCCACTTGCAGAAGCTGTCCAGCGACTTGCCAGCATGGTGGTTGATCTCCAGGGTGGGCTGGAAAAAAAAGGAAGGGTGTATGCAAAAACTCCAGACCCCATCTTCCGCCCAACACAAGGCCTTCCGGTTGCCTTTCTTGACCAACGGCGGGGTGCGTTGGGTTGAGGTGCCTTAACGGAGCCTTCTCAGTGGTGGCGCCTATGGCTAGGAGGCCCTTCCTCGCCATCCTTGGCCAGTTTTCTGCAACTTTTCTTTCTTGGAATAAAAGCTTTTGCTTTTGCTTGAACGGCTGCACGGCTCCAAACCTCTTTCTTGGAATGCATCTGCAGCTCTAAAATTATTCCTAATAAGAGCATTATCATATTGAATTACCAGGGTTCTTGGGCGGGTGGGGGGGAGAGACGCCATATTGGTTAGCTTGGCAGGACACTGCTGTACCTTCTTAGGGCTTTCAAAGCACCACCCGAGCTGCAAGAATGGCATTCGTGGGGTTGCTCGTGAAAAAGACAGTGCGTTATTTTCCGTCTGTTGCTTCTTCTGCGCCAGGACGTGTCCTTACCTGGTCTTCTGTCAGCAATATCAGGCGGGTGACGAGAATGTTGACAATATTTCCCAGACTTGAGTCCTGGAACAGTTTAGCAACCTGACCTCCAGGAAACAAAAGAAAGACCAGTGTTATTAAACAAAAAACCAAAACCCAACCAAAAACGCAAGCAAATATCCAGAGGGACCACCATATGCTCCTCTAGAGAGATGGAGATTGTTCGTATCTCCTTCTCAACATCTCAACACCTGGATAGATCCGTCACGGAGCAGTTCATCACACAGCGATGGCTTTTACACTTCTTCCCCCTGATACGGTGATGGGGGTTCCTGCATGGCAGGGGGTTGGACTGGATGGCCCTTGAGGTCTCTTCTAACTCTACGATTCTATGATTCTATGATCCAAATCTTACCGAAGCGGTCTTCCCATCTTTGTTATATTCGTGGGAATTTGTGCGTGGCTTTCTGCACGTTTGCCTCGTGGAATTGATCCACGTGCCCTCTTAATTCTGACCCACGTTCCTTCTGTGCATTCCTCACCTGCTGTCTTGCCCAACCAACCCTCCGGCATTTCAACTGGGACACGCCGGTCCCCTCTCCCAGGGTACTTGTACATTTTTGTCCCACCCCGAACTCTCACGAGCTGGAAGCGCTCACAGCGGCGGGTGGAAACGGGTGCCTCGTTTATAACACTTACAATATTCATGATGGCCAGGATGTACTGCTCGATGTCTCTCCGGCCGTGGTAGCCCACCATCATCTTGTCCACCACCACTAGGGTCTCCACGTAGCGCTCCACGCTCGCCGAGCGCTTGAGGGGCAGCTGGCCCCGTTGCGTGGCGTTGCCCGGCGTCTTCAGAGGGGACGGTTTCAGGGGTCGCTGCCACCATGGCCGGGTCTTCCATGGCTTCTCATCTGGGGACAGCGGTGGGGAGGGTTACAAAGGGTTGCACGTAAAGTAAGACCTTGGCTACGCTTTCAGAAGGGACCCTCTAGAGATCACCTAGTCCATCCCGCCTGCTCTTACCTAACACGCCACAAGCGGCATCCATGTGTGGGTGTTGGAGCGAGGACCGCTTGTAAACCACATGGGTGTCTGTTCACTCTTGTGCCCATCGCTGGTGTTGAGTTTGGCGTTCAGTGGTTCAATGAAATACTCTTCATCTTCAGAGATGATGACACCGTGCTGGAATTTTTTTTAATTAAAAAAGGGGGGTTATTATCGGGGTGTTTCAGCTTCGTGGTGGTGATGAAACTCCAAGGTCAGTCCCTTGTTATTTTTTAATGAATGGGTCCACATCGTAGGCGGTACAGTTAACACATCATTAGAAGCAGGGCCCCTTTAGGAAGTAAAAGACTGTTTGTTGTCAGAAAGATGAAAGAAGAAAACCCAACAAAATCGGCCCATGTTTTATGGCTTGGAAAGGAAGGAGTAACCTGATTCAGACCTCCCACTCAAAGCACAACTTGGCTGTTTCCTCAGCGATTTAGCAGACATTTTGCAGGTTTCAGAACCAACAAAGGTCCAAATTGTACGGAAAAAACGAAATGTTTCAACACTTGAAAGCTCTGCAGGAAGGCTGGTCCTGAATCCTCAGGTACCCTGAATATTCAGAGGCTTCCTTTTCCGAGGCAGAAATGAGTTCTGGATCATACACACCTTGCCTGTCCTCAAATGCCGTTTACATAACCTATATATCTTCTCTTTTTTTTCCCAAAAAGAAAGTTTCCTCTTCAGAAGAAGAAAAGCCAACTCTTACCAGTAGTCTGGCTGAGTCTAATTTCTTCCACCGTCTGGTGAGGAAATTTCTTTCTGTCATCTGTGTTACATCTAATTCTTTCCGCTTTTCATTGAAAGATGGGTGGCTAATAGGAATGGGCCAGATTGGGGTGTGTGTGTGTCATTTTTGACTCCCTTGTTGCTCACCAGGAGCTGCTGTCCTACCACAATACCCCCCCCCAGCAGACAGGGTAATTTAAAGCAACCAATGTGCTAATTTCAAATGGTGTGCAGTGCTATGAACTTAGCACCCAAGAACTGCACTTGGAACTTGGTGCCAAAGACGTGATCTTGGGACTTGTTGCCAAAGACTTGGACTTATTGCCAAAGCCTTGGACTTGGACTTGCAGCCAAAGACTTGGACTTGGGACTTGGTATTAAAGACTTGGGACTTGGTATTAAAGACTTGGACTTGGGACTTGGTATTAAAGAGTCAGACTTGGGACTTGGTACCAAGACTTGGGAGTTGAGACTTGGTGCCAAGACTTGGAGTTGAGACTTGGTGCCAACGACTTGGGACTTGTGATTTGGTATTAAAGACTTGGATTTGGACTTGGTATTAAGGAGTCAGTACTTGGTACCAAGACTTGGGACTTGGTGCCAAAGACTTGGGACTTGTTGTCAAAGACTTGGACTTGGAATTAATGAGTCAGACTTGGGACTTGGTATTAAAGTTGTGGAGTTGGGACGGTGTCAAAAACGTACTCATGGGACTTGTTGCCAAATACTTGGAACTTGGATTTAAAAATTTGGTACTTGGTACCATAGATTTGGACTTGGTAGCAAAGACTTGGACTTAGCACTTGGTATTAAAGACTTGGACTTGGGACTTGGTGCCAAAGGCTCAAACTCGGAACTTGACACTCAAACCTAAAGACTCGGCAGCACTGAGTAGGCCCCTAGGCCCTCCAAGGGGGGCTGAGCCCCTGAAACACTCACCAGTCCATTGCAGTTGCTAATGGCAACTTTGGAGCTCAGGAACTTGTCTTGCAGGTGGCCGGCATAGTGGCAGTCCTCGTGAAACTCGTGGTGCTGCTCCACCCCGTCCCGTTTCCAGTACTCAACCCGGAAACGCCCGGCCAGGAGGTTGGAGTGCAAGGTCAGGTTGAGGAGGAACTGAGTCCGGTGGGCAGAGACCTTGTAGAACACCTGATGCTCCGGCTGCTCGTAGAGTGGCTGGCCGACGTTGCGCCGGGACCGCCGTTGGCGCTGGCTTCGCACGTCGAAGCTCAGAATGTCCCCGTTCTGGTCCACCTGGACCGGAAAGGCGATTTCATAGTGGTCGAGGCTGGAGAGGAATTCCTCTGCATGGAAGGGAGACAGGCGAGAGGGACTCTGGGCATGTACCGAGTGCAAAATGGTTAGGGATAGCAAGCACCCTGCTGTTCTTATGAGCGTTCATTCCCTCTCTTTCTTTGTTCCCCCCTTTTTTGCAGTGCTATCAAGGTGTATTAACGGTGGCTTACATTCTAAGGCAGGCACAACACAAAAGGAAAAGCCGGTGTGGAGGGAAGAGGGAAAAAGCAGCGCACCCCCTTCCCCTGCCTGTACCAGGGGGCTTCCGAGGCTGCCAAACCAGACAGCGTCAGGGCTGTCTTGTCTCATAGAATCATAGAGTTGGAAGAGACCTCAAGGGCCATCCAGTCCAACCCCCTGCCATGCAGGAACCCCCATCATGTTATTTCCGACAGATGGCCATCCAGCCTCTGCTTAAAACCGCCCCAAGGAAACTCAACCACCCTCCTTGGTGTCAGGATATTATTCCACTGCTGGACAGCTCTAACCATCATGAAGTTCTTCCTAATGTCAAATGGAATCTCTTATCCTGTAGTTTGAGACCAGTGCCCCAAATCCGAGTCGCAACGGACACCAGCAGAAGACGCGCCATTCTTATTAGCAAACCGGGGGGGGGGCGTACCTTGCGATTGGAAGGTGTAGCCGGGAAGGTTGCCTGCCGACATGGTGGCAACAAGGGTCCAGCTCAGGAGCGTCCAGGCTGTTGCCATCGTGGGCGGCCAGGGTCTTTGTGGGCTGGGCAGCGTTGGACCAGGCGGACAGGAGCTGAGCCCACATTTCTTTCTCTGAGCGACCACTCATCCTAAGCGAGGGGTGCCCGGAAGAGCGCCAGCCATCCTTGGCTGCCAGGCGCTGGGTCAGAAGTTGCACAGGTAGGGGAGGCCTTGGATGCCGCCAGCTTCTCTTAGCATGTGTTGATTGTCAGATGCATGGCTGTGTCGGGCACAAAAAGGCTGAAGAACAGGAACAGAGAAAGAGGGACGGAGGAAACGAGGGGGAATTAAGTTAGTGTAATAGTTAAAAAAATCAAAGTTTCTGCTTAGCCATGAAAACTCCCTGGGTGACCCACTCTTATCCTCTGTCTCTCTCTCTCTCTCTCTCTCTCTGGCAGGTCAACCTCGCTGGGTCACCGCGAGGACCAAAATGTGAAGTCGATTGCCATGTAGAGCTTGCTGCGGTCTCTCTTGGCAAGAAAGGCAACGGGCCAGGAAAGAGACCAACAGAAGCGTAAGAGAAGTGCAGTGGGCGCCTTATCACGCAATAAGCATGATGGGACATGGGGTGAGTTGTTAAGCTGAATATTAAGTGCACATTTTGGCCTTGTATTAGACCTTATCTGAGGTATGTAGAAAAATAGTCCTAACAAGCTAGCCGGGCGGGACATGAACATAAGACCATAAGAAGAGCCCTGCTGGATCAGGCCAAAGGCCCATCTAGTCCAGCTTCCTGTATCTCACGGTGGCCCCACCAAATGCCTCTGGGAGCACACAAGACTAGATCTCTGTCTCCTGATACCCCTCCCCTGCATCTGGCACTTCAAGTATCCTGGTTTTAAGCCTGGAGATGACACATCTCCCTCATGGTTTGTCACCTGGGATGGGCTTCTCCTCCAGGAATCTGTCCAATCCCCTTTTGAAGGCATCCAGGCGAGATGCCATCACCACATCCTGTGGCAGGGAGTTCCACAGACATGGTTAGCTACTTTTAGTCAGTTATGTCACATGATATCTGGAAGCTTCCCGAAATGCGCCCTTAATATTCAGCTTAACAACTCACACTATGTCCCATCATGCTTTATTTCCATACAGGCATACACCACTTTAAAGAGACCACCAAAACTGTTTAAAAATGACGGTTAATCTTGTTCTTTGCCACAGAGTGACACAGACACAGCTGCTGTATTTGCACTGGCGACCAGTAAACCTGGTTAATCGAGATTCACTGGTAGCCGGGCTTGCTTCGTTAAAAAAAACACACACACACACAAATGCAGTGTGCAATTTGGACCGGTGTGGTTGCTGCTCTGTCACTCCTGGTGATGCCCATTCTTGATTGTAAAAAGGGAATCAAAACGGGATTTGGGCAGACAGGAAGGAGAAAAGATGGGGAGGACGGGCAGAAAGCGAAGGTGGCGATAAGCGAACGGGTGAAAGTGACCAACAGCAAGAGGGAAAAGAACGCCAGAAGGAGAGAGAGAGAGAGAGAGAGAGAGAGAGAGAGATGAAGAAAAGAAATCTCCCTGGAGTCAGCATTTTTTCTTTTTCTTTTTCGATTCAACCCCAAAGGCTCAATTCTGTCACGGTTCCAGCGCTTCCCAGTGGAGGCCTGCTTCACCCACTGGGCTTAAGTCTCTGAATTGGCTGGCTCTCCAACTCCAGGCCTCGGAACAGCTTCTCTGGCTGGTGCACACCCCACTGGGTTTTCGTCCGAACTACGGCACCTCCATTCCGTTTATGGGAAAAACCTGCCAGAGAATTGTCCGGGGCGTTTGCATTTCCACCCCCACCATCCGGTTTGTGGGTGACAAGGGGGAAATTGGACGAAAGCAGTTCGTCGCCGATCACGGGGTCGCCGGAAGGCGGGGGGGAGTACAGCCGGTTGTCAAAAGGCAGTAGAGAAGCCAAGTGTTCCTAATTTGGCCACTGGGTCTGGAGGCGTCCCGGCTGTTGGGCTCCAGATGCTGGGAGGAAAAAGAGTAATATGAAGCAGATGTGGAGCTCTTGGTCCGTGGCCAAGGACAGTGCCTCTTTCACTTTAACAAGGCAGTTGTTTGCTCTTCAGTGTTCTTGTTCCTGGTTTCCATCCCAGGGTTTCTCATTGAAGGCCTTCCTTGTCTTTCCGGCACCCTTGTGGGGTGGCACGTCCATAGAGTTTGGGGAGCCAGAGGCCGGGAGTTTGAAACCCCCACCCCATCCACCGGGTGCCTCCTGCACAGGGGCTGGGATTCGTGATCGACCGGGGTCCCTTCCAGCGTTACCATTCTAAGATCATTCATCAGAACCGCTGGAGAGCTCTGGGTTTCGAGGTCTCTGGCTGCGGAGCCACAGATCGGGAGTTCAGATCCCCCAGTCTAGAGCAGTGGTGGCGAACCTTTGGCCCTCCAGGTGTTTTGGACCACAACTCCCAGAATTCCAAGCCGACATTGCCAGTGACAAAGGACGGTGGGGGTTGTGGACCAAAACATCTGGAGTGCCAAAGGTTCGCCACCACTGATATAGAGGGTCCCTTTCGGGTTTGCAGTTCTAAGGTTAGTATTTGTATTCTTTCCTCTTCATTTCCATCCAGTTAACGGGACATCTCTCCCCCCTTTGATTTCTCCGAAGATCACTATAACAGCAAAGTTTAACAACAACAGGGTTGGGACTGAACATTAGGAAGATATTTCCGACAGTCCGAGCAGTCCGATCGCGTGACAGAACTCTCCCCCGGTGGCTTTTCAGAAGACAATCGGGTTACCTCCCACCGAGGGCGTTGTAGTTGTGGGGGGTTTTATGCCATCTGTGGGTTGTTCTGGATGACCACTAAGCTCCAGTCCAGCTCCATGACTTTGTGGTGGGGCTACAACTGGTCAAGGATGGAGACCAACGGCACCCGTCTCACAACTTTGGAGAACCCTCAGCCAAGTCACTTCTAGTTATTTGCTCTACGGGGAGCCATCCGGAAGCTCTCTTGCTGCCATTTTGGGTGACATCCCGTTCTCCATCCCAAAGAGGGTCGGAGCTGTTGAATGTAATACTCCAACCCTACAGACTCAATGCTTCTAGTGTTGAAGTTTAAGCCATCTTTTGAGCTTGGCCCAAGATGAATCAAAGCCTGTCGCCGAATGGAGAGCAGATTCCTAACAAACTTTTTCCTTCTCTAAGGCCCATTCCCCCAGCCTTCCACAAACGTCTGGCATCCGTTCCCGACGAAAGGCCGGCTCAGATGATTAAACCAGCGTGTTCCAAAGGGATTAATTAAACCGGCCGGGAGGTTGTGGAGGTTTAATTTAATTTTTCAGAACTTCTATTTTTTTTGGGGGGGGGGAGGGAGGTTGGAGAGGGAGGGAGGGAGGATCTAATCCGGGCAGCGTATGACTTCCATTTTGGTGCCAAAAATTCGCCAAGCGAGAGGCAGAAGCTTTTTTCCAGGTGACCTGCCTCGGATGCAGATGAACAGGGAGTGATCTGAGAAGTGAGCGCGGCAATTGGCATCCAGAGAGAGAGGCACCCACGCCGTCCAGGTCTGGAAAGAGGAGACGGGGGGGGGGGGGGGAGAGACCGAAGGGGGGAAAAAACCCAAAGACCGGACAAACCATCTCAAAGTATAGAGAACATTTCAGCCCATGGAAACCCGGGGCCCTGGTGCTTCTGCTTACGTGTGGGATTTTCGGAAGGCCTGACAAACACCCTGCTCTCTGAAATGCGTTCCCTTTGCATGCCCTGAGACGGTGCCTCCAGGGGAGGAGGGGAGTCATGCCTGCCCCCAAAGCAGATATCCTGAGATGGAGTGTGTGTCCGCGAACCATCCCCTTAGAACCCCCTAATCCGCCGAAAACTTGACAGCATTTTGTAGTCCCACCACTCTGGGCGGTGCCTCCTCAACCTTGTAAGCGCCGAAGTTTGGGAAAAGCTAGAAAGGAGGAGGAGGAGGAGAAGAAGAAGAAGAAGAAGAAGAAGAAGAAGAAGAAGAAGAAGAAGAAGAAGAAAGAAGAAGAAGAAGAAGAAAACTCTAACACCGGTAGCGAATGTCTTAGAAGCTGCCGAACAGGAAGACAGAACGAATTTTGCTTACCCCTGTTCGCTCAAGCCTCTCGCTTCCTCGTCTCTTGTCAGACCCCCCCGAATTGCACTTCCCTGTTGTCAGGGGGGGGGGGGGGGAAGGAAGAGAAAAAAAAGTTTTCCAAACTCGGGGCAAGAATTTCCTGCAGGAACAGCTGGAGAGGGGGAGAGAGAGGGAGGGAGCGAAAAGTACAAAAATTCAGCAAAGATGCTTGCGACGCACGAACGGATGCATTCCTCATGCAAAAAGGCAGGCTCGGGAGGCCCTCTGCGGAAAAAAAAGCAACCAGCCCCAAAGGAGTGGTGCCAGGTTAATTAAAATAGTAAAATAAAATAAAACACCACCCCCAAGTCACACTGGTTGCTTTGCTTTCTCCCCCCCCCTTTCACACACACAAAATAGAGTCCAAAGCTCTCTCCTCCCCTTCCAGTGACGCCATGAAGAAAGAGAGAGAGAGAGAGAGAGAGAGAGAGAGAGAGAGAGAGAGAAAAGGAAGGCCTGTGTTTTCTGTTATAGGACGAATTCTCCGCACCGCCTGTGTGCTAAGCCACGGTGCGGAAAGGCGGGGGAAAGAGAGGGTTAGCAACTGGGAGAGAAAAACTGTGGGGTATTCAGGAAATGCCGTGGGACGGCTAAAATGATGTTTATTGCCAGGACAAGGCCTGGGGGGTTGATGCTTCTCGGGCAAGGTGGTGGCTTCTGATAATGAGTCCGTTCGTCGCATGTTTGGCCCTCCTCTCATACTACTGTGTCCCATTCGCCCCAACCCAGCCGCTGGCCCTTCCCAGAGTTTCGTGGCTTCTTCTAAGTTGGCCAAAAGTCGATGACTCTCTGCTTCACCGGCGATTTCGTCCTCATTTTTAGAACTTTGCTACAAGCTCACAACTATTCTTGCCAGGAGAGGCTAGGGATTTTTTTGTGTGTGTGTGTGTGGGGGGGGACTTTATGTCTGTGCATCCAAGGAGTCGTCCACCGTATCTCAAGAGGAAGGAAGAATCTCTTTCCCCCTTATGGGAGAGCCAACCATGACTCCGGTCCCTGCTGTCCGGCTTTGTTTCCGAACCATGACGCCTCCCCTCCACACTCACACACAGCAAGAGGGTGACCTGGTCCTGGCATGCCATCAATGGTTTTTTTGGGAAGGAAGCCACGCCGGATGGAAAACTTCCAGAAATATGCCCTTAGAGCTGTCCACAAAATAGGAGATTGGGGAAAAGGTTAGAGGCCATGGCCGTGGAGGCTGGGGGAGGCTCTAGGGCAGTGATGGCAAACCTTCAGCCATCCAGATGTTTTGGACCACAACTCCCAGAATTCCAAGCCTGTATTGTCAATGACAAAGGACTGTGGGAGTTGTGGTCCATAACATCTGGAGTGCCGAAGGTTCGCCGCCACTGCTCTAGGGTGACAGTTCCTAGCGGCAGGTCACCCAAGTGTTCTTGGATTACAACTCCCAGAAGCCTTCAGAACCGGCTGTGCCGGCCAAGATTCCTGGGAGTTGTAGTCCAAGAACACCTGGGTCACCCAAGGCAGGAAGCCACTGCTTTAGGGGATCATGGGACATGTGCTTTTGAGCCCTAGATTTTCTGAGTCCGGATCCAATGCTCGACTCATATTTTTATTGTGGAGAAAGATATTGTAAAATCTGAAAAATGAATTTGTTCCGAGCCCGTCTGCTTTCTCAATAAATAATAACAATAACAATAACAATGACAATGACAATAACAATAACAATAACAATAATAATAATAATAACAATAACAACAACAACAACAATAATAATAATAATAATAATAATAATAATAGTTTGCTGTGTGATGACGACAACAACAACAACAACAACAACAACAACAACAACAACAACAACAACAATAGTTGTGTGATGATGATGGTGGTGGTGGTGGTGGTAATAATAATAATAATAATAATAATAATAATAATAATAATAATAATAATAATAATAATAATAGTTTGTTGTGTGATGTGGTGGTGGTGGTCGTAATAATAATAATAATAATAATAATAATAATAATAATAATAATAATAATAATAATAATAATAATAATAATAATAATAATAATATGTTTTTAGGTTAGGTTTCAAGTTAAAACTTGTCTTTGTTATAAAACCCCAGGCAAAGACGGTGTATTTTTTTCTTTTGAATCGTCATCATCCTCGTAATCTTAGAATGTGCTGATGTTCAGATTTATGCTGCCCTCTTGTGGCCAAAGGGAGGGTGAGAGGAGGAGGAGGAGAGGAACGCTAACTTTTAGGCCATGCTGCCTTCTCTTCCTCTTTGTGCAGACTAGATAGCTGGTGGTCCCTTGGCGTGGCAGTGAAAAGAGACGGGCCACTTCGCCTGTCGGATTTCGCCCTGCCGGCGCAGCGATCCCACAAGCGCAGGAGCCCCCTTTGGAGGAAATGTTGGCGCCCCCGTCTTTCCTCTGTCTCACAGCCTTAGGAAGCCCCGGTTGGCTCTCTTTGGCCTCCGATCTTTCAACTTGTCTGCCTGCGTAGAGGAGGAAACCAGGTCAGGAGCTTCAAAAGCAGCTTCGCTTCAACCTCCCTGGGACAAAACGTCACTTCCCCAGCGTGGGTGCACATCTCCATCCTCTACGGTCTACTCCCAGCTCTTCATTACCATTTGCGAAGCCAACCCAAGATCGCTTCACTCGGGCAACCGAGGCTGTCGACATGGATTTCTGCCCACCACCAAAGAGACTTTGAAGGGAAACCCGCAGCCATTGCTCTCCAACTCTAGTGAAGGTAATGGCGTGATGATGGTGGTGTTGGTGGCGATGAGGTGGCAGTCGTTTCTCGAACCCCGATCCCCAAAAGGTCCTAGAGGCACGGCCGCTGGTCCCCGAACCCTGCCATTTCGGGATGTTGTGTGAATGTTTTTGTGCTGCCAACATCAGGGGACCTAAGTGGGCTTGTGAAGAAGGCCGGCGAGGGGATCACAGATGGGTAACACCATGGCTGAGTGAGGAATTGACCTCGGTTCCCCCGATTCCTGGCCGTGACACCACCTCCCCCTTTTATGGGACTTTTAGGGTTTCCCTTCCCGAAGAACCTGGGAGGCATCATCTTAAGGTCGTCATCTCTTCAAGTTGGTAGGACATGTGGTGTATTGGTTAGAACAGGGAGAGTGAAGGGAGAAGCTGTACAGCGCTCCCCCCCGGATGGCCTTTATGTATTTGAAAGGAGCCACAGTCCAGAAGCAAAATTATCTATCTATCTATCTATCTATCTATCTATCTATCTATCTATCTATCTATCTATCTATCTATCTATCTATCTATCTATCTATCTATCTATCTATCTATCTATCTATCTATCTATCATCTGATATATATATTGTGCCATCTGACCAAAGGTCAGTCTTCATTCACCACCTTGTAACGTTTGTTGACGTGCCTTCAACGATCATGACTTAGTCCTTGTGTCTTACCTAATAATAATCTTACAACTGCAGGACTGGAAGGGGATCATCTACCCTAACCCTTGCCAAGGAGGGCTCATGGGATGGGGGGAATCGAACTTTCAAACTCTGGCCCTGTGGCTAGAGACCTCAACCACTGAGCTGTCCCATAATCTTAAGAATTGCTGAGGTGGAAAGGATCCTATAGAGCAGTGTCGGCCAAACTATGGCACGCGGGCCAACGGTGGCATGCAGAACCCTTTCTGTGGGCACGCGACATTGCCCCCCTCTCAGCCACGACACTTTCCCTTCTTCTCTGAGCATGTAGTGGACAGATGCAATGCATCGTGTTTTGCCCTAAAACAAACCCCAACATTCATTGGAGGGGGGGGGACACGCGTTTTTGGCAAATGCCACATTTTTCATAATTTCCCCCCCCCCACACACACACACATACCAGCCCTTTGGCTTCCTCCCTTCATTCGTGCTGAATTCATTCATTTCGGGGTTGTTTCTTCCAGCGGTGCAGCTTCAGGCTGAATGGCCTAGGAGCAGTTCCTCAGTAACTCTCGCCCACAGCGAGTCTGACGCTGTGAAGTTTCCGACCAGAGGTGAGAACCTTACCGGGGGGGGGGGGCAGAAGCTTGGAAGATGTTTTTGTTGTGATCTCACACATTTGAAACAGAAGTGGCTTCTTTTTTTTAACAGTGAGAGGGGTGTGCGTCCGGTGTTGCCAGCTTACTTCCCCCCCCCTTTTGATTCCATCTGGGTGAGAAACAAATGCCGAAATCTCCACTCTGTTTATTGGAAACTCGGCCTCATTGCAGTTCGGAGAAGGCGTTGACGCATCTTTTAAAAAACAACCACAGAACAACTTTGCCATGCATCTCTCTCTCTCTCTCTCTCTCTCTCTCTCTCTCTCTCTCTCACACACACACACACACACACACACACACACACACACACGGAGGGGTATCGCAAAGAGAAAGGGCAGGAGGTGCCATCAAGTTTTGTGGCTTCACTGTGCTCGTTAGATTCAAAATTTGGTTTCAGTGGATAGAATTTTTAAACAGAACGATGTACTTTTGCGAATTCTGCTGTTTGGGCTAAAAACAGGGGTGTCTCACTCTTGTAAAGACTTCAAATGGCAGACTCTGTAGCTCTGTTTGGGGCTAGCATTGGCAAAACCAAAGCCCCCTCCCTCCCGTGATCATTCTCTGCCTGCTTCTTGGTCTTTCAGTGGTTCTTTTTGCCGGGGGGCAAAATCCCCGAATCCAGGACGGTTTCCAAATAGGACTTGTCTCCTAGACTTATAAAAAGGCCACCCTAGAGTAGTGTCCAAAAGAATGAGGTGAGTGGGAAATAGGTTTCTAAGGACCAGAAGAAGCCTAACGATCGTTCCCTGCCTTGTTATGATTCTTTTTTAAAAAAACCCAAATCATTGTGGTCGTTTTGCTCCAGAAATGCCAAATTTAGTCAAAACGCCTTGAACTTGGAGAACATCCCAATCTACCTTGGAAATGGATTTTGATTATTAGCCGGTGTTAAAGGTTGATCTGAGGACTTTTCCTTAACCCCCCCCTTTTTTTTTTAAAGTAAATTTTTGTTCAGGACCAAATTTGAACTTCTTAGGCAATTGGTCTTCTCTGTTCTTTTCAACCACTGCTTCTCACCTGCCTTGGCTGGTTGTCAATGTCTTCTGTATGGTTTCCTGTCACAATTTCCTGCCCGCGGCAGCCAAGAAGTTGCTCTTATTCTCAAAAGGTTTGGGGGGGGCAGGAAACCATCGCCAAGTGATAGGGTTGCATGAGAAATCCTAGCCGGTGGGCCACCACCAGTCCTGGAGGTGGGCTGTGTGGATACCTCTTCCTGTCCTGCATTGGGTGGAGACAAAAAAAAATGGCATTTCTCTTGTAAAACCGAAAGACCAAAAAAAGAATTATAGAGTGAGACCAGGGACCTTGAAGTTGCCTATCATCTGCCGTGAGCAGCCAGCAATCTCGGCAACAGGAGTGTGGACCATCATCTTGGCTTCCTTACTTCGGCTACGTGGATTTTGCCACTTTTTCTGGAAATCCTTTCCATTTTTTGGGACACACCCAGGTAGTTTTGACCCGAGTTTAAAAAAAAAAACAGTTCTCGCAGCTAGGAAAGTAGTAGAGTTCAGACTGAAACGTGGATGGGATGCCCCATCTCTCTCCCACGGCTTTAATGCAATTAACCACTGGGATAGCGCTGGAGATTTACACACCTCTCTTTTTTTGCCCTCTAGACCCTTTTGCCCTCGGATGGTCTAAAGCCCCCAAAGTTTGTGTGGGGCCCCAAGTCCTTCTGAAATGCCCAACCTGGCAGCTCACCTGCCTTTCTACTATGGGAGTATCTCTCGCTCGGATGCGGAAGAGCACCTCAAGTTGGCCGGCATGTCCGACGGCCTCTTCTTGCTACGGCAGTGCCTCCGAAACCTGGGCGGCTACGTCCTCTCCATCGTGCACAAGCTCCAGTTCTACCACTATCCCATCGAACGACAAATGAACGGCACGTTCGCCATCGCCGGCGGCAAAGCCCACTGCGGTCCCGAAGAGCTGTGCGAGTTTTACTCCCAGGATGCTGATGGGCTTTGCTGCACCCTCCGGAAACCCTGTAACCGCCCCGACGGCCTGGAACCCCAGCCAGGAATTTTTGACAGCATTCGGGACAATATGGTGCGCGAATATATTCGTCAGATGTGGAAGCTAGAGGTAAGGGTGGCGTTCTCGGCCTGTCTCTTTCCCCTCCTGCCCCTTCTTTATTTTTTTAAGCATTTTATAATTTAAACTCACAAAACTCATGAATCGTGATGGATGTGGTTTAGGTCTCTGTACGCTATTGGTATTTTTGTACTAAGGCCGAAGGGCAGGCGATCAAATTCAAAAGGCTCCAATGCTAGGATAAATGCCGCCAATGCAATTTGGGGTCCTTTCCAAAGAGAAAGGTGGGATTAAAAATGTTTTAAATACATTTTGAGGATTAGAACGATGTGCATTGGAAGACTTCCCTTG
Organism: Phrynocephalus guinanensis; assembly: GCA_037367245.1. Lineage (NCBI taxonomy): Eukaryota > Metazoa > Chordata > Lepidosauria > Squamata > Agamidae > Phrynocephalus > Phrynocephalus guinanensis. The sequence goes on from CM074750.1 coordinate 15,822,539, forward strand.
TTCCTGAGTAGGGCGAGTCCCTCGAGTTGGCCATCATAAGCCAGGCCCCACAGGTGGAGAAGCTCCTGGCCACCACAGCCCATGAGAAGATGCCTTGGTATCACGGCTCCATCACCCGGGAACAGGCCGAGAGCAGACTTTATTCAGGAGCTCAACCAGATGGGAAATTCTTGTAAGTATTTTTATTTTTTAAAAAATCTATATCACTGGGGGGGGGATGCTAGGACCCAGTTGGGGTCCTAGCATCTTGGACCTTGGACACTTCCTGTGCTGTTTGGATGAAAAGCCGGAGCAGATTCATCTTCCAGCTGTTTTTTTTTAAATCGGATGGTTTTCTTTGCACAACCATCCGGGCTCCCTGATCCAAAGAGAAACCCAAACACAAGACACGGGTGTAACCTAAGACCCCCACACTTTCAAAACACCCTTGACTGATATCACTTCCTTCTCTCCCCCCCCCCTTGGCAGGTTGAGACAACGACAGGAGAAAAGCTCCTATGCCTTATCGCTCATCTACGGGAAGACGGTCTATCACTACCGGATAGGTCAGGATAAGGCCGGGAAGTATTCTGTGGAAGATGGCACCAAATTTGACACGCTGTGGCAGGTGGGTCGTGTCGTCGTGCGTTATAACCCTCTCCACTTCCTCTTCAGCAAATACACATCAGAAAACTTCTTGTCTCAGGGATCCAGGTCGGAAAAATCTATGCTTAATTTTCCTGACATCTGATTTTTTTAAAATAAGAGTTCTTTCTGTCCTGTCTCTGATTTAAATTTTAATGATATGGCCTCCCCCTGTAAAAATAAACCCACACACAATCAATTTTTTCCCCGTTTATTGACATTGGCCAATGTCAATAGGCCATTGAATTCTCTAGTATGGAGGGAACCACACTGTACACGAGTGTTATATAGCCAGAATCCTGTGGGGTCGGTTATCTCAGCATACATACTACCATGTCAGTCAGAGTGTCCAATTGTCATTCGTTCATGAATCACCGCTTGTAACCCTCGTCACGTACAGGAGATTCTGCCATTGGCGCAAAAGTGGCATGAGTTGCCCGCTGTTGGTTCATGGCTGGGCATGTAGAATAGTGTGTTCAACCCGTACGATGCTGACCGAACTCTGTGAAAGTAGAGGTGCTTCTCTGAAAAAAATAATAATAGATGGTGACCCCAATTGTGTTGCGTCAACACATAAGCTTCAAAGCTGAGGGTGCTCGATGGACTCGCCCACCTGTTCTCAGTCCTTCCCAATGTGGATTTTTATTTTGCTGATCAGAAGATGAGTGTGAATGATGGGGGAGATGATTATTAAACCACAACAAAATTGAACCAAAAGGGACCTTCCGTTCTTCCCATCGTGAAATCATGAGTAGGTTTTCTCCGGTTCCTACGGTGGTGGAAATATCTTCCTACACTTTCCACCTGCCCTCCTACAAAGTGTTCTTTTTACTTTCTGGTTTCTTCACGGAACCTCTGAGGAGGTTTCTTCAGAAGAAGGAAATGGCGGTTAAAGATGTAGACAACAGGATTGACAAGATTTAATTGACATTTGGTTTTTGGATTGACTCTCTTTTGCCTCCCTTTCTCATTATTCTTAAATTTTCTTTTTCTCGCATATGTTCACCAGCTGGTGGAATATCTCAAACTCAAACCCGACGGCCTGATCTACTACCTGAAAGAGAGTACCCCCAATCCGGATGCATCCTCAGGTGAGCACCCTCCTTGATCCCAGCGATTTCAACATCTCCAGGAAAAACAACAACAGCGACCAGGTTTATAATTTCCCAGTGTCCCCTTAGCGATAGAGACATTTCTAACCGAACTATAAACCTTTGTGGGGATTTATTCCTTTCCTTTGTGGCTGGTGGCAAGATTATTTTAAAGTTCCCTCTCAGCCATGTGAGATGGCAAGCATGTTCCAGAGTCTGCTGCCATTTTTGGAGGTGCAGGGAAGAAGAGGCTTGTTTTGTGATTAAAAGAGTGGGATTAGGAGAGGGATGGGGAACTTTTGGCCCTCCAGATGTTCTGGACCACAACTCCCCGGAGCACAACAAGAGTTGTGGTTCAAAACATGGGGGGGAGGTTCTGAAGGTTTAGGGCAGTGATGGCGAACCTTTTAGAGACCGAGTACCCAAAATGCGATTCAAAACACACTAATTTTTTCCCCCGCAAAGTGCCAATACGGCAATTTAACCTGAATCCAGGTGGCTGTGAAGGGGCGAGGTTGGGTGCCCACAGAAACGGCTCTGAGTGCCACCTCTGGCACCCGTGCCACAGTTTGGCCAACTCTGGTTTAGGGTAAGATCCAACACATTTAAGACAACGGTGGGCGTTGTGTTTTTTTTCCACATGCTTCTTCAGATATTAGAAGTGGGAAAACAAGCAGATCCTTTTTGTAAGCACGGAGTTGGGAAACGTCCCACGTTTTCGTATTTGGTTGTGGAGACGAGAACTACGTCCTTGTGTTCTTCAAACCCCTCTTTAAAGAGGAATGATAAAAAAATTAGATCCTGCATGGAACTCACCATTCCTTCTTTCCTTCCTTCCCATATGTAGCACCCGTGGCACCGTCGGTGCCTTCACACCCCTCTGTGTCGGTAAGTCTACTTTACTTTACTTTATTTGAAATTTATATACCACCAGCTTGTATGAAACAACTCACGGCAGTCTAATGGCTCCTGATTCTCTTCTGCACACCACTGCTTCCTAAGACTTGCCTGGGACTAAGGATTAGGTAAAGCGGGGCCACATACCATGGTTGTCCCACACATTATCACTGCCTTGTCCCTTGCAGAGAAACTAGGCTCCCATTGGCATCACCAAAACTTGGGCGATAGCCTTTTCCGTTGGCCCTACTTTGCAGGGTTGGTGTTGGGGAAAGGAGCAAAGTCCCCACCTCCCACTCCAGTGATGCCTTATCTCTTTCCCTCAATAGGCCCCTCGGAAATTCGTGTCTCAAAACTCTGACGGATATACCCCTGAACCCATTGGTGAGTCCAGCCTCTCCGGAGAGCGGAAGTGGAGAAAGGAACCCATCCTTGGTTGGACATCAACTTAGGCCTCTTTGTGGGTTAATCCACCTCTTTGTGGGTTAATCCATTAAGAAGTTAATCCACCTCACATTTGGACTCCCTCTTTCCCTGCTGCCTCCCACTTCCCTCTCGCGTTACTGCCTTTTCTACTGAGTGTCAGATTCTCATGGCGTGGCTGAAGGACCACCTCTCATGTCCCTAAGACTTTCACTGGTTTGGGCTGTTTTTAATGGGAAACTTGGTCATATAGGTTGGAGTCAATAGGCCGACTCTAGTTGTACCTCACCACAAGTTGTGGAGCAGTTTAGGGAGCTGGGAATGTTTAGCCATACAAAAAGAAGGTTGAGAGGGGATATGATAGCTATGTTTAAATATTTCAACGGATGTCCTATTGAAGAGGGCACTGGTTTGTTTTCCATGGCTTCAGAGACTAGGACTCGGGGCAATGGTTTCAAACTACAGGAAAAGAGATTCCATTTGAACATTAGGAAGAACTTCCTGATGGTTAGAGCTGTCCAGCAGTGGAATATGCTGCCACAAAGGGTGGTGGAGTCTCCTTCCTTGGAGGTTTTTAGGCAGAGGCTGGATGGCCGTCTGTCAGGAATATTGTGATGGGGGTTCCTGCATGGCAAGGGGTTGGACTGGATGGCCCTTGAGGTCTCTTCCAACTCTATGATTCTATATCTGAATGGAAATCCACCCACCCACTTCTTCTTTGTCAAGAATCTGCTACATGGAAGAGCGGGTCCTTGACGCGAGAACCAGTTGGGTTGTCCCAACTAGCGCAAAACTATTGACTCAATAGTTGAAAGGGGGAGTGTGTGTAAATCCCGCTATTCAATGGGTCTACTCAAGGGATGACAGGGCCTTGAAAGGTGCCACCTACTGGAAACGGGGGGGGGGGGGATAGGTGAACGAGTGAAATTGGGTGTGAGTTCACCAAATACTCCATCTTCTCTCTTCCTCGGGTGAGCGGCAGGCCTAGGGAACAAGGGACGTGTCCTCCCCATGGACACCTCCTGCTACGAGAGCCCGTACAGTGACCCGGAGGAGCTGAAAGACAAAAAGCTTTTCCTGAAACGGGAACGCCTCATCGTGGACGAAGTGGAGCTCGGGGCGGGCAACTTCGGAAGCGTCCGGAAGGGGGTTTACAGGATGAGGAAGTAAGCGACCGACCACCCCGGAGCACCTTCCGAAGGGGCATCAAGGGTTAGACCACCTCAGCGGCGGCAAACCTTCAGACACTCCAGATGTTTCGGACCACAGGCTTGGCATTCTTGGAGTTGTGGCCCAAAACATCTGGAGGGCCGAAGGTTTGCCACCACTGTTACAGACCCCTTGTTGGGCGTCGCAGTAAGCCAGCACGCTATAACGCTTGGCCGGTTGGGTTCAATTTGGCTGCACTATCGCAGCCGAAGGAAATCTGTCCAAGGAGACTTAGTTGCAACCGAGTCTTCTACTCTGGCCTTTCCCAAAAATTAATGCAGTAGGACCCCAGTATCTGCTGGGGACTGGTTCTAGGCCTTCCCATGGATAACAAAAACTGTGGAGAAGGGAGAACACCAACCCCCTCCCCTAAAAAAACTGTTGTTTTGTGACAGCAGCTTGCTTTACAGCTGCTGTTTTGTGAGAGTAGCTTGCTGTAGCGTTGCTGGATTATCGATTTAATGTTGTCATCTGCCAATTGTGGATGACGGAATCAGCGGATATGGGGGTCCTACTGTAGATTAAAAATATATATATATGGAAGAATCAGTCGGGTGCCGAGCTTTCTCTGGCCCTTGCTCACAGGAAGCAGATCGACGTGGCCATCAAGATGCTGAAAAGTGGAAATACCAAGACCGAGCGGGATGACATGATGAAGGAAGCTCAGCTTATGCACCAGCTGGACAACCCTTACATCGTCCGTGTGATCGGGGTGTGCGACGCTGAGGCCCTCATGCTGGTCATGGAGATGGCCTCGTCCGGACCCCTCAACAAATTCCTGTACTCCAAGAGGTGATTATTGATTAATATTTATTTATGTATTATATTTATATACCGTCCATCTAACCAAAGGTTACTCTGGGAAGTTACTCTGAGTAGACCTTGTTCCTCAGACAAGGACTAGCCATTCCTTGGCTAGGTTTCTGCCATTATATATAGAAAAGGAGCCCCTCTTTTCTATCACTGTGTTGGTGGCACGCTGGTGGCTGCTTTTAAAAAGTAACTAAAAGGAACTACTTCAGTTACTCTGGAGAATCGGACAAGTGAAGTATCACTTCTTTAAACATTGGGATGTTCGCTCTGCAGTTCTAAGATGATGATGATGATGGTGGTGGTGGTGGTGGTGGTGATCGTGATCGTGATGATGGTGATGATGACCATGATTCTCAGGGTAACAAAGTGTTTTGGGAGGCATCCGAGTGGTAACTGTAACTGATTCCTTTTTTAGAAGCAAGTTCCTAAACCTTGCGGGCTGCAGGAGACTCTGAATTTGGTTGAATTAGGTGGTTTATAAATGATGCAGTTTTGATGCAGATGGATGGAAGAGTAGCGATTTTGCTAGATGGTGAGGTAGAGAAGTTTATTACGTACAGTGCTACCCCAGGTTACAAACGTCTCGGCTTATGTAATTTCTGGGTTACGTAACAAAGTCCATTGAAAATAATGGCCCCGTTTATGTATTTGCCCCTGGAATACTGAGGGTGATCTATTTTTTTTTTTGAGAAGGAATTAATACCAAGAATGCGTTGTGCACCCGTGCGGTTCTGGGTGACTAAATGTCCAGGTTACGGAGCATCACAGGAAACAGATCAACTTCGTAACCTGAGGTACCACTGTAAGTTTTTTAATTGATACAACATAGACTGTGGGTCCTCTGATGGCAATTTTAGTGTAATGATTTTAGTGTAAGGTTTTTATTATTGTTTGATGTTTTAACTGTTTTAATTCCTTGACTGTAAGCCACCCAGAGACCTTTGGGTAGTGGGCAGCATATAAGTTGTAAAAATAAATAAATAAATAAATAAATAAATACTGTATCTACTCGAGTATAAGCCTAGTTTTTCAGCCCTAATTTTGGGCTGAAAAAAGGGATCCTCGGCTTATATTCGGGTCAATACTTTTAGCCACTGAGGCAAGTTTGGGTCAGTGGCTAAAAGTCATTTTAAACATTGTGTGCCACTTCTCCTGACCCCCCCCCATGTTTAAAATGACTTTTAGCTACCAACTCAAGCACTTGCCTCGGTGGTTAAAGTCATTTTAAACATCACACACACACACCCAGCTCACAAAGGAGGAGTTGCCAGGCCCTGCTGCATTTCCCACCCTAGGCTTATACTTGAGTCAATAAATTTTCCCAGTTTGGGGGGTTTAAATTAGGGCCCCCGGCTTATATTCGGGTCGACTTATACTCGAGTATAGAGATGGGCACAAAACGAACAATTTTCCGTTTCCGTTTCCGTTTTTTGTTTCGTTATGCAACGAAACGACAAACAAATTTTATCTCTAAAATGAAACGAAACTAACAGAAACACCAGAAATTTTGTCGTCCGTTTCGTTTTCGTTACAGCAATACATTGAACTGCTTTAAAAGCTAAAAAACAAAAAAACAAAAAATGGAAATAAATGGTAACAAAATGGCAACAAAACGAACAAAAACGAAAATGAAATTTTTGCAAAAATTCACGAAAAACGGAAACGAACCAAAACGGAGACAAGTGAAACACCATTTTTTTTATTCGTGCCCATCTCTACTCGAGTATATACAGTAAATAAATAAATAAATAAATAAATAAATAAATAAATAAATAAATAAATAAACAAACGAAACGAAACGAAACGAAACATACAGTATTTCAAGAGCACCTTCCCTTAGAACGGTGATGGCAAACCTGTTAGAGACCGAGTGCCCAGAGTGCGATTCAAAACCCACTAATTTCCCGCAAAGTGCCAATACAGCAATTTAACCTGAATACAGGTGGCTGCGAAGGGGCGATGTTGGGTGCCCCACAGAAAAGGCCCGTGTGCTGCCTTTGGCACTCATGCCATAGGTTCGCCAACACCGGCCTAGAAAAATGGCAGCTTTCCTCACCTGTTTTCCTTTCTCCTAGAGACGAGGTGCCGGTGAACAACGTGGTGGAGCTGATGCACCAAGTGGCGATTGGGATGAAGTATCTGGAGGAAAAGAATTTCGTCCACCGAGACCTGGCCGCCCGAAATGTCCTCCTCGTCAACCAGCACTATGCCAAGATCAGCGATTTCGGGCTCTCGAAAGCGTTGGCGGCTGACGACAGCTACTATCTGGTGAGTGGCTCCAAGGTGGGCTGGGTTTGAAAGGAAGGTGGATATTTTTGTGCACTGAATGGGACTGGAGTGGGCCTTGACCTCAGGCGGCAAAAGATCGTGGGTCTGCCTCACCGCGCAGGGGAGAGGGGCTTTACACTCACAACCTAGGGGCCCTCACCCAATTTATTTCAGGGGGCATCCCTTCCCCTTGATTGATACGGCTCCACTTTACTCTTCCTGTACGGCTCGGGATTATCTGAGGATTTCTCACCCTGAATTGATCCCACCGTCCCTGACAGGCAAAAACGACCGGGAAATGGCCCTTGAAGTGGTACGCTCCGGAGTGCATCCTTTTCCGGAAGTTCTCTAGCAAAAGCGATGTCTGGAGTTATGGGGTGACCATGTGGGAGGCTTTCAGCTATGGACAGAAACCTTACAAGGTGAGCCCAGAGGCATGGAGAGGCATCACACCATCCTTCTGTTGACGGTCCTAATGACCCCATATCAATTTAGCAAGTCAAAAGGTTCCCGGTGGGAGCCCCAGGGTTTCGGGGCCAAATCTTCCAGGAGGGGGTTGTTCCGTGGCAGGGATTTAGGACACCCCTGTGGGGTGTGGACCTCATAGAAAAGATGGGAAAGGGTTGTACGATCTCCCTCAAAAAGAAATGTGAAGACAGCTTTGAGGTGTTGACATTTATCCCCCTCTAAAAGATCCCCTTCTAGAGCTTGGTGTCCTCTAAATTATGGATGTCAGCAAGCCATTGGGTCTGAGTCTTTGGCACCAAGTCTCAAGTCCTAGTCTATAATACCAAGTCCCAAGTCCAAGTCTTTAATACCAAGTCCCAAGTCCAAGTCAAGTTTAATACCAAGTCCCAAGTCCAAGTCTATAATGCCAAGTCCCAAGTCCAAGTCTTTGGTGTCAAGTCCCAAGTCCAAGTCTTTGGTGTCAAGCCCCAAGTCCAAGTCTTTGGCACCAAGTACTAGTTCCAAGTTTTTGGTATTACTCCACCCCAGTAATACCATTGGTAGCTACACCCCAATGGTAGGGGGCTCTAGGGTCCCACAATAGAGGCCCCAGAGGGTTGATTATGGCTTGCAAAGGGTCTTCACCTGCCCTCCAAGGTGAATAGAGACAGAGGCAGGCTGAAAATGCTTCCCTCATGGGGGAAATTGTCTTCCATGCAAGATGACGGTATAGGCATCTCTCTTTCCCAGAAATTGAAGGGCCCCGAGGTCATGGCATTCATTCAGGAAGGGAAACGGATGGATTGTCCCCCGTGGTGTCCGCCGGAAATGTACAAGCTGATGCAGCTGTGCTGGACGTTCAAGTAAGGCCCTTTGAACCCGGGACCAGATGTACCACAAGGGTGGACTCTTGGGGGGCTAGGGTGTTGTTGAACCAAAAGGTAGCGAGCGAAACGGATACTACCGTAACAATGGTCTAAAAGTAACCCCACAGAACTTTTTTTTTTAAAAACCCTATTAGATTTGGGGCACCAGGGATCCATTTCTCTCCTAATTTGTTTTCTTCTGTCACTGTCCACCTCTGTCTCCCTCTAGGTGGGAAGATCGCCCGGATTTTGCCACCGTGGAGACGTTGATCCGCACCTATTATTACAGCATCGCAGTGAAAGTGGAGGAAAATATGGAAGATGGGGTGAAAATCACACCCGCTTAGGGCTGGGTGATGGGAAGGTGCGAATGGGGACTCTCTCTCTCTCTCTCTCTCTCTCTCTCACACACACACACACACACACACACACACACACACACACAGAGAGAGAGAGAGAGAGAGAGAGAGAGAGAGAGAGAGAGAGAGAGATGTACATGTACACTGGTTGACTGCCACCTGCCAACTTTTGGAAACGGGTCATGTACAGAGTTTGGCTTGGGAACTGCTCTCTTTCAGATTGGTCTTCATAATGGAATAACAAAGGGTAGGGTTGTGCTGCCCCCTGGTGGTGTATTTTGGTGAACTCCCCCCCCTTACCCCAAAGCCGCTGTCTGCTCAAAGGAGGATCTCCTAAACCCTGACTGGTGTGTATTTTGGTCTCAACAAACCCGCCCTCATCCTTTTCCTCTGAGAAGCAGGGCTTTTGCAAAGCTAGCAGCTCTTGACTGCCTTGCACACAACAAGCAAGCCACCTTAAAATACATTGTGTCTCAGTCCTATCACCCCAGCTGGTGTCCTGGCCACCAATCCCCACTGGAACTGGGAATGTATCTCTCTCCAAATTGTCCTTCTCGTTTTGCTACTAAGATATTCCTTGTACATTCACTTGGTGTGTGTTCACTTTGAAATTTCTCTTCACTAAGACCCTCATATTGGCGGGACAAAGTTCCCTCCGCCGATGCCGAAAACCGTGCATCATAGCAAACCCTATTGTAATCCCAGATGTTCTTGGACGATGATACTCAGAAGTCTTCCTCGCTAGCAGTGTTGTTCAGAATATCTGCGAGATGCATTTGGAAGGGTCGCAATGGTTAGATTCCTTCCATATTAATTCCTTGGTGTGTGTCACAGAAAGCTGGCATGCTATCATGATTCCTAATGCTGTAACGTGCAGAAGATACTCAACTTGCTGGTTCAGGGGTCGTGCGGTATAATAAGTGCAAAGGTTTGCCCTGAAGTATGCATTTAAACTAGCATTTTTAAACATCCATGAGTCATAGGGCTTGCATTCTCTGCCTCTCGGCCTGACTTACCTTCAAGCATTCCTGTGAGCAGGCAGAGTGTCAGGAAATTAAGGATGATAGGACCTAGTGTCATTTTCTTAGTCTGATATTATCGGCACATTTTCACTCTGCGGTAGACTTTTCTCTAAGGAATGTGCAATGGAAGACAATTACCCCATGTTGGGCGCCAAAACAAATGATTAATGATCTTAAGCAGATATTTTCGAAACCCAATGCGCCCTGACACAGAGGAAGGGGTCTCTCTCCAGGGAATAACCACAGATCACATTTAAGGCCTTTGCAAAAACGTGGGTTTATTTTCTGCTGCCACCTCCAGATGGTGGACGCCCGGGTAAGAATTCAACGCCCCCCCCTCCAATCTCAGTAGCATTTCCGGTGGACAATGTATGGCCCACTTTCCTCGTACTGCTCTTTCCGGACCCAACAGGACTGGAAGTTCTTCAGGGAGGCCAGGATGGACCCTCCGGTCCAGACGGAGCATTTCCGGAGAGGGGCGGCCGTGATGTTAACTTTGGTGTTGGTGGGGACGCCGCCCAAGAAGTCGTGGGTGAACCTCTTCTCGAAGCCATCAAACATAGACGAACCTCCACAGAGGAAGATGTTTTCGTACATGTCCTTCCGGTACCCTTCCGGGACCTTCCGTAAGCTTTTTTGGGCCATGCCGGGAACTCCGAGGACAGACAGCCCTGGCATCTGAGGAGGCTGGAACAATATTTCCGGGCATTGAAATCTCTCTTTGCCCAACGGGATGGTCTGGCCATCGGGCAACTGGTATTCTGTGGTGTATTCCTTCTTAGGACGGCTCCACTCGTTCTGGAAATCGAGGGCTACGTAGCAGCATCTCTCCTTGATGTCGTCCACCACGGACAGCATCCGTTCGTCCAGGTAGTGGCCCCTGTCCCTGAGAAGGTCCCTCAAGTAAGATGTTATGTTGGCCCCGGCGATGTCCAACCTCTCTACAGCATGGGGTAAATTGTAGCCTTGGTGGACCGGGACGGTGTGCGTGACGGCGTAGCCGGTGTCGACCACCAGCCCGCTGATTTTGCCGTGGGCGTAGACGGAGAGGACGGACTGGTAGGCCACGTACATCCCGGGAGAGTTGAGGGACTCAAAGACGACTTCCACCAACTTCTCCCGGTTGGTTGTCGGGCAGAGGGGAGGGTCGGAGAGCAGCAAGGCATGGTCCTCCGGAGCCACCTTGAGGTCGTGGTAGAAGAGGTGTCTCCACAACACCTCCACGGCTTCCCAGTCGATGATGATGCCATTTCTGAGCGGCAGAACGACCTCAAGGTCGGGCTCCAACCGGGCACGCTCCCCGACAAAGGTGTCCGGCCGGTCTCTCCTCGTCCTCATGGACTGTTCTGTGGGGTACCCGACCACAGTCTCAATGACCGCTTGGGGGCATTGTTGCCCAGCAAACCCGGCTTTGCATGTCCCCGTCCCGGTATCGATCACCACCGCTCCTGTCTTGACCACCTTTTGGGCTCTCTCCCTACTCCTGGACCTCGCTGGGGTGGTGCTCCGTTCCCTGGAAGACCCTCGAGACCTGGAGGACCTCTCCAAGGCCACCCCTGGAGAACGGCTCTGGGTTCTCCTAGACCCGGGACTCACCACTCTTGGCCCTGGGCTCCTGGACTTAGAGGACCCAGAACTCCTTCCCAGGGAAGGTGCAGGGCTTTTCGATCTGGAACTTCTGAAAGACATTTCTGCTCTATTCCACCGACTCAACCTCTGAGGTCCAAAGCCAGTTGCAAGAGGGCTTTTCCTTTTCCTCTGTTGTCACAAAGGACTATGACACCACGTCTGGTGACAATCCCCATGTCAGGGTCGGAGGACCTTCTCACTGTGTCATCGCTCAGGGCTGAATGTGGTCTAGGTGGTCCCAACCTTTTCTCCCTCTTTCTCTGGACAGAAGCTGAACCGCACCTCACAAGAGACAACCGGTGGTCAGCTTGCTTGAATCCTAGAATCTCAAGAGTGAATATGGAAGGCCTGGAGGCCTCTGGAAGATTCTAGAATGGACGTGCCTTCCAAAGCCCACTGTGTGATGTAGACGCAAAATAAAGAGGAAGCCTCATGGAGTTGAGAGGCAGCATCGAGGTTGGGTCCCCACATGCAGGAACATGGTGGTACCACGTGGTTCAAATGTGGTCAGAATGCCCCTTGCCTTCTGCGTCCATTTTTGGACCTCTTTTAGGGTCTCTAGAGTGGTTTCTCCACCGGTGGGTCCCCAGATGTTCCTGGACTCCAACTCCCAGAAACCCCTTCCAGCACAGCGAGTTGGGGAGGCTTTCCGGAAGTTGCAGTCCAGGGACATCTGGGGACCCCACAGGTTGAGAACCACTGCTTGTGGACTACAACTCCCAGAAGGACCCAAGGCTGTAGATCGCCAACCTGCCTAGTGACTGGATCCTTCAAATGAACTGTATATTTCTCTGATTTTCTGCACATTGCAGGCAGAAAGAGCAAAGAGAAACCTACACTCTCTGGAGGAGGCCAAGTCCCGAGTTCCCGACAGCTTCCCTGGCATTAAAAGAATCCTTCATTAACTCGGGCATTTAAATCATCTAAATAGATCTTTGGGTTTTGTGGAGGAGATTTGACAGGCGTCTGTTCAATTGCTCAGCCTCCAAAAGAGATGCGGCGGTGGAACGCGTCCGAACCTGCCTGCTATGAAAAAGTTACTTTCTCACAGGGTGGGGAAAACAGACAGACCCTGAAAACAGATAGTATTTGTAGAAAGTAAAACAAGCTTCCCGCAAATGCCGGATGAGTTCCTGGAACATAAACGAATACCCAAGCACGGGGGTGGGTGGGTATTTATTTCAGTATATTTTGTGTTGGTCACTGCATTGAGGAGGGGAAGAACTGGGAGTTGCAGTCCAGGAACATTCTGGAAACCTACCAGTGGAGAACCATTCAGCTAAACGTTTTGATCTCACAAGAAGCCTAGTTGCCATGACTCATCTCAGGTTGGAACACATGACCGCCATTTGGTGGGAATCCCCACTCCCCTCCCCAAGGAAAACAAAACATGTTTATTTTCATATAACAGAAGGCTGATTAAGTCGGCGCCTAGTGGGGCCGCATTTAAAGAAGCAACTTGAGATTCCGGACCAAATATTCTAGCTTATTTGAAAGTGTTTTTCTTTCTATCCTTCTTGCATTTATTGATTGATTTTCAAGGAGAAGGGTTCATTTTTAAACACTTTTTTTTAAATAAAGAGAATTCATTCATTCATCCCCGATAACATCATTCTGGAAAGTGAGTTTCTGTCCCATCTCGCGAATGCAATGAAGGCAAAGGAAGAGTCGCTCGGTTGCAGCAAGATTGTGATGTGGGGTGCACCTCTTTAAAGAAAGCAATACCCCCCCAAAAAAACAGCGTCAACGCTGGGCGGCGGCGGCAGTAGACGCTCCTGATGGCTTGGTTGTGCAGCTGCATGCACAACCAATGTGCACAGTGAGTTGTGCAACCGTTCAGTTGGCCTTGCACCACCAAAATTCTCGGAAGTGCCCACCAGGGTTGATTTATAATCCATTTTTTTCTTTTTTTTTCTTTAAAGGAGTCTAAAGTGCTACATGCATTTGCGCAGATTGGATAACCAGGCGCCTCTTCCCCTGCCTTTTCAATCCGTGGCAGGAACCCACCCTGTTTTAACACTTTTAAATAGAAATTAAAATAAATACGATGCAGCCGCTCCGCCCCTTCTGAATCCGGTTCTGGGGTCTCAAATGGTCATCTCCTTCAGGGGGTGTCCCCGTTTGGCCCAAAATCTGGGGGGACATTTCAACCCTTGTGTGTGTGTGTGTGTGTGTGTGTGACCCCAGCCGAATCTTGATCGGGCAGCAGCGTTGCGATGGTCTCTTCTGGTCTTGACGTCAACAGGTTACCTGAAATGTGCGATCATGGATAGGAGGGCGGATTCATTATGTGCAAATAGTAACAACAACAATAAAGGAGAATCCCTGAAATCACATCTCTGGATGTTCACTTCGCTGCCCTTTTCCGCATGTCCAGATGTGGGAAGTAGGTATTCCAGATGTTCCCCTGGATCTCGTACTTGCCGGCTCTCCTTTTTGTACAAAAATTTGTCTGTTGGGTTTGGGTTTTGGGGGGTGGGAAGGGGGGGAGATATATAGAGATTATACCCATAAATCATGATTGTTCAGCTGGCAATTTTACAATTATAATTACTGAACCACTATGTTTCCTCTATTTACTGATCTGATTTGATTTTTGAAGTATTTGCTTTTATTGTTGATGGTCCTGTTTGTGTTTGTCGCGGACTATGTTGTGAACTGCCCAGAGTAGATGAGCACCATAAGAATTGGATGGATGGATGGATGGATGGATGGATGGATGGATGGATGGATGGATGGATGGATGGATGATTAGACGGATGGATGGATGGATGGATGGATGGATGGATGGATGGATGGATGGATGGATGGATGGATGGATGTTGATTGATTGGTTGGTTGGTTGGTTGGTTGGTTGGATGGATGGATGGATGGATGGATGGATGGATGGATGGATGGACAGACGGACCAGCATCACTGCCATTCTGTTGGCTGGGATTTTTAGACCACCCCCTTTGAATATTTGTTTTCCCAGAAAGCCTAAAATCTTCCAGATTGCATGATTCCTGGGAATTATAATTAGGACACTTGCACAACTGGTCAGACTTGTGACTCAGCTTTCTAGCCCCAACCTGTGATCCAACATCCCATCCATCTCGTTGGACGCCAGGGACTTACCCAGCAGCAGATCAGGAAGAGGAGAATGAATCCCAGCAGGACAGCGAGACAGATGAGGATGATGGCCCAGAAAGGCAGCCCTAAATAAATAAATAAATAAATAATAAATAAATAAATAAATAAATAACATGGGAGGGAGGGTGGATGAGGGGAAGTGGATTCATATTTTGGAACGGGAGCCAAAGCGAGTCCATTCCCAAGCTGTGGCCATTGGAGGGAGAAATCTAATTCCATGGGTGTGGTGAATCCACTCCAGGTTTTGCCAAAGATATCTAGTCCACTCTCCAAGGTGCTGAATTGATATTTTTTTTGGGGGGGGGTCCTGCAAGGGGAAGAGTGCCATCCTCTCATAGTTACCTGCTTTGTAGGTTACTGGGGACACTGATGAGGGGTAACCTGAAACGAAACGAGGCAGGGAAATCCATCAAGGATGGAAGAACGAAGCGCAATCCTCATCAGACCTAAACTTTATGCAACTTATTCTGTGTCATCCTACAATCTCACGCCACTGGTCTTTCCTTACCGTTCACAACCAGGCTCCTGTGATCCAGGGTGTATTTCCCCAATGTTGAGCCATTGTCGGTCAGGTTCATAAAAACATTGTAGACGATCCTTCTATCCAAAGGTCGCGAACCGGAATCTGCCTCAAAGGCACAGATGGCATCGACACCGGTTTGATCTTCCCGGCCGGTGGCTCTTTGGGAAGAAGGTAAGACATTTATTTATTTATTTATTTATTTATTTATTTATTTATTTATTTATTTATTTATTTATTTATTACACATTTTTAGCTCCTCTCCCCCCCCCAACAAGAGGTCTCTGGCATGTTGAATAACCCACAAGATCGACTATTGATATATTAGGAACCCTTTAATAATAGGATTAGAATCCAGCAATTCATTTATCCACAGTATGAAAATATTTAAAAAAATGGATCCTAGAAATATAAATGTCGATTGATGAAGTTACCAGAACTGGCCACTTGAAAGAGCCAGAGACAATAATATGTATAATTATTGTGCCTCCAACACAACATAGTATCTCACACTTGTATAGAACAATTTTATCTAATTAACTAAATTATGCCGGTGGGGAAAAGGCCCTCCCATAAAGAAATCCTTTGAAGAAATAATCTTTAATTTCTACTATTATTATTATTATTTTTAAAAGCACTTACCTCAGGTTTTCCACTGAGCACCCTACGAATTCGCTCGCTAAACTGCTCTGCTCGTAAAGCCGTCCAAGCTGTGAAAAGATGGGCAGGGAGAAATTAATTGGAACATCGTTAAAGATGATTTAGATTTGGGGGGAAGCAGGCAGCGGGGATCGGGATGAACGGGGCTCAGCTTTGAGTGAAGTACGACCTTCCACAGCAGTCCCAGCCAGCGGGTGGAGGATGATGGAAGGTAGTGTCTCCATACGCTTTGGAGCAGCAGAGGTTATGGGCTGGAATCCACCGTGGGCACCATCCTTCCGGATGTCCTGCCTACGTACCTCTCCTTCGATCCTTGCTTTGGTGGTCTGGTAGACCTCGGAGGCCGGGTTTGACATCAGCCCTTGGAAAGGCAGGTTGGTGATGGTGAAATTAACGTTGAAGTCCCTCAGGTGTAGCTCCAGAGTTGGGACATCAGTGACAGCGGCGATGGCTGGATCAATGGCTTAGGAAAGGAAGGAGATCAGAAGCGAGACAGAGGGTCAATTTTCAGGACACATTCATACCAGCTTGCTGCCATCTATGATTCCATGAGTCTATGATTCTATGATCTTGACATGTGTGCATTGGTGAAGGTCTTGAGATCCTGCCCTGGAAGATAAGTGGTTCCCAGCTTTGGATCCCCAGATGTCCTTGGGCTACAACTCCCAGAGGCCTTCCCCGCTATCTGTGCTGGCCAGGATTTCTGGGATTTGTAGTCCAAGAACATCTGGGGGACTCAAGGTTGGGAACCATTGGCCTAGAACAGCGGTGGCGAACCCGCAGCACTCCAGATGTTTTGGACCACAACTCTCACCGTCCTTTGCCACTGGCCATACGGGATTGGAATTCTGGGAGTTGTGGCCCCAAAACATCTGGTATGCTAAAGGTTCACCACCACTGGCCTAGAACCTTGTGTTCTGAGATATTCTGGGATGATAACTCCCAGAAGTTGTGCTGGCCAGGATTTCTGGGAGATGTCATCCAAGAACATCTGGGTCAATCAAGGTTGGGCACTGGTCTAGATGATTTCCAACACCCTCATACTCCATCTGGCGTTGCCAATGGTAAGTACTTCAGTACTTCAAAACAGTACTTCAAAACAGGAGGTGGTTCAACGTCTCTTAACCTTGGTCAACATGGACAGTTGACTCTTCTGGATGAAGCATTGTGGGTCAAAGCTAATTGTCATAATTTGTTGGGAATACTCTGCTTGAGTTGAGCACCATAAAAACAGATGATCACAACTTGGAGGGCTTAAGTGAAGACCGCAGATGTTGGGTTCCGCCAACTGCCTTTCCAGTAGATCCATTGACCCAAAAGTCAATGCTTCTCTGAAATCCATCCGGCCACTCAGGACTCCATGTCTGATCCAAGACGGGTGCCGGCTGCCCATGGAAGGGCGTAGCCAGGCTGGTAGCCCTCGCAATGACATGTACCCACCTCTCACGCTCATAGCCTTGAATTGAAACCTCTGGCCCAACCACTGGGAGGTGCCGTTCTGCGACTCGCGCCTCAATGTCTCCTTGACGGTCTCTTTGCTGATGTTGATGTCGGGGTCAAAGTAACATCTGCAGTCGACTATGACCGAGCCAGTCCTAAAAGAGAAGGTGGATGGGTTAGTTGAACCACTGTATCCCACACACAGTAAGCCACACACAGTAAGACACCTATTTCTGCAGGGAATCGGTTCCCAGACTTTCCCGTGGATACTGAAAAACGCAGATCAGAGGTGTCTTCATCGTCAGAACCCAATATTTAAGAATTTTTTTTCCTTTTGATATTTAGACTGCAGATAAGTCTAAATCAGCTGATCCTGCGGATGTTCGCTGTATATGAACCAAACATTATCACTGCGATAATGGCATCTCGGAAATTTGAAAATATTCCTGAGAGCCCACGCATGGAATGGCAAGAAAAATGACAAATCAGCCTTCCTCAACTGATGCGTCGAGGAAAGCACATCATCCACCTGAAATAGTTGGGTAAGATGGGAGTTGTAGTCCAACTATTTGGGGAGGTGTGTTGGGAAAAGTTCTCTCTCTCTCTCTCCTCTCTCTCTTTCTGTCCTTCTCCCCCTCCTTCTATCCTACTCTCTCTCTCTCTCTCTCTCTCTCTCTCTCTCACACACACACACACACACACACACATACAGACAACTGACCTCAGTCCAGTGACAACGCAAATTTTGAATCTGTTGCCGAGGGCGCTCCGTCGGAAGAGGCTGTTGAGCTGAAATGGGATATTTTTTGTTTCGAGAAATCAAACTTGGTTTTCCTCCCCGAAAAACCAAGATGGAAAGGACAAACTAAAACAGCAATAACAATTGAACGACGTGACGGCTTTCAACAACAGAGAGACAGATTGATTTAGAATGGACCAAGGGGACTTGGTCATTATTAAACCCTGCATTCCCCCCCCTTCGTAGTCTACTCATCCCACGTTCCCCATCGTAACAACCCTGTAAGGCTGCTACTTCACGTCCATCTCATCGCTGTTCGCAGGCCCGCTTGGGACCGGTACAAAGTAATCTAACCGCACGTCCATTGCGGGACGAGGGGAGTTCATCCCGACCACGCACCCTGAACTGCAATTTAAGCGGGATGACAGATTCCCCTCCCTGGCCTCGGAAATCTGCTCATCACGCTTCTCGTTTCAAGATGAGTGGCCGTGAGGTAAGGCTTGTCACGCAACATGCCATTCTCCATCTAGTGGCAGGATTGCGAAGTGCCATTCGCCAGTACATTCCCTATGGAGTCAGCAACGCAGTGCAGAGAGATTAAAAGACAAATGCCTCAAACTTAGCTCCGTAACACATTGAAGGCAAGGACTTCGGAGAATCAAAACATCAAAAAATGGAAGGTTGGGCCAAAAAAAAAAAGGGAGAACAAAGGCATGGAATTTCACATCTCATCACGGAACGAGGACGTGCGGTAACAGTCATGCCGGTATCATCCATCGAGCCCGTACGTACATGGGAACAGGGACAGAACTGGGGGAAGACCACATGACCGCGACTGACATCAACACGCAACGAACTTCCTCCCAGGACGAGAATGGACATGAAGTAACTGTCTAAGCTTGGCCAAGACAAGAAAGGGCAGCTGGCTCAAGCTTAGCTAGGGGGACTTGAGGTGGACTAAAGCCCCACCCCCCCCAAGCCATTGGAGTCTCTGGCACCTCCGGTAGTGCAGACTAAACTGGGCATCCTCACCCTCTCCTTCACCGCCGCCTCCAGTTCTTGATACCCAGGGGACGATGGGTCCGTGTTGGTCAAGTTCTCGTTGATGATGGTGAAGCCGACTTCATAACCCAACCCATCTGGAGCCAAGCCAGAAGGGCGGTATCCTGGAAAGAGGAGGTGAACGCACGTCAAAATTATGGGATGTAGGTCATCACGAGTCGGGATGGAACTTGTGGATGTCTTGGACTACCAATCCCATGATGAGCCCCATTTAGAAGGGCATCGTTTTGAGTCAATCCAATTCGAGTCGGGACTCGGGAGCGCATAAATGTCCCATAAAGCTTCTATAAATACTCACCTAGACGAACAGAAGGCTCGTTATACCCTGGAAGCAAAGGAGACAATATTTTTATTCCTATTATATTATTTCTCGTGTTCGTATTTATACTAGTGGTGGTTGTTTTCTTAAACACCCAATAAGGAATAACACTCCAGATTTCTGAGTTTTTCAGCCAAGGGTATGTGGCTGAGTTTTCTTGAGTCAAAATTACGGCATTATGGTTCTCTCTCTCTCTCTCTCTCTCTCTCCCTCCCTCTCTCTCTCTCTCTCTCTCTCTCTCTCTCTCTCTCTCTCTCTCTCTCTCTCTCTCTCTCTCTCTTTCCCTCCCTCCCTCCCTCCCTTTCTTTCTTTCTTTCTTTCTTTCTTTCTTTCTTTCTTTCTTTCTTTCTTTCTTTCTTTCTTTTTCTTTCTTTCTGGTCTTGTGTTTCCATCCATAGAGCTGCAGAGCTGGAAGAAGTCTCTCGAAAGATCATAAAGAACTCCCAACCTGGGACTCCACATTTTGGGATCATTTGTGGCCAGTCCAGTTTTATGTCATTTATGAGTGACTTTTCGCTTTTCCCTTTTCCTCGAATGAGCTTTAAGGTGCAGGCACGGCTCTGCTCCTTCTCCCCCCGCTTCACCGTGACAAGGACATCAACATTGCGAGGTGTGCTAGGCCTCCAGGAGATGGTCAACTGAGACCTATCAGCCAGGTGTGCTTTCTTATTTCTGTCTCCGTACGCTCGAGAGTGCCAATCACCCACACCCTACCGTTCACGTAGACGCTGCTTTTGGCCAGGTCATAGGGGCCTAATTTCGTGAAGCCCTTGGTCTGATTCATCACTTCACGGTACACCTTCTGCCGGTCAAAAGCTGGCATCGCTGTGTCTCTTTTGTAGCTGCAGACGGAATCCACCCCGGTGCCAGTCCCAGGAACCAATGATCTGGAAGGAACCGATCAAACTTATCAATATTTCGTAGAGTGTCACATCTCATGTTGGCTTCAACCCTTGAACGACGGCGCCTAAGAGATGACCTGGTTGAAGCTTATAACATCATACATGGTGTGGACAAAGTAGATAAGGAAAAACTGTTTTCCCTATCGCGCAACACTAGAACTAGGGGGCATTCCATGAAACTTTTGGGTGCTAGATCTCAAACAAATAAGAGGAAGTCCTTTTTCACCCAGAGGATCACTGTTCAATGGAACTCCCTGCCAGAAGAAGTGGTGACAGCCATCAGCTTTGACAGCTTTAAAAAAGGATTGGACAAGTTCATGGAGAACAAGGGTATCCATGGCTATCATTCTGGATGCCCAAAGACAACCTCTGGGTTGGAGAGAGAGGCAGGAGATCTCTCAATGCCATTTGCAGGGAATTGTAAGCAGGTGAAGACATCTGCTTGGGAATACCCTGAAGCAAAGGGTGAGCCATTGTGTGAGACAGAATGTTGGGGCTAGATGGGCTGTGGCCTGTCCCAACAAGGCTGTTCTTATATTATTATGATGGCTTCCACCCCAACTATAGTATTTCAGAATACCATTTTTCTGGAGGCAATGGATCTACTCAAGAGAAACTACCTTGAGATACCCAGACCAACCCGAAAAAGAGGGTTAACCCACTAGGTCTGGCCTTGCAACATTCAAACCAAAACCCAGAGCGGGTTGATCTCTCCCACTGATTTCAGAGCCACTTTATGAACTAGATGTGGGGTCCCGCTCCGTGTTGACACACACCCCTTCTAGCAAATTCACTGGGTCAATTCTGTTGGAGACGAGCAGTCACTCTGAGTCTGCTTCCCTCATTTCCTTCTGGGGTGCAAACACCAGCATGGTCCGTATCCAGCATCTCGGCAGAACCCACAAAACCCAGAAATGATCTAACTCCAGATAACCCCCCAGATTGCATGGTAGAGGGTGTGTGGTTTGTGAAGGAGGTGGGAGCCCCCTTGACTGGCATGAATTTCTCTACTAAGATTTCCCTTCTGCTTCAATGGGATATAAACATTGATTAGTGACTAAACACGAGTTAAATTAACAACAAAAAACACCAGTTCCTTCATAATTATTATTTTCACACAACATCTCACCCTGCTTTACCTAAGAGTCGTCACGTTGCATTGCGGAAAGCCCGACCCGATGCTGCTTGTTTTAAACATTCGGCCCATCTAGGCATAAAAGGAGCAGTTGTTAGTCAGGTCCAGGTTGAAGATTTAAAAATATAGGATTAATTTCTAAGACCATCGCCAATGATAATATCGCATTAGTCCTGGGGTGAGCCATATATGGCCCTCCCATCTACCCATTCATTATTTCATTTACAATATTTCTACCCCACCTTTCTCCTAAAAAAAATGGTCCCAAGGGTGACTTGCATAATTTTAAAAAAATACAATATTTGGAAGCTAGGAACAGTCATACTTAAATACTTCGTAAGAATTGCACATTATATTCACATTACTAGAAAGGATTTAAAAGCAACCCCTCAAAAAAAGAGTCCCATTTTAAAACCCCTTTAGACATCCATTCATTAAGCGAAAGCCTCCAGTGGCCGAAAGGGGGGGGGGAAATACAGCTCCTTGTCTAAGCAGGGGGACTGAAAATCAAGGATGACACACACATACATCCAAACCCCGTGACCAGATTGGAAGCTGATCCTGAAAAGCTAAACTCTTCAAAGTGGACAAGACCTACCAAGGTGGCAAACACTTGTTGGGTGGAATGAAAGATGGCGGAACCTGGATCGCCCATGGCCGGTCTGTATCGGAGGTTCATGGCCGAGAAGTTCATTGTGAACTGTTCGGTCCCCACAGGGCGATGACTCAGGGGGACAAAGCCTGCAGGGAGAAGGGGAAAGGATTGTAGAATAGGAAAAAATGCATGGTTTCCTTTCCTTTTCTAAAAAAAAAAGTTACAAGGAAATTGTAGGGCACTGTCCAACCTCATGTGTTCCTTTGGACCATATGTGGTCCACGGTAATGTAATGTCATGGATGGGTGGGTAGATGGATGGATGTTGAGATAAATGGATGGATAGATGAATGGATGATTAGACACATGGATGGATGGATGGATGGATGGATGGATGGATGGATGGATGGATGGATGGATGGATGGATGGATGGATGGACGGACGGATGTATGTGCAGGGAGAATGGATGGATGATGAGATAAATGGACGGACGGATGGACGGACGAATGGATGGATGGATGGATGGATGGATGGATGGATGGATGGATGGATGGACGGACGGACGGACACATGGACGGATGGGGGTTTGCAACAGATGTCCTGGAACTACCATGTTCGGTTTCACCCACGGGTACAAATATGCCTGCACTCCTTCACGCCATGGGAATAAGGTCATCACCACTGGCAGATCAGAGACTTCCTATTCCAGTTTGGAGGTGGACATGATTGGACTTCGGGGGAGAGTGTTGTTCACACACACACCCAATTAAAAGAGGCCTTGTTCGCTTTGAGATGTTCTTATTGTAAGGGCAGAGGCAAGCAGTAGGAGTTGCACTAGTAAAGTGAAAGAGCTTTATTTTGCCTTCAATAGGAAGGCGACCAACTAGGTCCCCTTAATATGTTAAGGTTCAAAAAACATTTTAGGTTTTCTGCATTTCCAGATATAAAAAGTCATACTTACCAGCCGGCTCTATTGGCATCTCGTGATAACCTGGAAAGAAGAGAAGATTAACTTTAAGAAGAAGCCTGTTCATCTAAGAAGACCAGGTTTGTGATGGGCAAGATGCAACTGGTGGTATTTCCAGGACCATCAACTAGAAGTTCCTCTAGAGAAGCAGTAGTATTCTGCTCCAGGAAATTAAGGGGTACTTCAAATCTTCACACCCATATAGACTTCTCCCACTGAGAACCAACGGAAAGAGTCTAGAAGGCACACACGTTGGGTTTGATCTTGCAAAAACTGGACAATGAGAGCCAGGAACAAGCTAAATGCTACCAATGGAAGGATCTTGGGGCCATCAAACTTTAGGACCTTATTTTTGTTACATCCCAATTTCTGGATAGACTTAGCCCAGTAGCCCTCAACTGTGATTTGCTAGAATTAAGTAGTGTATTGTGGATCCTCTTATGTATCTTACCTGTGGGAGGGATTGCTTTATGGTAACCTGGAATCAGAAAAGGAGACATTATCAAAGGCCAAGGCTAGATGTCTTTTGGTGTTCTGTCCTAAACGATAGAGCCAGCTCCAAACTCCATTCCAACAAATCTATGGCACACCCATGCAAGAACAAGCTGGGGTCCTCCAAGCAGATAAATATGCATTACCGTTCACAAAGAGGCTGTCCGGGTGTAATCGGTAGGGCCCCATTTTGGTGAAAGCATTGGTCCTGTTAAAGATTTCATGGTACAATCTTGTTCTGTCCAGCTGGGAGGCATTTCGATACATGCAGAGAACGTCTATTCCCGTATCTTCTCTATTTCCTACAGGTCTGGAAAGGGGATGGGGAAAAGAGAGAATTCTAGTAGAACAAATGTGGATTCCCCCAACGAGATGGACAAGAAGTCGCTGTTGTCTAGTTGATAATCAGATCTAGAAAAGTCCCTTTTTGGGGGGAAGAGTTGAACGAACATTTTGCTCCATACGCATTTGAAAGCAAACTCAACCAACCAAGGGATGGAAATCCGTCCTGCTTTACACTTCTCCAAAATGTTGTCTTGCAATTCTGAGCTCAGAAATCTCAATAAAATGCATATTCAGTCAAAGCAGACCAAACTGTCTCTCCTTAGCTCCAATCGAATGAGTTTATGGTTCTCTGCTGAATTGTGGTTTTCATTTCATTATCTCGTGTTTATTGTGTTGTTTTAATTGATTATAGGGTCCATCGATGGGAGAGAAGCAGCAGGTCAAATCCACCAATTAAGCAATCAATTCATCAATCAATCAAATCAACCCAACGCAATTACCTTAGCGCGGTGATGTTGCATCCCAGGTAAGCTGGACCAATACTTGTAGTGCTGTTGAGTATCCCACCAAGCTGAGCGAAAGAGCATATGTTGAGTTATTTCTAACAAACCCGACCTAAATTATCAGTACAAGGAACAGAATCTTATTGGCCTATTCCGTTCACTCAGTCATTTATTTGCCCTTGTTCTGAATATGCTGGAAGAGGTGACCAGTTATTATGTAGTTAAAGTAGCCTCATTCGAAAAGTGGTGGTGATGGGATCTCAGATGGGTCCAAAAAGATGGACCTTCCATGGTGGTCCAACCACAGGTGCAAGCCAACCTTATCCCTGCATTTGAGGTGGGGGGGATTGAAGATGGGTCCAAAAGAGTGGACCATCCATGGTGGTCCAACCACAGCTGTAAGCCAACCTTACCCCTGCATTTGAGGTGGGGGGGATCTCAGATGGGTCCAAAAGGGTGGACTATTTATGGTGGCCCAACCATAGCTTACAAGCCAACTTTCACCCCTGCATTTGATAAGCCATTCACACCAGCTTGGAAAAAAAACCCAGGCCTACCAGGGTGGTGACCACCATTGAAGTGGAATGGAAGATGTTTGAAGCGTGGTTTGCCATCTGTGGCCTGTATCTGAGGTTGAGGATGGTGAAGTTTGCCGTGAAATTATCAACAGCTGGAACAGAATGAAAAATGTGAAAGGTTGAACGTCTACTGAAGTTATATATTGTCATATATCGTCCACACTTTTTGATCACCAGCTTAGTCTTAACTCGGCACCGAAATCATTTGTTGAAGGCTGACATTTTAACTTCTTCCAATTAAGAGGATTAACGCAAACACTTACTTGCTGGCAGGAGAGCTTCGTTATAACCTGAGGGAAGGAAAAATGGAAATGTCATTTATAGCTCAGAAACTCATTGTTCAGGGTGAACCCAGAGAAAGAATCCATCGAAATGCCAATTTTTAAGTTTTAGAGTGATTCCAATTTTAAAGTGATTTATTCCCCCATAGCAGAAGGTCAGTTGGTGACTCCCATCTGTCAGGAGTACTGTGATGGGGGGTTCCTGCATGGCAAGGGGTTGGACTAGATGGTATCTTCCAACTCTATCATTCCATTATTCTATGAATGATGCAAGAGCAAGTTTGGGTCAATATAAGAGAAGTTAAAATGTTATCAGTTATAGAAGAGAAAGCCACCTGCATGCATTCACCCCCCTTTTTTTTCAAACACAGAAAATCCACTTGCTTACCATTGATGTAGAGACTGTTTTGGTCCAGTTGGTAGGGTCCCATTTTGGTGAAGCCGTTGGTCTTGCTGGCGACCTCGCGGTACAATTTCACACGGTCAAAGGCGGTGCCCGTGGAGTCGCTCCGGTAGCTGCAGACGGCATCTGTCCCGGTGTCATCTCCATTTCTCACGGAGCTATGGAAGAAGATGGGAAATATTCTAGTCAGTGAGTTCTGAAGGGCTGGAACAGAAGGGGAACAGCAGTTCCCAGTACGAGTACGCCCAAGAAACATTTGAAGGTGGCTTACTTCAAGGACGTCACCTTGCACCCCAGAAATGCCGGACCGAAGCTGGTGGTGGTGGCGACTCTACCGAACTGCAAAAGAAAGAAGATGTCAATTGAATTCAACAACCAGAATGCCACCCTCAGCATACAACAAACAATTCAGATCTCTTGGGCTTACCAGGGCCATAAGCACCGTGGCTGCAGAAGAAAAGACCTCCGAACCTTGATCTCTCATCTGTGGCCTGTATCTGAGGTTGGTGACTGTGAAATTTGCAGTGAAATTGTTGACGGTTGGGGTGGACAGAACCGCTGCAATAAAAGGATGTCACAAATGCTTTAGTCAGCAGAGCTCAACCGAGAGCGTATCATCTGTCCCTCCTTATGCTTGGGTTGCTGTGGGTTCAATTGGATCCTAATGAAGAAGTTTTAGCCCAGATGTGTAATGGTTGGGGGTCACAAACCCACCTAGATAAGGAGAGTAGGACTTGCCTCAAAGAGGAATAACTAGATAAAGCTCTGGGGTCAACTTATAAATTTCTGCCTGCGATGCAAATTGAATCAATTGGGGACCACAACTGGATTTAATTTTCTTCTTCTTTTTTTAAAAAGCAAACGTTAAAAATACTGGCATGCAAGCCCTTGAAAGTCAGCTGGGTGACATTAAGACACTTTACTCTTGTATTGCCCTTTAAATTTCATATACAGCCATGCAATAACCAGAAAAATGTTTTACAGGCATTGTGGTTTTTCTGATATGGTGGAAAACTTACAAACTGAGTGGGTTTGAGATACAGATCTTTCTGAATTGGGATCCATTCTGAAAACTGATTCTGTCTCAGGTCTCTGTGCATACCTTAAAGTTTAACCCAAACGTTGGCCTAATTGTTTACCCGCATACTTACGTGGTTCTAGACGGGCTTCGTTATAACCTAGAAGGTAATCAAACAAGAAATCACTGCAAGCCCATCAAAGCTACAATTTATCAAGGCTGTGGTGATGAGAAATCTAACTGCCCTCCCCCGAAGTTTCCTGTTACATATCCTTGTGTCGGATCCAAGTATTCAGATTTCGATCCTCAAACGCAGATTGCGTACAATTATGATCCAAACAGAGATGCTACGAGACGGATTTCATATGACAGAATCCTCTTAGTGTCCATGTATGGTCTGCGTATGTCACTGTGGCTAATGGTGGCTAATTAATGAGATGCGGAGGAGCATTTTAGTTGCATGGTTGGATCCAGGCCTGCTACGGCTGGTTATCAATTAGCAGCAAAGTGAGGTTTACAAACCTTATGCAAACACTGGTGAAATTCTAATTGCTGCAAATTTTTGGTGTAATTAATAAGGGGGAACCCCACTGGCAACGTGTGGTTACCATTGATATAAAAACTGTCCTGTTCCAGTGCATAGGGTGCCATCTTGGTGAAGCCATTTGTCCGGTTTACGATTTCTCGGTACAATTTGACGCGGTCGAAAACGGGCCCAGTGGTGTCTTTTCGATATGTGCAGACAGCATCCATGCCGGTGTCACCTCGGTTTCTCACAGGCCTGGGGGAGGAAAGGAAACTTGGTGAATGGATTTGAAACAGCTTAAAAGAAGGAGGGGGAGAAGAGGAGGTCAACATTGCTGGGCAGATGTTGGAGGACAGCTTACCGTAGAGTGTTGACTTTGCATCCCAGAAATGTAGGGCTGATGCTGGTGGTGCTGATGACCCTGCCAAACTGGACAAGAGAAAGGTGGAGTAGAGCCAACCTGTGGGACACATGGTCTACGGAGTAACAACCAATTCATAATGGACTTACTAAGGTGGTGAGGACTGTTTCTGTAGAATGGAAAATCTCTGAACGGTGGTCTGCCATCAGTGATCTGTATCTGAGGTTGGTCACGGTGAAGTTTACGGTGAAAGTTTCAGTCCTTGGAGTGGGCGGAGTAGCTAGAAAAGAAGGGGAGTAAATAAATAAATAAATAAATAAATAAATAAATAAATAAATAAATAAATAAATAAATATCTTGGCATCCATCTACCAAAGACTTCAACCTGTCAATAGGACAGGTTCTCATTAATGTCACATAAATTGTGTACTGTACTTACGCACTTCCGGAGGGATCTCATTATAACCTATGTTGGAAGGAAAAAAGAAATAGAATTGTTAGTATGATAACCGATCACGGTCTACAAAATACAGACATTTTTGGGAGTGATAAGGAACTAAATGACTTCTTAGTGAGATAGTCAAAGCACAGGATTTTCAGAGTGAGTGTGATAAAAAAGCCCAGAAAAATAAATAGGGGTACATAATCTGTTTCAAATTATTTTATACCACTTGAGTACCGTTAACGTAGAGGCTGTATCTCTCTAGGTGGTAAGGCCCCAACGTGGTGAAACCCTCGGTCTGGTTCACTAATTCATGATAAATTTTCACTCGGTCAAAGATCGGTGCGACGGAGTCATTTCGGTACTTGCAAATGGTGTCCACCCCGGTATCATCTCTGAACTCGTTGGGTCTGGAATTATTTCTTACAGGTCTGGAAGGAAAAAAGGAACTTTCAGTAAGGCACCAAAGTTGGAATGGAGACTCTTGTGGGATCTCCTAGAAGATCTGAGGGCATTGCTACCACCAGCTTCCCCCAGGAAATGGTGCCAAGCTCCAAAGAATTATTACAATTCCTGTGCAGGATGATCAGTTTCCTGTACAGGCTGGCCACTTTCCTATGCAGGGTGCAACTAAAAATGGCAGCAAGGATGGAAACCTATGCAGGATTGTGATTGTTCCTCGAAACAGTGGCTTCCTTGCTGTGCAGAACTCACCAGAAAAGGCACAAAACTGCTCCAAATCTGTCTATTCCCTACGAGGAACACTGAATAGGATACTGAAGAGGAAGGCACCACTGGAGCTTTGTACTTACAGGAAGCCATGAAATCTCACTGAGGTTGGGGAGACTGCTGAGATAGCTTTGCATCATGGGACATAGAAAACCACCGAGTACTCATCACATCTCCAGAGGGGATGTAATGAAAAGTCAGTGTTTTATCAGCAAGATGAGACCAGATGGGAAATCAGAGAGATGAATCTGAGAAACACCTACCTAAAAGCGGTCACTTCACATCTCTCGAAGACCGGGCCGATACTCGTCTGGTGGAGTTTCCTGCCCAGCTGACAAAGAGAGAAGAGGGCATATCAGCTCAAGAAGAAGGACCAAACCAAGCTGAAGACATTCATCTGAAATCCATGGAAACCCGACTCACCAGGTGGAGGACTGGTGCTTTGGTGAAGTTGAATGTTTGTGAGTTTAGACGACCCATGTCATCTTTGTATCTCAGGTTGGTTATAGTGAAATTTACGGTGAAGGGTATGGTTGCTGGGGTAGAAGGTTGACTAGAAGTGGGCGAAGCACCTGTAGCAGAAAGGGAGGGCGAAACACAATGCCTGGTTGATATTCTTAAGTTGGACTTTGCCATGATCAACACTGGCTTGTGTTCTAGGTTTTGTGCGAATTTTGAAGGATACTCACTCGGTTCTCTGTAGCTTTCATGATAGCCTAGAGGGAAAAAAACAAGAAAAGAGTTGGCGAGGTGGCCAAAGAAGCGAAGTTCAACTGATGGGGAGAAATATATATATATCATAAAATAGACAAGAATACATCATTAACACCGAAAGGATCCACAACTCTTTGACTACCATTAACATAGAGGCTGTATCTGTCTAGGTGGTAAGGCCCCATCATGGTGAAAGCTTCAGTCCGGTTAATTAACTCATGGTAGATTTTCACTCGGTCGAAGACCTGCACAGCAGAGTTGTTTTGGTACATGCAGACGGCATCCACTCCAGTATCTGGACGATATCCTTCTGGTTGGGAACTGTTTCTTACGGGTCTGGAAGAAGCAGATTGGATTTCAGGCAAGAGTCAATACAAGATGAAGGAAAGAGAAGACAGCAGGATGAACAAGACAGAGCAATGACAAAATTATGACAGATTGTGAATGGAGTAGGAAATACATCTACCAAGGAAAGAACGAGATGAATCATTCCATGATGTCTCCTTCTCAAGCAAATCGAGAGTTCTTCATTGGATGCTGTTTGGTTATAATTGCTTTATACAGAATTGAGTTTTCTGACAAAAAAAATCACCACTGGGAGATGCTTGGAAGCATGGCTCAGCCTAGATGCAAGTGCTATGATAATGACGGGCTGCCCACAAGAGGCTACAAAAGTAGAAAAGAGATTCACACATCTTATGAAGACCAACCTGAAAGCGGTCACTTTGCATCCCTTGTAGACTGGGTCGATGCTGGTATCGTGGAGTTTCCCATCAAGCTGCCAAAGAGAGGAGAGAGAGTCCATCAGCCCAACTGGTGAAACTAGGTCAAAATGGTTAACTGTAACTCTAGTGCAGCCAGATTTACCAGGTGGAGGATGGGAGACTCGGTGAAGCTGAATATTTCTGAATGCTGAATCCCCATGTCTTCCTTAAATCTCAGGTTGGTTATGGTGAAATTCACGGTGAAGGGTATGAGCACAGGAGCTGGTGTTGGACTAATGGTGGGCAAAACAGCTGAAGAAGGAAAACAGGATGGTTCAACAGTTGTATTGATGCTTTTCTTGCCATGATCCACAAACTATATTTCATTTAGATTTATTATTATTTTCATACTACATATGAATTGTGAACTATACTCACTTGCCGGCAGGGGGATTTCATGGTAACCTGGGAACAGAGAATAAATGGTTAGCAGTGAGTCAGCTAAAGAACCGAAGTCGTACACTGAAAGTGTTGAGAAAAATCATGATACGCACATGGAAATGCCAATCTACATCCAAGACATTTTAAAAAACGCGATTACCATCAACATAGAGGCTGTATCTGTCCAGGTGGTAGGGACCCATCTTGGTGAAACCTTCACTCTTCTTGACTAATTCATGGTACACTTTCTCTCGATCAAAGGCAGGCCCAGTGGACTCATTCCGGTATTTGCAGACAGCGTCCACTCCAGTGTCATCCATGTACTGTGTCGGTCTGGAATTATTTCGTACAGGTCTGGAAGGAGAAGAAGTTTAGCCAAGTACCAAAACATAGACAATTAGAAAACACCAATAATACAAAGAGGATGATTATGCTGATGGAGCACAATGATGGATCACTTGGTTTTTTTTTCTCTTTAAGAGATGATCGAAAGCGGAAAAGAGAGTCACACCTTTTGCAAAGTCCTACCTGAAAGCCATCACTCTGCATCCCTCATAAACTGGGCCGATGCTGGTGTCCTGAAGCTTCCCGTTGAGCTGTCCAAGACATGAGAAGGTGCATCAAACAACAGGAAGTGGCCACCTTGGCCAAAAACTTCCCCACCTCCAACTCCAGTGGAACCATATTTACCAAATAGATCACGGGCTCCTCGGTGAAGTTGAACACTTGTGACTTCAGAATTGCCATGTCTTCCTTGAACCTCATGTTGGTTATGGTGAAATTCACGGTGAAGGGTATAAGCAGAGGGGCCAGCGTTGGTGTAACTGTGGGCAAAACAGCTGGGGAAGGAAGGGAGGAACATTCAATGGTTGCGTTGCGTCTTTTCTGTGGATACTTCCAAAGATGAGCCAACAATTTTCCTTCTAGATTTTGTGATAGGGACATTAGCTATGAAATTTCGAAATGTACTCACTTGCTGGCAGTGGGGTTTCATGGTAACCTGGCAGAAGAGAAGGAAAATATGTCTTGGTCAAAAGTGTAAAAAATATTTTTAATCGAATCACTGATACACTATCAAATTACAAATGGTTTTAAGTAGCTGGAGTACCATTGACGTAGAGGCTGTATCTGTCGA
This sequence comes from Phrynocephalus guinanensis, assembly GCA_037367245.1. Lineage (NCBI taxonomy): Eukaryota > Metazoa > Chordata > Lepidosauria > Squamata > Agamidae > Phrynocephalus > Phrynocephalus guinanensis. The sequence continues at coordinate 15,854,270 of CM074750.1, forward strand.
GGTGGTAAGGCCCCATCATGGTGAAAGCTTTAGTCCGGTTAACCAATTCTTGGTACACTTTAACTCTGTCGAAGACGGGCATGGCAGAATCATTTTGGTACATGCAGATGGCATCCACTCCAGTATCTGGACGATATCCTTCTGGTTGGGAACTGTTTCTTACAGGTCTGGAAGAAAATAATAGAATTTTAGGCAGGGTGCCCAAACAAGGGGAATTAAAGGGAACCTCTTATAGAAGACAAAAACATAGATGTAACAGTAGATTGGTGAGAACAAGTGTAAAGAACAAGATCTAAGTAAAGTGCAGAAAGAAAGTGAAAGGTTGTAATGGTCAATTTGTTTCTCATAAGTCAGACAGGCTCCTCTAGATTACTTTGCTGCAATTCCGGTGAAGCAATGGGGTTGATCCTCAACCTCAGGGAGCATACAGTAAATATCCATTCTATGTTCGTCCAAGAAAAAGCTCACCCAGTATGTTCCAAAATTCAAACTCAATGTAAAGACCAAGTGAGATGCTCAAAGACCCACAATGATGGATCATATTTATATGGCCTACCTGAAAGCAGACACTTTGCATCCCTTGTAGACTGGACCAATGCTGGTATCGTGGAGTTTCCCATCAATCTGCCAAAGAGAAGAGGGGGGTCTTCCATCAACCCAACAGGAAGGGTGAAACCTTGCTCAAAATGGTTCCCTGTGACTCTACCACAGCCAGACTTACCAGGTGCAGGATGGGAGACTCGGTGAAGCTGAATATTTCTGAATGCCCAATCCCCATGTCTTCCTTAAATCTCAGGTTGGTTATGGTGAAATTCACGGTGAATGGTATGAGCACAGGAGCTGGTGTTGGACTAATAGTGGGAAAAGCAGCTGAAAAAGAAAAATAGGATGGCTGAACAGTTGTGTCAATGCTTTTCTGCAGAAACACGTTGTGATCAACAAACTATCATTTTTAAGGGGACATTATGTATGAATTGTAAATTATGCTTACTTGCTGGCAGGGGGATTTCATGGTAACCTGGGAACAGAGAAGGGACAGTTGTCAGTGAGACAAGTAATTTCAGGCCTAAATTGTAAAAAAACCGTCTTTGAAAGATCCATGGATATACCATCTACTTTGAAATGGTTTTAAGTAACTGGAGTACCATTGACATAGAGGCTGTATCTGTCCAGGTGGTAAGGCCCCATCTTGGTGAAAGCGTCAGTCTGGTTAACTAACTCATGGTAGACTTTCACTCGGTCAAAGACCAACACGGTAGAGTCGTTCCGGTACGTGCAGATGGCATCCACTCCAGTATCTGGACGATATCCTTCTGGTTGGGAACTGTTTCTCACAGGTCTGGAAGAAAAGAGTAGAATTTGAGCAAGGTGCCCAATCAGGGGGAGAAGGGGAAACCTCTTATGTAAGACAGACAATTGAGAAATAACAGTAAATGGATGATCAACCGTGTAAAGAACCAGGAAGAAGTAGCCTGAACAAAGAAAGAGAAAAGCTATACTGCTAAATTATTTCCCAGAAGTCAAATACAAATCTCCATGCCACTCAGCTACCAATCTGTTGAAGCAGAAAGGGGTATGTTTGCACTCAAGGTGCGTACTGTATTATATGCCAGCATCCAAAAAAGCTCAAACCAAGAAGATGACTCAACATAGACATAAGACCTTGTCTGATGCTCAGAGAGATGAACGGAGCAGAAGGAGTTCATACCTTTTACAAAGGCCTACCTGAAAGCCATAACTTTGCATCCCTCATAAACTGGACCAATGCTGGTGTCCTGAAGCTTCTTGTTGAGCTGTACAAGACATGAGAAGGTGCATCATACAACAGGAAGTGGCCAACTTGGCCAAAACCTACCAACTCCAGTGGAGCCATATTTACCAGGTAGATCACTGGCTCCTCGGTGAAGTTGAACACTTGTGACTTTGGAATTCCCATGTCTTCCTTGAACCTCATGTTGGTTATGGTGAAATTCACAGTGAAGGGTAAAAACAGAGGGGCCAGCGTTGGTCTAATTGTGGGCAAAACAGCTGGGGAAGGAAGGGAGGAACATTCAATAGTTGCATTGTGTCTCTTCTGTGGACACGTCCAATGATGAGCCAACAATTTTCCTTCTAGATTTTGTGATAGGGACATGAAATTTTGAACTATACTCACTTGCTGGCAGTGGGGATTCATGGTAACCTGGCGGAACAGAAGGGATGATTATCAGTGAGAGAGGTAATTTTAGTCCCAAACTGTAACAATATCCCCGAATATACATTAATACCCTGTCAAGTTCAACATTGTTTTATGTAACGTGTGTACCATTGACATAGAGGCTGTATCTGTCCAGGAGGTAAGGCCCCATCTTGGTGAAAGCTTCAGTCCAGTTAACTAACTCATGGTAGACTTTCACTCGGTCAAAAACCAGCACGGCAGAGTCGTTCCGGTACGTGCAGATGGCATCCACGCCAGTATCTGGACGATATCCTTCTGGTTGGGAACTGTTTCTTACAGGTCTGGGAGAAAGGAGAACAGGTAAGAAGGGTTTTAAGAGAAGATCCAACCCTTGAATGTTTAAAAATGTGAATCGACATTGATGGAAACTCCACGTATGATGCTCAGAGACCAAGAGGTGACCCGAGCACAAAAGAGATTTGCACGTTTTATGAAGGCGTACCTGAAAGCAGTCACTTTACATCCCTTGTAGACTGGGCTGATGCTTGTATTGCGAAGTTTCCCATCAAGCTGCCAAAGAGAGACGAGAATCCATCAACCCAACAGGAAGGGCGAAACTTTGGTCAAATTTGTCAGACTGACGAAGCTGTTTGGATGAGCAGCGAACCATTTCAATCTAAGCCCAGTTGCCGTGACTCAACTTCCAGATACACTCACCTGGATGACTGAGAATCTTCACAGACACTGGGTCAAATTGCTTACCATAACTCGAGTGCAGCCAGACTCACCAGGTAGACAACGGGAGCCTCAGTGAAGTTGAATATCTCTGAACGCCAGACCCCCATGTCTTCCTTAAATCTCATGTTGATTATTGTGAAATTTATGGTGAAGTGTAGAACAATGTCAGCTGGCGTTGGGCTTGCGGTGGTCTGAATCTGCGTACTTTTCTGGAAAGGCAATGTTGAGCTGGTTGGAGTCATCTTTTGAGTGGTTGTTGGAGGTGGGGTGGAGGTTTTTGTGAAGGAGCCTATGGAGAAAAGTGTGGAAGTTTTTCTACTCTTTTCTCTGGACTAAGTTTGCATGAATAATTTCCAGTCTATTTCCAGGCATACAGTAGCTGAGACTTCCCACCGCTAAATTGATCAGGATGACTCTAGACATAAAAAAATGAACCTTAATCTTTTCTCAGGCCAGGCTGCATGCGTTTCTACCCAAAGACACCATGTAAGGGGTAACTATAATAGATTCTGCCTTCTTCAATGTCATCGGCCATTAAATTATATATTTCCTTTATAGCATTGACTTGAAAACAATTTTTATGAACCGCCCCCCTCCCATGCGCACCTCAAGCTATTAAGGTTCTTTATTTGCTCCCAATCCAGTGTATTTTCACCTGGAGTAGACCCACTAGATCAACTGCTGAAATGGTAACTCATCAGTTACATCAATCTCACTGACTCTTGTGAGTCTACTCTAAGCTTATCTTTGCAATGAGATTTTAGCTTTTGATCATCTGAATGAATTAGGATCACTTTGCAGGGTTCTTGAATGGTGAGAGTTTTTTTATGACACATACTTGATGTAGTCTCATGCCACGTGGTCCTTGAGATGGTGGTGGCATTTTTACTGCCTCCAGGCTGATCTAGCGGCTTCCCTGTAACTGGCTGGATTAGAGGTTCAGTGACCTGGGATACTGAAAAGAAGAAAACAGTGTAAAAATCACAGTGCAAATTGTACTTCAGAAACAACAGGAACACAACTAATTGGGTGTGAATGGGTAAACATTTAAACTCATGTGACTTTCTGGGTTTCACTATGCTTCCCCACAGAACACATGTTTTATTTGATGCTTCGGGGTAAGCGAATGTTATCCACACATGGGCCCATCTTTCTACATAGACTTGGATCAAAGTTGCTATCGCTTCAAGAAAGACAGCACATGAAACAGTACCTGCATGAGAAACAGAAGACGAGCTGGACTCCAAACCAGTTGAAAAGGAAGACGTTGTAGTCCCAACGGTCAAGCGGGGTGCCTGGCTGGAATATCTGCTGTAAGGCAGTGAAATAGTAAGAGGTATAGAAGTGGTTTCAGCAGAAGTGGAAGAAGGGAGAGAGGAGGCTGTGGTTATTTTAGGAGCAGATGTGGTAGGAGGGAGAGAAGTAGCAGTGGTCATCTCAGCAGGAGATGTGGTAGGAAAGAGAGAAGTGGCAGTGGTCATCTCAGGAAAAGATGTGGTAGGAGGGAGAGAAGTGGCAGTGGTCATCTCAGCAGGAGATGTGGTAGGAGGGAGAGAAGTAGCAGTGGTAATCTCAGTAGGGGATGTGGTAGGAGGGAGAGAAGTGGCAGTGGTCATCTCGGCAGGAGATGTGGTAGGAGGGAGAGAAGTGGCAGTGGTCATCTCAGCAGGAGATATGGTAGGAGGGAGAGAAGTGGCAGTCGTCATCTCAGCAGGAGATGTGGAAGGAGGGAGAGAAGTGGCAGTTGTCATCACAGCAGTGGCCGTGGTCAACTCAGCAGATGTGGTAGGAGGGAGAGAAGTGGCAGTTGTCATCTCAGCAGGAGATGTTGTAGGAAGGAGAGAAGTGGCAGTTGTCATCTCAGCAGGAGATGTTGTAGGAAGGAGAGAAGTGGCAGTGGTCATCTCAGCAGGAGATGTTGTAGGAAGGAGAGAAGTGGCAGTGGTCATTAGCGGAAGAGATGTGGTAGGAGTGATAGAAGTGGCAGTGGTCATTAGCGGAAGAGATGTGGTAGGAGTGATAGAAGTGGCAGTGGTCATCTCAGCAGGAGATGTGGTAGGAGGGAGAGAGGAGGATGTGGTCAACTCAGGAGGAGATGTGGTACGAAGGAGAGAAGTAGCAGTGGTCATCTCAGCAGGGGCTGTGGTAGGAGGGAGAGAAGTAGCAGTGGTCATCTCAGCAGGAGATGTGGTAAAAGGGAGAGAAGTGGCAGTGGTAATCTCAGCAGGAGATGTAGTAGTAGGGAGAGAAGTGGCAGTGGTAATCTCAGCAGGAGATGTAGTAGTAGGGAGAGAAGTGGCAGTGGTCATCTCAGCAGGAGATGTGGTAGGAGGGATAGAAATGGCCATGGTCATCTCAGCAGGAGATATGGTAGGAGGGAGAGAAGTGGCAGTGGTCATCTCAGCAGAAGATGTGGTAGGAGGGAGAGAAGTGGCAGTAGTCATCTCAGCAGGAGATATGGTAGGAGGGAGAGAAGTGGCAGTCGTCATCTCAGCAGGAGATGTGGAAGGAGGGAGAGAAGTGGCAGTGGTCATCACAGCAGTGGCTGTGGTGAACTCAGCAGATGTGGTAGGAGGGAGAGAAGTGGCCGTGGTCATCTCAGGAAGAGATGTGGTAGGAAGGACAGAAGTAGCAGTGGTCATCTGAGGAAGAGATGTGGTAGGAGGGAGAGAAGCAGCAGTGGTCATCTCAAGAAGAGATGTGGTAGGAAGGAGAGAAGTAGCAGTGGTCATATCAGAAGGAGATGTGGTAGGAGGGAGAGAAGTGGCAGTCGTCATCTCAGGAAGAGATGTGGTAAGAGGGAGAGAAGTGGCCGTGGTCATCTCAGCAGGAGATGTGGTAGGAGGGAGAGAAGTGGCCGTGGTCATCTCAGGAAGAGATGTGGTAGGAAGGACAGAAGTAGCAGTGGTCATCTCAGGAAGAGATGTGGTAGGAGGGAGAGAAGCAGCAGTGGTCATCTCAAAAAGAGATGTGGTAGGAAGGAGAGAAGTAGCAGTGGTCATATCAGAAGGAGATGTGGTAGGAGGGAGAGAAGTGGCAGTCGTCATCTCAGGAAGAGATGTGGTAAGAGGGAGAGAAGTGGCCGTGGTCATCTCAGCAGGAGATGTGGTAGGAGGGAGAGAAGTGGCCGTGGTGATCTCAGCAGGAGATGTGGTAGGAGAAAGAGAAGTGGCCGTGGTCATCTCAGCAGGAGATGTGGTAGGAGGGAGAGAATTGGCTGTGGTCATCTCGGCAGGAGATGTGGTAGGAGAAAGAGAAGTGGCAGTGGTGATCTCAGCAGGAGATGTGGTAGGAGGGAGAGAAGTGGCAGTGGTCATCTGAGGAAGAGATGTAGGAGGGATAGAAATGGCAGTGGTCCTCTCAGCATTAGATGTGCTAGGAAGGAGAGAAGTAGCAGTGGCCATCTCTGCAGTGGATGTGGTAGGAGGGAGAGAAGTGGCAGTCGGCATCTCAACAGGAGATGTGATCGGAGGGAGAGAAGTGGCAGTGGTCATCTCAGGAAGAGATGTGGTAGGTGGGATTGAAGTGACAGTGGTTATCTCAGCAGGAGATGTGGTAGGAGGGAGAGAAGTGGCAGTGGTCATCTCAGCAGGAGATGTGGTAGGAAGGAGAGAAGTAGCAGTGGTCATCTCAGCAGGGGATGTGGTAGGAGAAAGAGTAGTGGCAGTGGTCATCTCAAGAAGAGATGTGGTTGGCGGGTTTGAAGTGGCAGTGGTCATCTCAGCAGGAGATGTGGTAGGAGAAAGAGTAGTGGCAGTGGTCATCTCAGCAGGAGATGTGGTAGGAGGGAGGGAAGTAGCAGTGGTCATCTCGGCAGGAGATGTGGTAGGAGGGATAGAAGTGGCAGTGGTCATCTCACCAGGAGATGTGGTAGGAGGGAGAGAAGTGGCCGTGGTCATCTCAAGAAGAGATGTGGTAGGAGAAAGAGAAGTAGCAGTGGTCATCTCAAGAAGAGATATGGTTGGCGGGTTTGAAGTGGCAGTGGTCATCTCAGCAGGAGATGTGGTAGGAGAAAGAGTAGTGGCAGTGGTCATCTCAGCAGGAGATGTGGTAGGAGGGAGAGAAGTAGCAGTGGTCATCTCGGCAGGAGATGTGGTAGGAGGGATAGAAGTGGCAGTGGTCATCTCAGCAGGAGATGTGGTAGGAGGGAGAGAAATAGCAGTGGTCATCTCGGCAGGAGATGTGGTAGGAGGGATAGAAGTGGCAGTGGTCATCTCACCAGGAGATGTGGTAGGAAGGAGAGAAGTGGCCGTGGTCATCTCGGCAGGAGATGTGGTAGGAGGGATAGGAGTGGCAGTGGTCATCTCAGCAGGAGATGTGGTAGGAGGGAGAGAAGTGGCTGTGGTCATCTCGGCAGGAGATGTGGTAGGAGAAAGAGAAGTGGCAGTGGACATATCAGCAGGAGATGTGATAGGAGGGAGAGAAGTGGCAGTGGTAATCTCAGGAAGAGATGTGGTAGGAGGGAGAGAAGTGGCAGTGGTCATCTCAGCAGCGGATGTGGTAGGAGGGATAGAAGTGGCAGTGGTCATCTCAGCAGGAGATGTTGTAGGAAGGAGAGAAGAAGCAGTGGCCATCTCTGCAGGAGATGTGGTAGGAGGGAGAGAAGTAGCAGTGGTCATCTCGGCAGGAGATGTAGTAGGAGGGATAGAAGTGGCAGTGGTCATCTCAGCAAGAGATGTGGTAGGAGGGAGAGAAGTAGCAGTGGTCATCTGAGGAAGAGATGTAGGAGGGATATAAATGGCAGTGGTTATCTCAGCAGGAGATGTGGTAGGAGGGAGAGAAGTGGCAGTGGGCATCTCAGCAGGAGATGTGATAGGAGGGAGAGAAGTTACAGTGGTCATCTCAAGAAGAGATGTGGTTGGTGGGATTGAAGTGACAGTGGTCATCTCAGCAGGAGATGTGGTAGGAGCGATAGAAGTGGCAGTGGTCATCTCAGCAGGAGATGTGGTAGGAGAAAGAGAAGTGGCAGTGGTCATCTCAGTAGGAGATGTGGTAGGAGGGAGAGAAGTAGCAGTGGTCATCTCGGCAGGCGATGTGGTAGGAGGGATAGAAGTGGCAGTGGTCATCTCAGCAGGAGATGTGGTAGGAAGGAGAGAAGTAGCAGTGGTCATCTCAGCAGGGGATGTGGTAGGAGGGAGAGAAGTGGCAGTGGTCATCTCAGGAAGAGATGTGGTAGGAGGGAGAGAAGTGGCAGTGGTCATCTCAGCAGCGGATGTGGTAGGAGGGATAGAAGTGGCAGTGGTCATCTCAGCAGGAGATGTGGTAGGAGGGAGAGAAGTAGCAGTGGTCATCTCAGCAGCGGATGTGGTAGGAGGGAGAGAAGTGGCAGTGGTCATCTCAGCAGTGGATGTGGTAGGAGGGATAGAAGTGGCAGTGGTCATCTCAGCAGGAGATGTTGTAGGAAGGAGAGAAGTAGCAGTGGCCATCTCAGCAGGAGATGTGATAGGAGGGAGAGAAGTGGCAGTGGTCATCTCAGGAAGAGATGTGGTAGGAGGGAGAGAAGTGGCAGTGGTCATCTCAGCAGCGGATGTGGTAGGAGGGATAGAAGTGGCAGTGGGCATCTCAGCAGGAGATGTGATAGGAAGGAGAGAAGTTGCAGTGGTCATCTCAAGAAGAGATGTGGTTGGCGGGTTTGAAGTGGCAGTGGTCATCTCAGCAGGAGATGTGGTAGGAGAAAGAGAAGTGGCAGTGGTCATCTCAGCAGCAGATGTGGTAGGAGGGAGAGAAGTAGCAGTGGTCATCTCGGCAGGAGATGTGGTAGGAGCGATAGAAGTTGCAGTGGTCATCTCAGCAGGAGATGTGGTAGGAGGGAGAGAAATAGCAGTGGTCATCTCGGCAGGAGATGTGGTAGGAGGGAGAGAAGTGGCCGTGGTCATCTCGGCAGGAGATGTGGTAGGAGAAAGAGAAGTGGCAGTGGTCATCTCAGTAGGAGATGTGGTAGGAGGGAGAGAAGTAGCAGTGGTCATCTCGGCAGGAGATGTGGTAGGAGGGATAGAAGTGGCAGCGGTCATCTCAGCAGGAGATGTGGTAGGAAGGAGAGAAGTAGCAGTGGTCATCTCAGCAGGGGATGGGGTAGGAGGGAGAGAAGTGGCAGTGGTCATCTCAGCAGCGGATGTGGTAGGAGGGATAGAAGTGGCACTGGTCATCTCAGCAGAAGATGTGGTAGGAGGGAGAGAAGTAGCAGTGGTCATCTCAGGAAGAGATGTGGTAGGAGGGAGAGAAGTGGCAGTGGTCATCTCAGCAGTGGATGTGGTAGGAGGGATAGAAGTGGCAGTGGTCATCTCAGCAGGAGATGTTGTAGGAAGGAGAGAAGTAGCAGTGGCCATCTCAGCAGGAGATGTGATAGGAGGGAGAGAAGTGGCAGTGGTCATCTCAGGGAGAGATGTGGTAGGAGGGAGAGAAGTGGCAGTGGTCATCTCAGCAGCGGATGTGGTAGGAGGGATAGAAGTGGCAGTGGGCATCTCAGCAGGAGATGTGATAAGAGGGAGAGAAGTTGCAGTGGTCATCTCGGCAGGAGATGTGGTAGGAGCGATAGAAGTGGCAGTGGTCATCTCAGCAGGAGATGTGGTAGGAGGGAGAGAAATAGCAGTGGTCATCTCGGCAGGAGATGTGGTAGGAGGGATAGGAGTGGCAGTGGTCATCTCAGCAGGAGATGTGGTAGGAGGGAGAGAAGTGGCCGTGGTCATCTCGGCAGGAGATGTGGTAGGAGAAAGAGAAGTGGCAGTGGACATCTCAGCAGGAGATGTGATAGGAGGGAGAGAAGTGGCAGTGGTAATCTCAGGAAGAGATGTGGTAGGAGGGAGAGAGGGGGCAGTGGTCATCTCAGCAGCGGATGTGGTAGGAGGGATAGAAGTGGCAGTGGTCATCTCAGCAGGAGATGTTGTAGGAAGGAGAGAAGTAGCAGTGGCCATCTCTGCAGGAGATGTGGTAGGAGGGAGAGAAGTAGCAGTGGTCATCTCGGCAGGAGATGTAGTAGGAGGGATAGAAGTGGCAGTGGTCATCTCAGCAAGAGATGTGGTAGGAGGGAGAGAAGTAGCAGTGGTCATCTGAGGAAGAGATGTAGGAGGGATATAAATGGCAGTGGTCATCTCAGCAGGAGATGTGGTAGGAGAAAGAGAAGTGGCAGTGGTCATCTCAGTAGGAGATGTGGTAGGAGGGAGAGAAGTGGCAGTGGTCATCTCGGCAGGAGATGTGGTAGGAGGGATAGAAGTGGCAGTGGTCATCTCAGCAGGAGATGTGGTAGGAGGGAGAGAAGTAGCAGTGGTCATCTGAGGAAGAGATGTAGGAGGGATAGAAATGGCAATGGTCATCTCAGCAGGAGATGTGGTAGGAAGGAGAGAAATAGCAGTGGCCATCTCAGCAGTGGATGTGGTAAGAGGGAGAGAAGTGGCCGTGGTCACCTCAGAAGGAGATGTGGTAGGAGGGAGAGAAGTGGCCGTGATCATCTTGGCAGGAGATGTGGTAGGAGAAAGAGAAGTGGCAGTGGTGATCTCAGCAGGAGATGTGGTAGGAGGGAGAGAAGTGGCAGTGGTCATCTGAGGAAGAGATGTAGGAGGGATAGAAATGGCAGTGGTAATCTCTGCAGGAGATGTGGTAGGAGGGAGAGAAGTGGCAGTGGTCATCTCAGCAGGAGATGTGGTAGGAAGGAGAGAAGTGGCAGTGGGCATCTCAGCAGCAGGTGTGGTAGGAGGGATAGAAGTGGCGGTGGTCATCTCAGCAGGAGATGTGGCGGGAGGGAGAGAAGTGGCAGTGGTCATCTCGGCAGGAGATGTGGTAGGGGGGATAGAAGTGGCAGTGGTCATCTCAGCAGGAGATGTGGTGGGAGGGAGAGAAGTGGCCGTGGTCATCTCAGCAGGAGATGTGGTAGGAGAAGGAGAAGTGGCAGTGGTCATCTCAGGAAGAGATGTGGTAGGAGGGATAGAAGCAGCAGTGGTCATATCAGCAGCTGATGTAGTAGGAGGGATAGAAGTGGTAGTGGTCATCTCAGCGAGAAATGTGGTGGGAGGGAGAGAAATGGCAGTGGTCATCTCAGCAGGAGATGTGGTAGGAGGGAGAGAAGTGGCAGTGGTCATCTCAGCAGGAGATGTGGTAGGAGAAAGAGAAGTCGCTTTGGTCATCTCAGGAAGAGATGTGGTAGGAGGGATAGAAGTGGCAGTGATAATCTCAGCAGGAGATGTGGTAGGAAGGAGAGAAGTAGCAGTGGTCATCTCAGCAGGAGATGTGGTAGGAGGGAGAGAAGTGGCAGTGGTCATCTCAGCAGCTGATGTAGTAGGAGGGATAGAAGTGGTAGTGATCATCTCAGCGGGAGATGTGGTGGGAGGGAGAGAAATGGCAGTGGTCATCTCAGGAAGAGATGTGATAGGAGGGATAGAAGTGGCAGTGGTCATCTCAGCAGGAGATGTGGTGGGAGGGAGAGAAGTGGCCATGGTCATCTCAGCAGGAGATGTGGTAGGAGGGAGAGAAGTGGCAGTGGTCATCTCAGCAGGAGATGTGGTAGGAGGGAGCGAAGTGGCAATGGTCATCTCAGCAGGAGATGTGGTAGGAGGGATAGAAGTGGCAGTGGTCATTAGAGGAAGAGATGTGGTAGGAGGGATAGAAGTGGCAGTGGTCATTTCTGCAGAAGTGGAAAGGGGGAGAGAGGTGGTTGTGGTCATCTCAGGTAGAGATGTGGTAGGAGGGATAGATGTGGCAGTGCTCATCTCAGCAGAAGTCGTAGGAGGGAGAGAGGTGGCTGCGGTCATCTCAGAAAGAGATGGGGTAGGAGGGATAGATGTGGCAGTAGTCATCTCAGCAGAAGTGGAAAGAGGGAGAGAAGTGGCAGTGGTCATCTTGGCTGAAGTGGAAGGAGGGAGGGAGGTGGCTGTGGTCATCTCAGGTGATGTGGTAGGAAGGAGAGAAGTTGCTGTGGTGATTTCAGCAGAAGTGGAAGGAGGGAGAGAGGTGGCATTGGTCATCTGTGCAGAAGTGGAAGGAGGGACAGAAGTGGCAGTGGTCATCTCAGTAGGAGACATGGTAGGAAGCAGAGAGGTAGCTGTGGTCATCTCAGCAGGAGATGTGGTATGAAGGAGTGAAGTGACAGTGGTCATCTCAGTAAAAGATGTGGTAGGAGGGAGAGAAGTGGCTATGGTCATCTCAGCAGGAGATGTGGTAGGAGGGAGAGAAGTGGCAGTGGTCATCTCAGCAGGAGATGTGGTAGAAAGGAGAGAAGTGTTTGTGGCCGTATCGGGAAGAGACGTGGTGGGAGGGATAGATGTGGCAGTGCTCATCTCAGCAGTAGATGTGGTAGGAAGGAGAGAAGTGGCAGTGGCCATTTCAGCAGACGTGGAATGAGGGAGAGAGGTGGCTGTGGCCGTATCAGGAAGAGACATGGTGGGAGGGATAGAAATGGCAGTGGTTATCTCAGCAGGAGATGTGGTAGGAGGGAGAGAGGTGGCTGTGGGCATGTCAGGAAGGGATGTGGTAGGTGGGATAGAAGTAGCAGTGGTCATTTCAGCAGAAGTGGAAGGAGGGAGAGTGGTGGCTGTGGTCATCTCAGGAAGAGACGTTGTAGGAGGGATAGAAGTGGCAGTGGTCATCTCAGCAGAAGTGGAAGGAGGGACAGAAGTGGCAGTGGTAATCTCCGGAAGAGACATGGTAGGAGGGAGAGAAGCAGCAGTGGTCATCTCATCAGGAGATATGGTAGGAAGGATCGAAGTGGCAATGGTCATTTCAGCAGAAATGGAAGGAGGGAGAGAGGTGGCTGTGGTCATCTCAGGAAAAGATGTCGTACGCAGGATAGAAGTGACAGTGGTCATCTCAGCAGAAATGGAAGGAGGGAGAGAGGTGGCTGTGGTCATCTCAGGTAGAGACGTGGTAGGAGGGAGCGAAGTGGCAGTGGTCATCTCAGGAGGAGATGTGGTAGGAAGGAGAAAAGTATCTGTGGTCATTAGAGCAGAACTGGTAGGAGGGAAAGATGTGGCCCTGATCATCTCAGCAGAAGATGTGGGAGGAGGGAGAGAAGTGGCACTGGTCATTTCAGCAGGAAATGAGGTAGGAAGGACAGAAGTGGCTGTGGTCTTCTCAGCAGATGATGTGGTGGGAGGGAGAGAAGTGGCTGTGCTTATTTCAGCAGTCGTGGAAGGAGGGAGAGTGATGGCTGTGGTCATCTCAGGAAGAGATATCGTAGGCGGGATAGAAGTGGCAGTGGTCATCTCAGCAGAGGTGGAAGGAGGGAGAGAGGTGGCTGTGGTCATCTCAGGGAGAGACGTGGTAGGAGGGAGCAAAGTGGCAGTGGTCATCTCAGCAGGAGATGTGGTAGGAAGGAGATAAGTGTCTGTGGTCATCAGAGCAGAACTGGTAGGAGGGAAAGATGTGGCTCTGGTAATCTCAGCAGATGATGTGGTAGGCGGGAGAGAAGTGGCTGTGCTTATTTCAGCAGTAGTGGAAGGAGGGAGAGTGGTGGCTGTGGTCATCTCAGGAAGAGATGAGGTAGGAGGCATAGAAGTGGCATTGGTCATCTGAGCAGAAGTGGAAGGAGGGAGAGAAGTGGCAGTGGTCATCTCAGTAGGAGACATGGTAGGAAGGAGAGACGTAGCTGTGTTCATATCAGAAGGAGACAATGTAGGAGTGGGAGTAGTGGCTGTGGTCATCTCAGAGGGAGACGTGGTAGGAGGCAGAGAAGTGGCTGTGGTCATCTCAGGAGAAGGTGTGGTAGGAGGGGGAGAAGTGACTGTGGACATCTCAGAGGATGTGGTAGGAGACAGAGAAGTGATCATGGTTTTCTCAGGAGATGAACTGGTAGGAAGGAGTGTGGTTCCTGTGGTCATCTCAGCAGTTGGGGAGGTAGGAGTTAGTGAGATGCTCGTGGTACTCTCAGCAGTGGAAATGGTAGGAGGTGGAGTAGTGATCATGGTTGTCTCAGGAGATGAACTGGTAGGAAAGAGTGTGGCTCCTGTGGTCACCTCAGCAGTTGGGGAGGTAGGGGTTAGTGAGGTGCCCGTGGTACTCTCAGCAGTGGAAGTGGCAGTAGCTGAAGTAATCATGGTTGTCTCAGGAGATGAACTGGTAAGAAGCAACGTGGTTTCTGTCGTCATCCCAGAAGTTGAAGTTGTAGGAGTTAGTGAGGTGCCTGTGGTGCTGTCAGCAGTGGAGATGGTTGGAGGGGTTGAAGATGTCACGGCTGTCTCAGGGGATGGACCAGGAGGAGAAAGAGAGGTGCCCATGATAATGGGTGATGTTGTCCTTTTGGAAGGGGTTGTAGAGCTTCCTGTAATCTCTGAGGAATAAGTGGGTGTCTCTGTAGATCCTTCAGCAGAGGTCGGGCCTGCTGTGGAGTCTGTCACGGTGGTCACGGCTGTTGTATTTGTGGGAGAAATCAAGTATTCTGTTTTGGCTGTTGTCATCGTGTCATCTGGAGAACTTGACCCAAACCCCATTGCAGTTGTTAGCCCTGTAGCATCAGTGGCTGGTGTGACTTCCGTGGTACTCTCTGTTGCCATGGAGACGGCTGCTGTAAAGAAAACAGAGGCTCCGTTATTGTCATACTCTCAGGAGAAGACCAACAGATTTATTATAGTAGTAACCGAAAGTATTTCTGGGTGTTGCAGTTACCCAGATGTTGGTCTAGAAGCGTGGTGTCGAACCTTCGACACTCCAGATGTTTTGGACCACAACTCCCACCGGCCTTTGACATTGGCAATCCAGGCCTGGAATTCTGGGGGTTGTGGCCACAAACATCTGGAGGGCCAAAGGTTCACCATCACCGGTCTAGAACCTTGGGTCTCCAGATGTTCTTGGACTTTCACTCCCCAAAGGCTACCCCCTTAGCTGTGTTGGCCAAGATTTCTTGGAGATGTAGACTACGAACATCTGGAGGGCCAAAGATGGGAAGTATTGGGTTGGAGTACCCAACGAACCCTTCTCCTTTGTTCCTTAAAGGTCATAGCTCCATCTTGCCGGAGGATCAACTAGGTTGAAACAAAGTGTTTTTTCTGCTCTGTCTTTATTTTTCCTGGAGCCTCACCCAACTTTGAAAAGACAAAGTCTTCCTTCCTCTGTTTCCCACGGTTCCTTTGTTCCCCTTCTCCCACACACGATGGCCATTTTGCCAGCTGTACGACAAGGAGATTAACCCGAGTCAGCGCGTGACTTCCCCCTTTCTTATAAGACTCGACGTGGCAGGTTGGAGAAAGGTTCACGTTGTGTCTTCTGAACCCTGGGATTTCTCAGGGTTCACGGGCCAGATCTGCTACACCTTGGTGGTTCAGGCGGCTTCATCCAACTTTTGCCACATGAACAATTTAGGACTGCCGAGCTGGATCAATCTACTTTACTTATTTACTGCATTATTGTTTTGTTTAAAGATGGGGCTGCCCCAGTGTGGACAGCCATAGAATCATAGAATCCTAGAGTTGGAAGAGACCTCAAGGGCCATCCAGTCCAACTGCCTGCCATGCAGGAACCCCCATTATAGGACTCCTGACAGATGGCCATCCAGCCGCTGCTTAAAAACCTCCAAAGAAGGAGACTCCACCACCCTCCTTTGTGGCAACATATTCCACTGCTGAACAACTCTGTCATGAAGTTCTTCCTAATGTTGAAATTGAATCTCTTTTCGTGACACTGACGATATATTCTGTTTTGTGAAGACCGGAGACGATCAACAAACAAGAGAAAGGAAGGAGCCAATTAAAACAAGGCGATGATGGTTTCCTTCCTCCCTTCCTCCTTGGGATCAGTCACAATCCCCCCTTCCTTTGTCTGCACTTTTCACGAATCAGAACGCCTATTGTTCAAAAGCGGGACAAATCCACGCCTTGGTGGTTTCTGGAGGCTGACTGAGGGCTCTTAGCCAAACAGGATGATTTGCAAAACACTTCAAGGCATCTGGTTCTCCCGGGGCAGAACTTTTAACTCCAAAATTCCGATTCTGCATATTGGACGAGCCAGGAGCCCTCCAAATTTGTTGCACAGTCGGTGGACTCGTCATCTCTCCATCGGATCGGTAGGAGATCGTCCAGACACAACCAGTGAGGAGAAGTCAACTCTTCCCATGGCCAGACAAGGTTTTGAACCTGAGCCTCTGAGGTCCCACACTCTACGGCAGGGGTCCTCAAACTGTGGTCCACAGGCCAGATCCAGCCCACCAGGGTCCTAAATCTGGCTCGCTGGCCATCGCAGAACCCCCACTTGTCCCCTTGAGCCGAAAACTCACCAGCCAGCAGCAGCAGCTACCGCCACCTCAGCTGCCAAGGTGAGGTCAAAGCCAGCTGTTGCCCATAGCATCTTGCGGGGGTGAGCAGGACAGGGTCTCCCCTACCCCTCTTGGTGATGCAGGAGAAGTGGGGCCACCGTGAGGGCCAGCAGGTGAGGAGAGCGGCATTGGTCTAGGGGGGTGAAACAGGTCGGGCCTTCCCTCTCTTCCCCCTCTGAGCCGCACTGGGGAACTGCAGGGTCCAGCCCCCAAAGAGTCTGAGGAACAGTGAACCGGCACCCTGTTTAAAAAGTTTGAGGACCCCTGCTCTATGGAGACGCCGCACGCACACTGATGGGCTGCCAGTGTTGGAGGTGGGGATCCGTGAGGTTCGTCTCAAGTGTTGAACCAAGCCAAATCAAGTCACGAGAACACAAGAGCCCTGGTGGATCTGGCCCAGGACTCATCTAGTCCAGCTTCCTGGATCTCCCAGTGGCCCCCACCAGATGTCTCTGGGAGCACACGAGACGACTAGATCCCTGTCTCCTGATGCCACTCCCCCTCCATCTGGTATTTCGAAGGACCCTTCTTTTAAACCTGGAGATCTGTTGCCGGATTATCTAAAACAACCACAGTGGTGTAACTCTGGCGGAAATCACAAAACGGACTGGGCTCCAAGCGTCAACCGCTGGTGGCATTTGCCATGGTGACATCTGGTGTCATCTCAGATTAGAGCAGCCCTCTCTTAACCTGACTGATTGGTTTCGACACCACCGGCTCTGACTAAGACGGGAGGCCAAAGACAAATTCCTTCATGTCAAAAAGACACACCGCCACGGGCGGAAGGATCCCGCTATCCTTAGACTGGAGGTCTCTCTCTCTCTCTCTCTCTCTCTCCCCTGCCACCTCTGCGAATCCTCTGACATCCACTCTTGCTTGCCTCAATGTTCCCAAACAAGATAGTTTGGTCCATCAGATCTCGAAAAGAGGCTGACGGCCTCTTACTAGAATAAAATAAAATAAAATAAAATTCTGCGAGCTGTTCTTGATCTCTCAGCTCAAACATTCAGACCCCTCCTGCCCAGCAGGCCTGCCCAAAGGACGGGGTCTCCCCACAGAAGCTTTTAAGATCTGTGTGAACAGCCGTGAAGTGGTATATAGTGGTACCCCGACGTTAGAGCAATTCGACTTAAGAGCAGTTCAACTTAAGAGTGGAAAACTGTTGGCATTTTAACTGCCGCCTTACAAATTTTAGATATGGTCTGCTCGACTTGCAAATATTTTTTTCAATTTTTTCATTTTTCACCTTATTTTTTTCCCAATTTTTAAATAGGTACCCTGACTTAAGAGCAGTTCGACTTAAGAGCATGCATTTGGAACAGATTAAACTCGTAAGTCGAGGTACCATTGTAGATCCCCCCCAAAGAGTCTATCATCATTGTTGTCATCATCACCACCAGCACCACCATCTCAGACCTGCAGTGCCAGAAGAGACCCTAGACGTCAACCAGTCAACCCCCCTGTCAAGGAAGTACAGCAGGGATTCGAACTCTCAACGTCAGCCTCCGTGGCCAGATTCTCCAAGCCACCAAGCTATCCCTGCGTGCCCTGCAGGGAGAGAACAGCTACCTATGGAATCCATAAAGTGAATTTGGGATGGACAGTTTTTTTGTTTTGTTTCGTACACCATTCACAAGCTCCTAGTGCCGGTCCAAATAAGGGACTCTTAAATTGCAACGTCTTGCATTAATTACGGTATTGTTTTAGCGTGGTTTGGCGAAGGCATCACATTATTCTACATTACACAGGCTACTGCCTCTCGCCAGGGAGAGGGCTCTCGTGTTCATTGTTCAGGGACCAGCCCTATAAGGTCACACCCTCTCTTAGCCTTCTCGTTCTCTCTCGGACTGGCTGAGTTGACATTTCTTTCCGCTCCTTTCCCTTTGCAAACCCCTCGGGCGGGTGCCCGGGTGGTTTTCACGCCTCCCTGTTTACGCCCGGTCGGCCACCATCATGGGAACCAACGGCACAAACGTGAGAACAGGTGCATCTCAAAACAGGACCCAGCCGGCGTTTTCCTCCTGGCTTTCTCGTTTGGGCCTCGCGCCGTTTGTAAAACCTTTCCCAAATCCAAACTGAAGGAAGATGCTAAGGATGCAATCCAAGATTACACACGGCCGGCTCTACTGTTAGGCACAGTGACGCGCTGGCCTCAGGTAGCAATTAACAAAAGGGGCCCCCCCGACGGTGGTCCCCATTTTGACAGCGGGGTAGGATAATGTTTGCAAAAAGGACTTTCTTTCAACCCCAATATTAACCTGGCACCCTGATTGATTGATTGATTGATTGATTGATTGATTGATTGATTGATTCATTCATTCATTCATTCATTCATTGGTTGATTGGTTGATTCATTGGTTGGTTGGTTGGTTGGTTGGATTACCAACATATCAGATCGAAGGGCTAACATATGCTCCCACCTCAAATGCATCACTGTTTGTTTGTTTGTAGAATGAAAAGTTGCATTCCTAAAGAAATACTGTGAGCAGAAAATAAAAGCGCTTCGAGGATACAACGAGGAACCCTTTCTGTCTGCTGGCAAAGTTACTTTTCATTTAAAATTCCTTTTAAATTAAATTAAATCTGCGTTCAAATGCACTTTCCAGACCATTTTAACCAGTGGTTTTATGCTTTACGCTGCACGCCCTCTTATCAATCCTAAAAGTGGTCACGGGAATAACAAAGTTTAAAGAGGAGTGCGACAAGTTACTTTTCTAGCACCATCACAAGCAATTTACTTTTAAAACTTCTTTGATTCTAATTATTCCCCCGAGCGGTCTCAGATACCTTCTGAATCGTGGCACGCCATTCCTCACCAAACTACAAGATGTAGGATTTTCCATCTAAAGGCAATACATACAATTCCTAAAGAAGGTGGAATAATATAACGTGAAGCCACTCATCTCAAGTAGAAAACAGCCACGGACTCAACACGGACATACATTAAGTGTTGATCTTCCAGGCTTTTGCGTTTTCTCCAATTGGAACCGAGAACAGAATTTATATTGATATTAAAATATTTAAGCAAACTTGGAGCAATTCTGGATTCCCAGTTCCAGGCAAACCGCCACGAAGTGCTACAGCACGCTATACAGCATAGCGCTAAACTGGACGTGAAGACAGAAAAAATAACTTACCTGTACAGGAGATGATGATGAGATAGAATCCCATATCGCGTTTTGTTCTCAAATGCATAACGAGTGGAGCAGAAAGAAAAATCAAAGTTCCGTTCCACTTTCTCCTCTCCGCAACCTCATGGAGGAGACTATCTGTTTCTCTGGCTTCTGTCTATTTTATCTGCTTGAGCCAATAGCTACGACACACAGGGCCACCTCCAGAGAATCACAACTTTGCTGCCACCACATGTACAGGTCGGTTCCACCCCTTTGCTCGCATCCGAGCGAAAGACGACACACCTCTGTTGGTGTCTCATCACGTAAGACTTTTTTGAAGCTACCCCACCCTTGGGTAACAAGACTTCATTATTTTATTTTATTTTATTTTATTTCCTTTTCCACCAGGACCATGTGCCTTCTTCATGGCGTTAAGCCAAGCACGGCAATTTGGGCACCCCCAATGAGGGTAGACCCCCCCCCACCCGAGCCCCTGTCATCATTCCCCCACCCCAATACCTTTGTTATTTTTAAAAATTGTTATATGCCCTCAACTTGCCCTTGACTCATGGCGACCCGTGAAGGAGCAATCCCCCAAATATCCCTCGCCCTGTGGATCTCATCTCCCAGCGCTATCGCAGGTTTCATTTCCCACTGTCCCCCAGCCACCTAGTCACCGCCAACTCACGACGACCCTTGGAATGTGCGATCTCCAAAGGGTCCTGGCCTCGGGACTGCTGCTCAAGCTCTTCCAGACTCCAAGCAGTGGCTTCCTTTAGCAAGCCAATCCGCCTCGTATTTGGTTTCCTCTTTCCCTACTTTTCGCTCGCTCGCTTCCTTGCTTGCTACTAGGCCACCCAAAAACCCTTTGGCTGACCTGAGATATTCAGATAGCCTCCCTGTGTCTGGGAAGCATAGCTTAACAACGGCAAAGCAGCTGTAGGAGCTGACAGCTTCCCCCCCCACCTTCCTTCGCTTTTTTTTTTTTTGGAGGGAGGGGGGATATTTTCAGCACGGTTAGCATTTTCATTTGGAGGTTTGAAAAATCTTGCTTTTTGGCACTTTTTTTAATTTACAAAATTTGCCTCTGGCAGGGTGGAATGGTGAACTTTTGTGTGCAAAACCCCCAAAAACTTCACGTGTTCGTCCACCCGTACTCTTCCCTCCTCCATTGGGGTCGGCACGCTTCCGCCCCTTACGACGAACCGGCGACGGGGTGTGTTTTCTGCTTCTGTGGGGCAACGACCCTCTCCCATGCTCCCTGACGTCTCCCAGAAGCCCAACCCTGCCTTTCAGATTTTATAAAAGTCTTCCTTCCAGGCCTTACACAACACCGTTTCTTTAAAGGTCATCCGGCACAATGGCCCGTTCGTTTGGCACCTGATGAACAGACGACACCCAGAGGGAAGTTGCTTATTCACACCTTGCATAACTGAGTTGCGGAATTCAGTACGAAATCCGAGCAAAGATTATACTTGGCTTAAAGGGTCTTAACAATGGGGATCAGACACAGCTACAAAGGTATTAAGCCGTGCTCTCTAATGAAAACGTCCATAATAGGGTAAAAAGCACATTCTGGATTCTAGCATTAAGATCCATTTTCTTTGGCCCGCTCTCCGATTGTTCTAGCAGATGGATGCAATGGTTTTTTTATTTTTATTTTTATTGGAACAGAAAGTTGCACTTCTTAACAACTTGGCAAACATTGAGTTGTGGTTTTAATGCTTTTCTTTGGTCAGCTCCTCATGTCCACAAGGCACCCCTAGTCACTTCCCGGTCTTGAAGGCAAGAGGGCAAAACCCAATGAGCCGGTGGCCAAAGTAGGGAAAGGTAGGTCACTACCACCATGGGGCTTTTGACACTTCCAACATGCCTAGAGACTGTTCTGTCCATCCATCCATCCATCCATCCATCCATCCATCCATCCATCCATTCAGTTACTTATTCCTTCCTTCCTTCCTTCCTTCCTTCCTTCCTTCCTTCCTTCCTTCCATCCATCCATCCATCCATCCACCCATGTGTCTAATCATCCATCCATCCATCCATCCATCCTACCCACCCACCCATTCATCCATCCATCCACCCACCCACCCATCCATCAGATCTTCCTTCCTTCCTTCCTTCCTTCCTTCCTTCCTTCCTTCCTTCCTTCCTTCCTTCCTTCCTTCCTTCCTTCCTTCCTTCCTTCCTTCCTTCGATCAATCCATCGATCCATCCATCTGTCCATCCATTATTAACTCCTTCCTTCCTTCCTTCCTTCCTTTCCATATGACCTCAAGAAGTATTCTATTGAACCCACAAACTTTACGCCCGTTATTTGCGTGAACAATTCTGTTCAACCTATAGGCGGCCCTCCGAGAGGGTGAACTTTTGCCACTACATCTAACCCAGCACCCCATCTGCATCTGGGGGAAAACCCGTTCCATCCACCATACCCTGTGCTCCAACGGGTTCCTTCTGAGCCTTTAGCCTGATGTGGAGAATGGGTGTGGCACGAGCCCTTAATTTTTTGCTCCATGTCAGGGAGGGAACTCCCTAAATAGTTCATAGCATCAGCAGCAGCATCAGAGACGGTCACCAATACTGAATTTCGGATGACCCTGTGTTGATTATCTTGGGAATCGACACAGAGACAAAGAGTTGATCTTCACCAAGTTATCATGATGATGATGATGATGATCATCATCATCATCATCATCATCATCAACAACAACAACAACAAAAAGTTAGAAAAACAACATCTTACAACTACAGAGTTGGAAGGCACCTTAGATGACCTCCAGGCCTTTGGCTCTGCAGCCAGAGGCCTCAACTACTCAACCAAATGACAGACCGGAGGGTCCCTCCTCACACAACCATGGAGAATAAAGTGACCCCCCAATAAATCATTTAGTGCCGTCATAGCAGTCACAACGCAAACCAGCACAAACCGTTTCCATCCATGGGACCTCCAGTGAACTTACGTTGAGTTTGAGCTATTGTTCTTCCAGACAACAGAACAGTTGGTGCTCCGGATGATGGCTGGGTTGTCTTCTCCTTCTCGGCTTGCTGGTGCCTCACTGTAGCCAGATGTATGATTTCATCTGGTTAAAGGAAGAGAAGGTGAGAAGAAGGAAGGATTGCATTTGAAAATACTCCCAAGAACGCATCTGATACTGAGCTTTCACAGAACTTCAGTCTGAACCAGAAAGAAGAGCCATTAAATTATAGATTCCTTAAATACAGCAAGAAACCTCAATGAGGCATATTAAAGCCCTCAAAGAGTGTTGAGATTGGGTCAAAAGTGAGACAAACGGCATTCCCACCTACCCACATTGGCTATAAATTTATCTACTGCATAATCCCTTTGAGAAGCAAACCATAAGCCCACAGGAAATTAAGAATGGCTGGTATTGGGTTAAGAAAGATATGAATAACCCATCTAGTGCTTCAGATCCCTAAATCACAGATTAAAGGCTAGTTTAATTGAAGATATGGACACAACTAAGTTTTGAAAGGGCGTTGCACACTCCCAAATCTCTATTTCCATTTAAAAACAAGTAGATGTTTTTGACTTATACCTTTATCGTCCTTGGAGGAACTCTCAAAAACGTGACTGTAGTCAATAGGTACAGTACTTTGGGCTCTCTCTTCAACTGAAAAAAGATCTGGAGAATTTCCTGGTGATACACCATGTAAGGTAGATATATGGGTCCGCTCTGTGGGCGTGAATATTATTGAGTTCAACCTCTCTCCTATTGACGTAGAAGATGTGGTTGTCTCCATAGAAGGTCCATGTGAAGGATATGCCGTTGCATCCTGTACTGGTGTTGCTGTGTTTCCCTTCATCTCTTCTGTTGTGGCCTGGAAATACGTGGCTCTCTCTTCGGTTGAGGGCATTTCTGTAACTAAAGGTGAAGATGATCCACTTGAGGGAAATGTCTCTGCCTCCTGTGTTGGTGTCAATGGGGTACACTTTGTCCCTTCCATTACCACCGTAGGTGTCGTGGCTGTCTCTTCTGTGGAGGGTACATGGGTGATGAAAGTTACAGATGATCCACTTGAGGGAAGTGTTTCTGCCTCCTGTGTTGGTGTGAATGTGGCAAACTTTTTCCCTACTGTAATCACCATAGATGTCGCGGCTGTCTCTTCTGGGGGGAGTACTTCTGTGAGGGAAGGTGAAGATGATCCACTTGAGGGAAGTGGTACCCTTTGCCTCCTGTCTGTGGAGAGTACTTGTGACGAAAGTTGCAGACGATCCACTTGAGGGATGTACCCTCCTGTGTTGGTGTTTGGTACCCCTTTGTCCCTTCCGTTATCACTGTAGATGTCGTGGCTGTCTCTTCTGTGGAGAGTACTTCTGTGACGGAAGGTGAAGATGATCCACTTGAGGGGACTGTCTCTGTCTTCTGTGTTGGTGGGAAGGTGGTACCCTTTGTCCAGTCAGTTATCACCGTAGATGTCTCTTCTGTGGAGAGTACTTGGGTGACGAAAGTTGCAGACGATCCACTTGAGGGATGTTTCTCTGCCTCCTGTGTTGGTGTCAATGTGGTACCCTTTGTCCCTTCCATTATCACTGTAGATGTCGTTGCTTTAGCTTCTGTGGAGGGTACTTCTGTCATGGAAGATGAAGATGATCCAACTGAGGGATGTGTCTCTGTCTCCTGTCTTGTTGTGAATGTGGTACCCATCGTTCCTTCCATTATCACTGTAGACCTCATGGCTGTCTCTTCTGTGGAGGATACTTCTGTGACGGATGGTGAAGATGAACCACCTGAAGGAACTGTCTCTGCCTCCTGTGTTGGTGTCAGTGGGGTACCCTTTATCCCTTCCGTTATCAACGTAGATGTCGTGGCTCTCGCTTCTGTGGAGGGTACTTGGGTGACAAAAGTTGCAGACGATCCACTTGAGGGAAGTGTCTCTGCCTCCTGTTTTGGTGTGAAAGTCTTAACCTTTGTCCCTTCCATTATCACTGTAGATGTCGTGGCTGTAGCTTCTGTGGAGGGTACTTCTGTCATGGAAGATGAAGATGATCTAATTGAGGGAAGTATCTCTGTCTCCTGTGTTGGTGTGAATGTGGTACCCATTGTCCCTTCCATTATCATTGTAGATCTCGTGGCTGTCTCTTTTGTGGAGGATACTTCTGTGACGGAAGGTAAAGATGATCCACTCGAGGGAACTGTCTCTGTCTCCTGTGTTGTTATGAATGTTGTACCCATTGTAAGTTCCGTTATCATCGTAGATGTCGTGGCAGTCTCTTCTGTGGAGGATACTTCTGTGACGGAAGGTGAAGATGATCCACTTGAGGGAACTGTCTCTGTCTCCTGTGTTTTTGTGAATGTGGTACCCATTGTCCCTTCGGTTATTACTGTACATGTCGTGGCTGTCTCTTCTGTGGAGGGTATTAATGTGAAGGAAGGTGAAGATGATCCACTTGAGGGAACTGGGTCTCTCTCCTGTGTTGGTGTGAATGTGGTAACGTTTGTCGCTATTGTTATCACTGTAGATGTCGTGGCTGTCTCTTCTGTGGAGGGTACTTCTGTCATGGAAGGTGAAGATGACCCACTTGAGGGAACTGTCTCTCTCTCCTGTGTTGTTATGAATGTTGTACCCATTGTCCCTTCCATTATCACCGTAGATGTCGTGACAGGTTCTTCTTTGGAGGGTACTTCTGTGACGGAAGGTGAAGATGATCCACTTGCGGGAGCTGTCTCTGTCTCCTGTGTTGGTGTGAATGTGGTACCCATTGTCCCTTCCGTTATCACCGTATATCTCATGGCTGTCTCTTTTGTGGAGGGTACTTCTGTCATGGAAGGTGAAGATGATCCACTTGAGGGAAGTGTGTCCATCTCCTGAGTTGGTGTGAATGTGGTAGCCTTTGTCCCTTCCGTTATCACCATAGATGTTGTGGCTGTCTCTTCTGTGGAGGATACTTCTGTGATGGAAGGTGAAGATGACCCACTTAAGGGAACGGTCTCTGTCTCCTGCATTGGTGTGAATGTGGTACGCATTGTACTTTCCGTTATCACCATAGATGTCATGGCTGTCTCTTCTGTGGAGGGTACTTCTGTCATGGAAGTTGAAGATGATTCACTTAATGGAAGTGTCTCTGTCTCTTGTGATGGTGTGAATGTGGTACTCATTGTCCCTTCCGTTATCACCGTAGATGTCGTGGCTATCTCTTCTGTGGAGAGTACTTCTGTGACAGAAGGTGAAGATGATCCACCTGAGGGAACTGTCTCTGTCTCCTGTGTTGGTGTGAAAGTGGTACCAATTGTCCCTTCCGTTATCACTGTAGATGTTGTGGCTGTCTCTTCTGTGGAGGGTACGTCTGTGACGGAAGGTGAAGATGAACCACTTGAGGGTAGTGTCTCTGTCTCCTGACTTGGTGTGAAAGTGGTACCCTTTGTCTGTTCTGTTATCACTGTAGATATCATGGTAGTCTCTTCTGTGGAGGATACTTTTGTGACAGAAGGTGAAGATGATCCACTTGAGGGAACTGTGTCTGTCTCATGTGTTGGCGTGGATGTGGTACGCATTGTCCCATCCGTTACCACAATAGATCTCATGGCTGTCTCTTCTCTGGAGGATACTTTTGTGACAGAAGGTGAAGATGATCCACTTGAGGGAACTGTCTCTGTCTCCTGACTTGGTGTGAATGTGGTACCCGTTGTCCTTACTGTTATCACCATAGATGTCATGGCTGTCTCTTCTGTGGACGGTACGTCTGTGATCGAAGTTGAAGATGACCCACTTGAGGGAACTGTGTCTGTCTCCTGTGTTGGTGTGAATGTGGTACCCTTTGTCCCTTCTGTTATCACCGTAGATGTCACGGCTGTCTCTTCTGTGGAGGATACTTTTGTGACGAAAGGTGAAGATGATTCACTAGAGGGAACTGTCTCTGTCTCCTCTGATGGTGTGAATGTTGTAACCTTTGTTCCTATTTTCATCACCGTAGATGTCGTGGCTGTCTGTTCTGTGGAGGGTACTTCTGTGATGGAAGGAGAAGATGACCCACTGAAGTGAAATGCATCTGTCTCCTGTGTTGGTGTGAATGTGGTAGCCTTTTTACCTTCCATTATCACCATAGATGTCGTGGCTCTCTCTTCTGTGGAGGGTACTTCTGTGATGGAAGGTGAAGATGACCCACTTGAGGAAGCTGTCTCTGTCTCCTGTGTTGTTGTGAATGTGATACCCATTGTTCCTATTGTTATCACTGTAGATGTCATGGCTGTCTCTTCTGTGGAGGATACTTCTGTGACGGAAGGTGAAGATGATCCACTTAAGGGAACTGTCTCTGTCTCCTGTGTTGGTGTGAAAGTGGTACCCATTGTCCCTTCCCTAATCACCGTAGATGTTGTGGCCTTCTCTTCTGTGGAGGGTACTTCTGTCATGGAAGATGAAGATGATTCAGTAGAGGGAACTGTCTGTGTCTCCTGTGTTGTTGTGAATGTTGTAACCTTTGTTCCTATTGTTATCACCTTAGATGTCGTGGCTGTCTCTTCTGTGGGGGGTACTTGTGTGACAGAAGGTGAAGATGATTCACTAGAGGGAACTGTCTCTGTCTCCTCTGTTGGTGTGAATGTGGTACGCATTGTACCTTCCGTTATCAACATAGATGTCGTGGCTGTCTCTTCTGTGGAGGGTACTTCTGTGACGGAAGGAGAAGATGACCCACTTGAGGGAGCTGTCTCTGTCTCCTGTGTTGGTGTGAATGTGGTACCCTTTGTCCCTTCCATTATCACCGTAGATGTCATGGCTGTCTCTTCTGTGGAGGGTACTTCTGTGACGGAAGGAGAAGATGACCCACTTGAGGGAGCTGTCTCTGTCTCCTGTGTTGGTGTGAATGTGGTACCCTTTGTCCCTTCTGTTATCACCGTAGATGTCACGGCTGTCTCTTCTGTGGAGGATACTTTTCTGACGGAAGGTGAAGATGATTCACTAGAGGGAACTGTCTCTGTCTCCTGTGTTGGTGTGAATGTTGTAACCTTTGTTCCTATTTTCATCACTGTAGATGTCGTGACTGTCTGTTCTGTGGAGGGTATTTCTGTGTTGGAAGGTGAAGATGACCCACTGAAGTGAAATGCATCTGTCTCCTGTGTTGGTGTGAATGTGGTAGCCTTTTTACCTTCCGTTATCACCATAGATGTCGTGGCTCTCTCTTCTGTGGAGGGTACTTTTGTGATGGAAGGTGAAGATGACCCACTTGAGGAAGCTGTCTCTGTCTCCTGTGTTGTTGTGAATGTGATACCCATTGTTCCTATTGTTATCACTGTAGATGTCATGGCTGTCTCTTCTGTGGAGGATACTTCTGTGACGGAAGGTGAAGATGATCCACTTAAGGGAACTGTCTCTGTCTCCTGTGTTGGTGTGAAAGTGGTACCCATTGTCCCTTCCCTAATCACCGTAGATGTTGTGGCCTTCTCTTCTGTGGAGGGTACTTCTGTCATGGAAGATGAAGATGATTCAGTAGAGGGAACTGTCTGTGTCTCCTGTGTTGTTGTGAATGTTGTAACCTTTGTTCCTATTGTTATCACCTTAGATGTCGTGGCTGTCTCTTCTGTGGGGGGTACTTGTGTGACAGAAGGTGAAGATGATTCACTAGAGGGAACTGTCTCTGTGTCTCCTCTGTTGGTGTGAATGTGGTACGCATTGTACCTTCCGTTATCAACATAGATGTCGTGGCTGTCTCTTCTGTGGAGGGTACTTCTGTGACGGAAGGAGAAGATGACCCACTTGAGGGAGCTGTCTCTGTCTCCTGTGTTGGTGTGAATGTGGTACCCTTTGTCCCTTCCATTATCACCGTAGATGTCATGGCTGTCTCTTCTGTGGAGGGTACTTCTGTGACGGAAGGAGAAGATGACCCACTTGAGGGAGCTGTCTCTGTCTCCTGTGTTGGTGTGAATGTGGTACCCTTTGTCCCTTCTGTTATCACCGTAGATGTCACGGCTGTCTCTTCTGTGGAGGATACTTTTCTGACGGAAGGTGAAGATGATTCACTAGAGGGAACTGTCTCTGTCTCCTGTGTTGGTGTGAATGTTGTAACCTTTGTTCCTATTTTCATCACTGTAGATGTCGTGACTGTCTGTTCTGTGGAGGGTATTTCTGTGTTGGAAGGTGAAGATGACCCACTGAAGTGAAATGCATCTGTCTCCTGTGTTGGTGTGAATGTGGTAGCCTTTTTACCTTCCGTTATCACCATAGATGTCGTGGCTCTCTCTTCTGTGGAGGGTACTTTTGTGATGGAAGGTGAAGATGACCCACTTGAGGAAGCTGTCTCTGTCTCCTGTGTTGTTGTGAATGTGATACCCATTGTTCCTATTGTTATCACTGTAGATGTCATGGCTGTCTCTTCTGTGGAGGATACTTCTGTGACGGAAGGTGAAGATGATCCACTTGAGGGAACTGTCTCTGTCTCCTGTGTTGGTGTGAAAGTGGTACCCATTGTCCCTTCCGTAATCACCATAGATGTTGTGGCCTTCTCTTCTGTGGAGGGTACTTCTGTCATAGAAGATGAAGATGATTCACTAGAGGGAACTGTCTGTGTCTCCTGTGTTGTTGTGAATATTGTAACCTTTGTTCCTATTGTTATCACTGTAGATGTCGTGGCTGTCTCTTCTGTGGGGGGGTACTTGTGTGACAGAAGGTGAAGATGATTCACTAGAGGGAACTGTCTCTGTCTCCTGTGTTTTTGTGAATGTGGTACGCATTGTACCTTCTGTTATCAACATAGATGTCGTGGCTGTCTCTTCTGTGGAGGGTACTTCTGTGATGGAAGGTGAAGATGATCCACTTGAGGGAAGTGTTTCCATCTCCTGAGATGGTGTGAATGTGGTACCCATTGTCCAATCCGTTATCACCGTAGATGTCGTGGCTGTCTCTTTTGTGGAGGGTACTTCTGTGACGGAAGGTGAAGATGATCCACTTGAGGGAAGTGTCTCTGTCTCCTGTGTTGGTGTGAATGTGGTAACGTTTGTCCCCATTGTTATCACTGTAGATGTTGTGGCTGTCTCTTCTGTGGAGGGTACTTCTGTGACGGAATATGAAGATGACCCACTTGAGGGAAGTGTCTCTGTCTCCTGTGTTGGTGTGAATGTGGTACCCACTATCCCTTCCATTATCACCGTAGATGTCATGGCTGTCTCTTCTGTGGAGGGTACTTCTGTGACGGAAGGTGAAGGTGATCCACTTGAGGGAAGTGTGTCAGTCTCCTGTGTTGGTGTGAATGTGGTAACCTTTGTACCTTCCGTTATCACCGTAGATGTTGTGGCTGTCTCTTTTGTGGAGGGTACTTCTGTGACGGAAGGTGAAGATGATCCACTTGCGGGAGCTGTCTCTGTCTCCTGTGTTGGTGTGAATGTGGTACCCATTGTCCCTTCCGTTATCACCGTATATCTCATGGCTGTCTCTTTTGTGGAGGGTACTTCTGTCATGGAAGGTGAAGATGATCCACTTGAGGGAAGTGTGTCCATCTCCTGAGTTGGTGTGAATGTGGTAGCCTTTGTACCTTCCGTTATCACCGTAGATGTTGTGGCTGTCTCTTCTGTGGAGGGTACTTCTGTGACGGAAGGTGAAGATGATCCACTTGAGGGAGCTGTCTCTGTCTCCTGTGTTGGTGTGAATGTGGTACCCTTTGTCCCTTCTGTTATCACCGTAGATGTCACGGCTGTCTCTTCTGTGGAGGATACTTTTCTGACGGAAGGTGAAGATGATTCACTAGAGGGAACTGTCTCTGTCTCCTGTGTTGGTGTGAATGTTGTAACCTTTGTTCCTATTTTCATCACTGTAGATGTCGTGACTGTCTGTTCTGTGGAGGGTATTTCTGTGTTGGAAGGTGAAGATGACCCACTGAAGTGAAATGCATCTGTCTCCTGTGTTGGTGTGAATGTGGTAGCCTTTTTACCTTCCGTTATCACCATAGATGTCGTGGCTCTCTCTTCTGTGGAGGGTACTTTTGTGATGGAAGGTGAAGATGACCCACTTGAGGAAGCTGTCTCTGTCTCCTGTGTTGTTGTGAATGTGATACCCATTGTTCCTATTGTTATCACTGTAGATGTCATGGCTGTCTCTTCTGTGGAGGATACTTCTGTGACGGAAGGTGAAGATGATCCACTTGAGGGAACTGTCTCTGTCTCCTGTGTTGGTGTGAAAGTGGTACCCATTGTCCCTTCCGTAATCACCATAGATGTTGTGGCCTTCTCTTCTGTGGAGGGTACTTCTGTCATAGAAGATGAAGATGATTCACTAGAGGGAACTGTCTGTGTCTCCTGTGTTGTTGTGAATATTGTAACCTTTGTTCCTATTGTTATCACTGTAGATGTCGTGGCTGTCTCTTCTGTGGGGGGTACTTGTGTGACAGAAGGTGAAGATGATTCACTAGAGGGAACTGTCTCTGTCTCCTGTGTTTTTGTGAATGTGGTACGCATTGTACCTTCTGTTATCAACATAGATGTCGTGGCTGTCTCTTCTGTGGAGGGTACTTCTGTGATGGAAGGTGAAGATGATCCACTTGAGGGAAGTGTTTCCATCTCCTGAGATGGTGTGAATGTGGTACCCATTGTCCAATCCGTTATCACCGTAGATGTCGTGGCTGTCTCTTTTGTGGAGGGTACTTCTGTGACGGAAGGTGAAGATGATCCACTTGAGGGAAGTGTCTCTGTCTCCTGTGTTGGTGTGAATGTGGTAACGTTTGTCCCCATTGTTATCACTGTAGATGTTGTGGCTGTCTCTTCTGTGGAGGGTACTTCTGTGACGGAATATGAAGATGACCCACTTGAGGGAAGTGTCTCTGTCTCCTGTGTTGGTGTGAATGTGGTACCCACTATCCCTTCCATTATCACCGTAGATGTCATGGCTGTCTCTTCTGTGGAGGGTACTTCTGTGACGGAAGGTGAAGGTGATCCACTTGAGGGAAGTGTGTCAGTCTCCTGTGTTGGTGTGAATGTGGTAACCTTTGTACCTTCCGTTATCACCGTAGATGTTGTGGCTGTCTCTTTTGTGGAGGGTACTTCTGTGACGGAAGGTGAAGATGATCCACTTGCGGGAGCTGTCTCTGTCTCCTGTGTTGGTGTGAATGTGGTACCCATTGTCCCTTCCGTTATCACCGTATATCTCATGGCTGTCTCTTTTGTGGAGGGTACTTCTGTCATGGAAGGTGAAGATGATCCACTTGAGGGAAGTGTGTCCATCTCCTGAGTTGGTGTGAATGTGGTAGCCTTTGTACCTTCCGTTATCACCGTAGATGTTGTGGCTGTCTCTTCTGTGGAGGGTACTTCTGTGACGGAAGGTGAAGATGATCCACTTGAGGGAAGTGTCTCTCTATTCTGTGTAGGTGTGAATGTGCTAAACTTTGTCCCTTCTGTTATCAACGTAGATGTCATGGCTGTCTCTTCTGTGGAGGATACTTCTGTGATGGAAGGTGAAGATGACCCACTTAAGGGAACGGTCTCTGTCTCCTGCATTGGTGTTAATGTGGTACGCATTGTACTTTCCGTTATCACCATAGACGTCATGGCTGTCTCTTCTGTGGAGGGTACTTCTGTCATGGAAGTTGAAGATGATTCACTTAATGGAATTGTCTCTGTCTCTTGTGATGGTGTGAATGTGGTACCCATTGTTCCTATTGTTATCACTGTAGATGTCATGGCTGTCTCTTCTGTGGAGGATACTTCTGTGACGGAAGGTGAAGATGATCCACTTGAGGGAACTGTCTCTGTCTCCTGTGTTGGTGTGAAAGTGGTACCCATTGTCCCTTCCGTAATCACCATAGATGTTGTGGCCTTCTCTTCTGTGGAGGGTACTTCTGTCATAGAAGATGAAGATGATTCACTAGAGGGAACTGTCTGTGTCTCCTGTGTTGTTGTGAATATTGTAACCTTTGTTCCTATTGTTATCACTGTAGATGTCGTGGCTGTCTCTTCTGTGGGGGGTACTTGTGTGACAGAAGGTGAAGATGATTCACTAGAGGGAACTGTCTCTGTCTCCTGTGTTTTTGTGAATGTGGTACGCATTGTACCTTCTGTTATCAACATAGATGTCGTGGCTGTCTCTTCTGTGGAGGGTACTTCTGTGATGGAAGGTGAAGATGATCCACTTGAGGGAAGTGTTTCCATCTCCTGAGATGGTGTGAATGTGGTACCCATTGTCCAATCCGTTATCACCGTAGATGTCGTGGCTGTCTCTTTTGTGGAGGGTACTTCTGTGACGGAAGGTGAAGATGATCCACTTGAGGGAAGTGTCTCTGTCTCCTGTGTTGGTGTGAATGTGGTAACGTTTGTCCCCATTGTTATCACTGTAGATGTTGTGGCTGTCTCTTCTGTGGAGGGTACTTCTGTGACGGAATATGAAGATGACCCACTTGAGGGAAGTGTCTCTGTCTCCTGTGTTGGTGTGAATGTGGTACCCACTATCCCTTCCATTATCACCGTAGATGTCATGGCTGTCTCTTCTGTGGAGGGTACTTCTGTGACGGAAGGTGAAGGTGATCCACTTGAGGGAAGTGTGTCAGTCTCCTGTGTTGGTGTGAATGTGGTAACCTTTGTACCTTCCGTTATCACCGTAGATGTTGTGGCTGTCTCTTTTGTGGAGGGTACTTCTGTGACGGAAGGTGAAGATGATCCACTTGCGGGAGCTGTCTCTGTCTCCTGTGTTGGTGTGAATGTGGTACCCATTGTCCCTTCCGTTATCACCGTATATCTCATGGCTGTCTCTTTTGTGGAGGGTACTTCTGTCATGGAAGGTGAAGATGATCCACTTGAGGGAAGTGTGTCCATCTCCTGAGTTGGTGTGAATGTGGTAGCCTTTGTACCTTCCGTTATCACCGTAGATGTTGTGGCTGTCTCTTCTGTGGAGGGTACTTCTGTGACGGAAGGTGAAGATGATCCACTTGAGGGAAGTGTCTCTCTATCCTGTGTAGGTGTGAATGTGCTAAACTTTGTCCCTTCTCTTATCAACGTAGATGTCATGGCTGTCTCTTCTGTGGAGGATACTTCTGTGATGGAAGGTGAAGATGACCCACTTAAGGGAACGGTCTCTGTCTCCTGCATTGGTGTGAATGTGGTACGCATTGTACTTTCCGTTATCACCATAGACGTCATGGCTGTCTCTTCTGTGGAGGGTACTTCTGTCATGGAAGTTGAAGATGATTCACTTAATGGAAGTGTCTCTGTCTCTTGTGATGGTGTGAATGTGGTACTCATTGTCCCTTCCGTTATCACCGTAGATGTCGTGGCTATCTCTTCTGTGGAGAGTACTTCTGTGACAGAAGGTGAAGATGATCCACCTGAGGGAACTGTCTCTGTCTCCTGTGTTGGTGTGAAAGTGGTACCCATTGTCCCTTCCGTTATCACTGTAGATGTTGTGGCTGTCTCTTCTGTGGAGGGTACGTCTGTGACGGAAGGTGAAGATGAACCACTTGAGGGTAGTGTCTCTGTCTCCTGACTTGGTGTGAAAGTGGTACCCTTTGTCTGTTCTGTTATCACTGTAGATATCATGGTAGTCTCTTCTGTGGAGGATACTTTTGTGACAGAAGGTGAAGATGATCCACTTGAGGGAACTGTGTCTGTCTCATGTGTTGGCGTGGATGTGGTACGCTTTGTCCCATCCGTTACCACAATAGATCTCATGGCTGTCTCTTCTCTGGAGGATACTTTTGTGACAGAAGGTGAAGATGATCCACTTGAGGGAACTGTCTCTGTCTCCTGACTTGGTGTGAATGTGGTACCCGTTGTCCTTACTGTTATCACCATAGATGTCATGGCTGTCTCTTCTGTGGACGGTACGTCTGTGATCGAAGTTGAAGATGACCCACTTGAGGGAACTGTGTCTGTCTCCTGTGTTGGTGTGAATGTGGTACCCTTTGTCCCTTCTGTTATCACCGTAGATGTCACGGCTGTCTCTTCTGTGGAGGATACTTTTGTGACAAAAGGTGAAGATGATTCACTAGAGGGAACTGTCTCTGTCTCCTCTGATGGTGTGAATGTTGTAACCTTTGTTCCTATTTTCATCACCGTAGATGTCGTGGCTGTCTGTTCTGTGGAGGGTACTTCTGTGATGGAAGGAGAAGATGACCCACTGAAGTGAAATGCATCTGTCTCCTGTGTTGGTGTGAATGTGGTAGCCTTTGTACCTTCCATTATCACCATAGATGTCGTGGCTCTCTCTTCTGTGGAGGGTACTTCTGTGATGGAAGGTGAAGATGACCCACTTGAGGAAGCTGTCTCTGTCTCCTGTGTTGTTGTGAATGTGATACCCATTGTTCCTATTGTTATCACTGTAGATGTCATGGCTGTCTCTTCTGTGGAGGATACTTCTGTGACGGAAGGTGAAGATGATCCACTTAAGGGAACTGTCTCTGTCTCCTGTGTTGGTGTGAAAGTGGTACCCATTGTCCCTTCCCTAATCACCGTAGATGTTGTGGCCTTCTCTTCTGTGGAGGGTACTTCTGTCATGGAAGATGAAGATGATTCAGTAGAGGGAACTGTCTGTGTCTCCTGTGTTGTTGTGAATGTTGTAACCTTTGTTCCTATTGTTATCACTGTAGATGTCGTGGCTGTCTCTTCTGTGGGGGGTACTTGTGTGACAGAAGGTGAAGATGATTCACTAGAGGGAACTGTCTCTGTCTCCTGTGTTTTTGTGAATGTGGTACGCATTGTACCTTCCGTTATCAACATAGATGTCGTGGCTGTCTCTTCTGTGGAGGGTACTTCTGTGATGGAAGGTGAAGATGATCCACTTGAGGGAAGTGTTTCCGTCTCCTGAGATGGTGTGAATGTGGTACCCATTGTCCAATCCGTTATCACCGTAGATGTCGTGGCTGTCTCTTTTGTGGAGGGTACTTCTGTGACGGAAGGTGAAGATGATCCACTTGAGGGAAGTGTCTCTGTCTCCTGTCTTGGTGTGAATGTGGTAACGTTTGTCCCCATTGTTATCACTGTGGATATTGTGGCTGTCTCTTCTGTGGAGGGTACTTCTGTGACGGAAGGAGAAGATGACCCACTTGAGGGAGCTGTCTCTGTCTCCTGTGTTGGTGTGAATGTGGTACCCTTTGTCCCTTCCATTATCACCGTAGATGTCATGGCTGTCTCTTCTGTGGAGGGTACTTCTGTGACGGAAGGAGAAGATGACCCACTTGAGGGAGCTGTCTCTGTCTCCTGTGTTGGTGTGAATGTGGTACCCTTTGTCCCTTCTGTTATCACCGTAGATGTCACGGCTGTCTCTTCTGTGGAGGATACTTTTCTGACGGAAGGTGAAGATGATTCACTAGAGGGAACTGTCTCTGTCTCCTGTGTTGGTGTGAATGTGGTAACCATTGTCCCTTCCGTTATCACCATAGATGTTGTGGCTGTCTCTTCTCTGGACAGTACTTCTGTCATGGAAGATGAAGATGATTCACTAGGGGGAACTGTCTGTGTCTCCTGTGTTGGTGTGAATGTTGTAACCATTGTTCCTATTGTTATCACCGTAGATGTCATGGCTGTATCTTCTGTGGAAGGTACTTGAGTGGCAGAAGGTGAAGATGATCCTCTTGAGGGAAGTGTCTCTGTCTCCTGTCTTGGTGTGAATGTGGTACCCATTGTCCCATCCGTTATCACTGTAGATGTCGTGGCTGTCTCTTCTGTGGAGGGCATTTCTGTGATTGAAGTTTTAGATGATCCACTCAAGATAAATGTCTTTGTCTCCTTTGTCGGTGTGAATGTTGTCCTTGTCATCTCTTCTGTTCTTCCTTTAGACGACCTCTTCCTTCCTTCTGTGGAGTGTATTTCTGTGACTGAATGTGGGAGGGGTCCATTTGAGGTTATTGTCTTTGCCTCATGTGTTGGAACGATCATGTCTCCATTCTTGTCATCTGTTGTGACTCTGGATGGCATCGCTGTCTCGTCTGTTGAGAGTCAATAATTATCACATTAATCCTGCTTACATTGGTCCATCCTTCGATTTAGAGACAGACAGGCTCACTGATTCTAACTCTTGGTCAAGTATTTCTCCTGGTTCACTCGCTTGTATCCAGGCAGTCAAAGCTCAATCTGAATCTAATATGTATTAAGTTATATATATCGTCCACGTCTTCCTTAAATGAGATCAAGATAACTACATCTCACCTCTTCTTTCACTTCTCTGGCTTGCAGTGAGTCCAAAATACAGTATTTCAAAAAAAGTTATTGATACATTTCAGTATTTCAAAAAAAGTTATTTATACATAAGTAGTTTTATGTATACTTATTCATACATAAGTTGTTTTTGAAATACAGTATTTCAAAAAAGTTATTTATACATTTCAGTATTTCAAAAAAGTTACTTATACATAAGTAGTTTTCAGATAACTTATCCCAGCTTTCCTCACCCATGAATGCCCTACCTTGGCCTGATGGGCTATGTAGTTGAACAAGATCTGTAGGACCCCACTTATGTTAGAGCGTACAAACTCCCTTGAGACCAGAGGTGGGTTGTTTGTGGCTTTCGGGGTGCTCTTTGTTTCCCCATCCGGAGAATGGATAAGCTGGACTTCATTGCTTACTTTGACCCCGTTATTGGGAATCAGACCAAGCCCCTCACAAGAGGAAACAAGGAACCATGGATCAAAACAGGGCATTCTTTTTAAAGATTGGCGGCAATCGAAAACTGCCATGTGTGCCATCCTGCACACCAGATAACAAGGCAAAGAGACAGTAGTACTCATAGGTTGTCCAATCTGTCATTCCTGCCCACTGCACCGCCTTTCACCATGCCCCTAAACAAATGGAAATGACCTCTGGAAATTCTTATCCAGTGCTATTAGGTGTTGGGTCAGCAAGAATGCTTATTCCCTACAATGAACCTGCTTCCCTTTGGCAGTAAAAAGGACCCACCCACCTACCCTCCTGTTTGCATTCTGTTGGCCGATGGCAAAACAGAAACACGTGTAAGGCAAGCTACTGGGGGTGAGGAAAACCCAAGCATTACAGTCAAGGATGTCTTTCACCACTAGAGGGAAACCTTCTAGCAAAAATGGGATAAATGGACAGAATATGCCCCCATATCCACAGGGGATTGGTTCTAAACTCCTCTGCTGATGCTGAAATCTGTGAATAATAAAAATGCTGGACAGCATGGTAAAAGGGGGGGGATTCTGAGGCAAAAAAAAAAAAAGCGCATTTTCACATGTATTACCAGAACTGGTCATAAGAGGGAGCCAGAGATCATGTGGTCTTTGAATACGTAGTATGGTCTCTAGCTCCCTCTTCTGCCCCGTTGTGGTAAATACACAATTAAAAAAAACATAATTCTATACAGTACTCCCCCGTTTATTGCGGGAGTTAGGTGCCTGATCCACCTGCGATAAAGCAAAATCTGCGAAATGCCCCTGTAAACTGACCATGGGCTGCTCCTGCCAGCTGCGTTTCCAAAGAGAGGTTTTTAACCCTCTCCTGACACCTCAGCAGACCTTGCTGTCAGAAGCTCGAGGTCTGTTTGCTGAGGTGTCGGGAGGGGGTTAAAAATTTCTCTTAGCAAGCAGCAGCCCAAGGTCAGTTTGATGAGGTACTAGGGGTTGGTTAAAAACCTCTCTTTGCAAATGCAGCCGGCAGGAGCAGCCCCAGCTCTGTTTGCTGAGGTGTTAGGAGGGGGTTAAAACCCTCTCTTTGGAAGCAAAATGCAGACACCTCAGCAAGGGCTGCTCCTGCCGGCTCTGCTTGCAAAGAGAGGTTTTTAACCCCCTCCTGACACCTCAGCAAACCTTGCTGTCAGGAGTTCAAGGTCTGTTTGCTGAGGTGTCAGGAGTTCAAGGTCTGTTTGCTGAGGTGTCAGGAGGGGGTTAAAAACTCTTTGCAAGCACAGCTGGTAGGAGCAGCCCCATCTCTGCTGAGGTGACAGGAGAAGGTTAAAATCCTCTCTTTGGAAGCCTGCTTCTCTCAAGAAAAAAAAAACCCGCGATATACTGAGACCGTAATATATGAACTGCGTCATGGCGGGGGACTACTGTATACTGTATAGGGCACGGGTGTCCAAACTTTTTAGAAGGAGGGCCAGATTTACTGGCTGAGAATGTGTGTGTGGGGGGGGTGCTCCCTGCCCCTGGCCCCCACTGCAAGCCACACCCACTGATCCCTTACAAGCCCCACCCACTGACCCCAGAACACCACTGACTTCCAGAACAGTGCCAAACAGCCCCCCCCAAATCACTGTAATATATATAGATCTGGCCCGCGGGCTGGACTTTGGACATGGCTGGTATAGGGAATACCAGATGCTGAAGGTGCCTGGAGTCGGAACTGGCAAACCACTCCAGGATTCCTGCCAAGAAAACTCCATGGACACGGGGTCACAAAGAATAGGTCACGACTGTAATCACACACACACACACACACACAGAGGCTTTTCACAAACGAGCATGACTGTGTCGCTAACATCAGCAGAAACTCATTAGGGTATGATCCTATAAATAAATCTCAGATTTAGGTTATTTTTTGGGGAAGGGGACATCAACATTTTAAACATTTAAAAGGTATATAAAAGAGAAGGACATTTCAGAGGCCTGGGAAGAAAAGCTGCCTTTGGTTCAGCGTATCTTTACACGCCTTTTAACATGTTTGAAAAGTTTAAAGGAGCTGCCAACGCAAAGAAGCATTTAGATAGACTGCAGTGGGTGAGGGAAGCTCCTTGACGGATAGCACACTCTTCAGCTCGGGAGCCGCGTCTGTTTCTTATCAAGGCACAAACTCTTTTTGAACGCCAAAGCACCTGGCCGTGGACAATGCCAACGAAACCCGTCGGTCGTGCCCACCGGTCCCGCGTCTCCCTGCATTGTCTGGCCCGGCTTCCCACGGAGCAGTACTCTTGTGGCTGTTAAATAAACAGCACCCACCCTTCCCCGGTCTGCGAGACGAATCAGACTTGCATCTGACATTTGGAAGAATAACTTAATCTCATTCAGCAACTCAATTAAATTGCTTTTGCACGTGATTAGACCACTGGTGCGTCTCTGGAGTGGTTTGCCTCCCTTCCAGCTGTGAAATTCTGTGAATCACAGTCCAAAAAAGGACTATTATTATTATTATTATTTGATATGGCTGGGCAGGGGGGTCAGACTAGATGACCTCCAGGGTGTGAGCTGGAGGTATTTGCAGGCAGCCGACAAGGAGTAACATGGGGAGCCAGATTTGTGTCCTCTTAGTAAATATCAAGGCCCAGTTTCTGAGATATAAGGATCCTTTCATTTTGGAGAGAAAGATCCCAATCTCGGCCAAGAGGCAGGTTTATGGGAGCAGAAGTGGTTCGGAGGAAAACCCGGTCCCCCCCAAAATTGCACACAGAGCTGCGATTCAACAGGGGTCAGTGAGCACAAAGGACAATAGTCTTACTCCCATTGACCTGTTGGCTTCTCAATGGATTTCACCCCCTTTTCACAATGGCCAGCCTGTCCCGAAAAATGCAAACCCCCTCACCCCCCCACACACACACCTTTGCACAGGTGATCTTCATGACGGAAGAGGCCCCCGGCCTGCATTGCTAAACCGAGAGTTGGTTTTGCGAGAAAAGCTATGAACGGGTTAAGTTCATGCAGAAACTTCAGTGAACTCTTTCTCAATCCTTGATCATTGCACGTCTATTTGGGGCACGGACCCGAATGACAGGGCACTCTGATCAGTTTACGGGGATATCCTTCTGTAGCTGCATCTCCTCTCACCTTTTTCCAAAACACCCAACCGGTGGGATTCCAGGAGCACCCCCCCTAAAAATGAGGAAATGGGGGGGTCAGACTAGATGATCTCTAAGATGACGGTTCCACCCATTTGCCAAGAAGGGGTGGGAGGCCAAAGTCTACCACGGTCTGTCTCCAAGCATGACCCGGACTCCCCGTCATTTGAGAGGCGAACCCAAACTCAAACAGATATTTAACTATAGAACTCAAGCAGGTATTTCATGGGATGAAATGGAGCCGGGAACCCTCCACCCGCCTGCCTTGTTCCCTCCCAAACAGATCAAATTAGTCCAACGATGTAATGCCAATTAAAGCCATTCTCACTGTGGGAGGGTGACAGGAAAATGCATCGGAAAAAACGGGCCCGTTAAAGATTTGTTTCATATGAAAGAGAAGGCAAGAGAGGTCTCCGACCCCCAAAGCGATACATATTTGATTTTCTCCCTCCACACACGCAAGGAAATCAACAAAGTTAAAAATGCTAGAATCCAATCGTACGACAGCTAAGCTCTTTGGGAAAACTTAGGAAAACTTTTTCCTCATTACGATTCAAATTCCCTCGTTACGATTCAAATTTTGCAACCCCGTCTCCTGCCGTGCGAACAAAAATTCGCGTTTTGTTTCCCATCCGACGGCACCAGACCGCCCAGCCCTGGGCCTTAAAAGAACCCAAAGCTTACAATTGCGTCTTTGTTTATAATATGTTGTTATCGTTGTAAACCCCTTGGAGTTCCTTCGGAAGAAGGGGGGGTACATAAATATTAAAATAAATAAATAAATAAAATAAGTTGGGTTTCTGTCTTTCTTGTCCTCCTCAGCGCCGGCACAAACAATGGGAACACCCCCCTTACGAGGTAGGCCAGCCGGGAAGCGTGTTACAAGTCCGGGCGTCCCCTTTGGTCAGGGGGGAATTTGAATCAAATCTTCCCATCGGAGGTTCAAAATTACAGCCCCTTAGTGCAATGTGTGGTGGTGTTGGTGTTGGTGTTGGTGTTGGGGTGTGTGTGTGTGTGTGTGTGTGTGTTTTAAAGGAATTTCCCACCGTCTCTGCTGAGCTTTATAGACAAATCAAAACAGGCCTGGGGGGGGGGTCTTTCCTGCCCGCAAATCTGGTTGGAAACGTACAATTGTGCATTTGTTTAAAATATGATTTTTTTCCCCTTAAGCCGTCTACTCTAAGCTTCCTCCAGATCCACAGACCATCAATTTCCTTTTGCGGTGCCAAGGGGTAACACCCCCCCCCCAAAAAAAATCAAGGACCACCGTTTGCTCAGCTGGGGTTGTCCTTCAGCTTGGGTCAGGGCTGACCCCCCCCCCCAACCAGGGAAATCCTACCTGAGGTCCATAAATGGAAAGCCAGCATGTAAAGGATGATGTTCTGGAGGTAGTGGCTGACAATCTGTTGTTTCCCGTTCATCCTTCTGTTCCCTCCGGGCGGGCTCGGGCACCGGCCGAGGATCTCCCAGCCCCGTCACCCTCCTGCCAGGGAAACCAGGTGGAATGGCATGGGTCGGGCTCCGAGGGTGGCCGAATCTTTGCGCTGAAAGCGACAGGGGCGGCACCACACCCTCGGCATCAATCAGTCGCTCTGACCCAGCCCTTTACCTGGGAGCGCAAAGGAATTCCATCGCGTTCACAAGCAAGAGGACAGAGTTGGCTTCCCAGCTCGAGGCTGGGGCTTGTGGGGGGGGGGGCTGTTGGTTTGAGTTTTTCCTTAGCAGGAAAAAAAAAATCTAACCCCCCCCCCCAAATTCCCCACCCCAGGGAAGAAGAAAGATCCCAGAAAGCAAAAGACACAAGGATAAAGAGATGAATGAAAAGCCTGTTTGGGGAGGAAAAAAAGACGTTTCGAACGATTGCGCCGCACCGAAATCTGGATCTGGGATGCAGCGTGTGCGGCCCGTCGGCAGTCAACCCCACACCGTGCATCATCTTCCATTCAAGCACATCCCGATCTGGTCTTGTCCACGGGGGCTTCTTTGGGTAGTTTCAGGGGTGGGCCGCTGACGGGCGCCACGAGGAATCGCCGGATTCTGTGCGTGGCTCCGGACACGTCGGTCTTTATCGCCTTCTTCGGCCTCTCGTCCTTCTTTTACGAGAAGATAAAGTGCAGGAATCCGGTGTGGCTTCTCTCTCTGCCCGGTTTATGGGACAAACCCCAGCCAACTGTTGGGCACTCGTGAGCAAACAGAAAACCTCACCAAAGGCCTGGAGGTTGGCAAAAACGGGCAACCCCCCCCTCTTGTTTCCACGGAGCGTGTCCAGAATTATTCTTGATGCTCTGAACTAGAGATGGGCACGAAACGAACAATTTTTTCGTTTCCGTTTTCGTTTTTTTTGTTTCGTTACATAATGAAACGACAAACGAATTTTGTCCCAAAATGAAACGAAATGAACAGAAACACCAGAAATTTTGTCGTCCATTTTGTTTCCGTTACTGCAATACAGTGAACTGCTTTAAATGCTTAAAAAAATTTAAAAAATTGAAATAAATGGTAACGAAATGGTAACGAAACGAACGAAAACGAAAACGAATTTTTTTGCAGAAAATTCACGAAAAATGGAAACGAACCGAAACGGACCCTCCAAACGACAAACAACAAATGAAACTCCATTTTTTCTATTCGTGCCCATCTCTACTCTGAACAGCTGTTTAAACCATCTCTCTCTCCTTTTTTTTTTTTAACTATTCTCTTTGAGTTTATTTTTCATCTTTCAAAAAGAGGTCAGTTTTTATTGACCTGGTTGTTGTGCTTAGGGACAAGGTCTGTATGTGTTTAAGAGGAGTGACGCACCGTCGGAAGGAGGTACAGTGGTTCAGGAGCTTCCCAAGGAAGTTGGCAGCCTGAAGCCAAAACAAGGGCCACCACCAAGCTTTGATTGAGTCGAGAAAAAGTAGCCGCATTGTTGGTCAACGCAAGGAGGCGTCCAAGAGCGTCAGGACTGGCCCTCTCTTTCCTCCAAAACACCTTTTCGCTATCTCTTGGTCCTTGCTACCCGAGGCAGCTGCATCACGCGGCCTTATGGTTTGACCGGCCCTGCTACGGAGCTCGCAGCCTGCTCTGCCACTCCGGGTTCATGGGGAAGGTGGCTCCGCTCCAGGTTTTTCCTCTGTTGTTTCTAGGAGCTGCCCTACTTGCTGAAGCTTAGGGAGGGATACAAGGAGGCCGTTCCGGTGGCCACACAGTCGACAACTGTAGCTTCGTTGGTTTCGTGCAGACAAATCAGGACCCAACCAGAATTGGGGACCATCTCCCCAAAGGATGCATAGGGTGCCAGCGGAATGAGTAACTTAAATATTTCCTGGCAGCTTTGGCTAGGCAAACAGAGCCGCGTCATCTTAGAGAACCACCCATAAGCTCCCGTCACCCACCAAAAACCTGTCGTGCCTTCTGACAGGTTCCAAGCCTGCGGTTCCTCCCAGGCTCAGGGGTCAGCCTCAGATAACTACGCCGCCTGAGGCAGGGTGGGGAAAGGGTGCCCCCCCTTCCACGGCATGCAGAGCGGCCTCCGGGATCAGGCTGCCCGAGGCACATGGAGCAATCCCGCATTCAGAATCATCCAAGTTTTTAATTACAGTATGCAGGCTACACATTGCCCTCCCCAGCCAGCTGGGTACTCATTTTACTGACCTTGGAAGGATGGAAGGCTGAGTCAACCATGAGCTGGCTGCTACCTGGGATTGAACCCCAGGTCGTGGGCACAGTTTTACCTGCATTACCGGCAAAAGTTCCTTTTGGAA
This sequence comes from Phrynocephalus guinanensis, assembly GCA_037367245.1. Taxonomy (NCBI): domain Eukaryota; kingdom Metazoa; phylum Chordata; class Lepidosauria; order Squamata; family Agamidae; genus Phrynocephalus; species Phrynocephalus guinanensis. Next base: position 15,897,908 of record CM074750.1, read on the forward strand.
AGTTCTGCTGAGAGCTCTGGTTTTTATTTAAAAAGAACGCTGTTGTAAGTGGTCGCGGAGGATCTGCAATTTCCTGGGTTGCCACCTAATTCCTGTAATTCATAGCAGGGAAAGAGGAAGGCAGGACGTGAGATGGGCGCACTCCCTAAAGGAAACCACGACTTATGGGTTTTGCAAGAATTGAGAAGGGCAGCCAAGGACAAGACTTTTTGGAGAACTTTCATTCGGTGTGCGTGTGTCCAATGTTAGTCGAAGGGGGCGACACCGTTGGCTGACTTTTCCTGCCCGTTGGCCGGAAACGTAGCTGTTTCGGGCCGTAGACTGGAGCGTCAGCCTAGATTGCGGGGGGGAAAACGTGATTCTGCAAAAAGCCCCTAAGGTCAAGGGCTTTCCCAGGTATGGTGGTGATGATCAGAGATTGCCCGGGTCTTCCCCACAGGACCCCCGGAGATCAACGAACCCACCAGGACCCCGAAGTATGTGGTCGTACTGGATGCCGTTTTTTCTCTGGCATGTTGAGCAGGTTCCAGGAGGCCACTGGAAGAGCCTGTGAAACAGCATTGTTGACCCGCGAAAAGGTCTCACCCAACCTTTAAAAAATCCTGGAGAGGTTCCTCTCCAATGCGCCAGCTTATTTATTGGCAGACAGCCTGACAGTTCCTATTGCACGCTGAATACTGTGTACGTCTCGGGATCCCATCCCCAGTGGACTCTCTTACGGCTAGCAACCCCCCAGGAAATGGCTTCTTTGACTGAGTCTGCCCCTCTAGCTCCTGGCCGTCCTCTTCTCCTACGGCCTTCCGCCCTCCCCAGGTTGTCCTGGCTCTGCGTGCCCGCGTGCGTGGGGATCAACAACAGGTTTGCCCCCAGGCAAAGCTCAGAAAGGGCTTAGAATTTTAAGACGCTGGAAGAAAAGCCGAAAGAAGAAGGTCTCTGGGTCTTTGGTGTGGAATTTGCAAATCGGAAAGGGATCGTGGTATTCAAGAAAGCGCAGAAGCCAAGAGGAGGTTGAGAAGTGCCACGGCGTGGACTTTCCCCAGGATTAGAACGTTTGCTGCACCAGGTGTCATGTTTTGACGCCCGAAGATGCCTGTGGCTTGAGAAACCGCTGCCATTCAGGTGTTGGTTTCGGGTGGCTTTCTTACAAGCAAACACCGGACGAGTCTTCAGCACATAGACTCCACCAGCGGGCAAGCAAGCGGTCAGCCGAGACCCCTTCCACCGCATCCGGGCTTGCAGCCTTCGGACCTCGGATCTTTCCTGAGCAATGGCCAGAACCAGGCTTAGAGGCTTGGGGAGATGTCTTTTAACCTCTGGAGTTATTCTAAAACCAAATCTTTTTTAAAAAATAAAATAAACAGAAATCACTTCTTACGGATCTTCTTAACGGCACGGTTCCCTGGCTTCAAAAGCCCAGCTCAGTTCTTTGCAAAGTTCTCCCGGCTGCAAAGCATGGCTCAGCAAGGTTGTGTCCGATCCGACAACACAGAGTACGAATAAGCCCAACGTAAACCAAGGCTGTTTCCCAGCACCCCGGTTCCTCCTGCTTAATTTATTTAGTTTTAAATCTGTAAGAACAGCTCATTTCAAATGGGGTGAGTTTTGAGATCCTGCCTTCTCTAAGCAGGGACTGCTTCGCATTTATCAGCCGGGGTCATTTCCTGATTCTTATTCCCATTTTTCTTAGGTCCTGAGCAAAATCCACCCACCAGCGCAAGGAAGAGACAACCAAGGAACTGAAAAGACTCTCCTCCCTGGACAAGACAGAAGCATGACACCACATGGCAGTGAATACACTGCCTGGTTTTTAATAGGAACTTCCCCTAACAATTGGTGTTTCTGCCTAAAGGTTCTGCACCTAAAATAGCGCTATTTCAATTTGAACTTAACAGGAACTAGCCATAGCGCTGAATCTGTTAGGTTCAGCACCATGGAGAGCTCACAGAGAGTCAGTCTGGAAGCTCTCCCAAGCTCTGGAAAATCAAAGTGGAACCACTCCTCTTCCCCCATCTTCTTCCTTTCTTCAAATTTCTTTCCTCTTCCTTCCTCTTCCCTCCTTCCTTGTGTGTCATGTCATGTGAAATCAGGTGCAGAGACTCATTCTCTCCTTATTTTGGCGAGCTTCCGTATCTATGGTAGTCTGATCAAATTACTTTTTTCTCCCATGGAAGCATTTACGATCTAAGTTGGTGGGCCACCCAACTCCCAGCGGGTGAGGGCCGGCCCTCTTTTGAAATGCAAGGCCACAGCACGCAAGGAAGGAGGGATGAGGAAGGATGAGGAAAACATAGAATGGAGATATTTCCATTTTTGCTCTCCATCCACTCATCTCTGCAACCTGCTGGAGGTGCAGCTGCTGGTCGCCTGGGCGCACTTCCTGGTCTCCAGTGGCGAGCAAGGCGTTTTACTTTAAAATAATAATTTAAAAAATCTTGTACGATGCTCTGTTTTAGCTCAAACTTTTGGCTAGTTGATGCAGTCCGATGCTGTATATTTTACGAGTTCTCCCTCAGCTGCTTGTCCGGCAGGCAATGAAGGGAAAGATGTACGCAGGTTTCAAAAGAAATGGGTTTACACGCACCCCAAATTAACCCACTCCATGTCAGTTGTCTGATTTGGCAGAGAAAACGGGAACTTGTAACCTTTCAGGTGGATGACTCACAGCCTGAGCAAACAAAGCAAAGCAAAGCAAAACAATACAAAGAAGACATAAAATCTCTCGTTGGAAGACAAATAAATCAGATAAAGTTCAACAAAACCCATCACCCCAAATAGCTGTGTGGTCGGAGGTAACACAATCGGACTCTTGATTCCTGAGTGACAGCCTCGTCATAATCTATACGCTTCCTGGTTCTTTGTTTTTTCTTTGGATAGCCTTGGCATCCGCCGTGCATTCTTTAAAAAAAAAAGTAAATAAATAAACAGAGGCTCAAGTGGAAAAAATTAACAAGCCACCCCAGTTACATATAATGTCACGCTCCTAGTGGGTCTGCCATCATTTTTAACTTAACATGTTGATTTGAGGGCCTTTTTTACAGTCCGAACTCCGATGACTCCGGTTTCTAATGTGTCCCTAAAAGTGCCCCCCCCCAGTTCGAAAACTGGGGATCATAGAGTGAAGGGAAGGACGTTGGAAGGGGGACTCTCTGAGGCCATCCAGACCAAAGCCCTGCTCCGTGCAGGAATACAACTCAAAGGAGATCTGGCAGGTGGTTGTCCAAGGTTCCCAACCTTGGCTGTCCAGATGTCCGTGGACTGCAACTCCCAATAATACTGGCCGGCACTGCTAACAGCGAAGGCTTCTGGGAGTTGTAGTCCAAGACCATCTGGAAACCTAAGGTTGGGGATCGTTAACAGGGGTCCAGAAATGGACGCAGAAGGTGAGTTCTGACCACATTTGAACCAAGTGGTGCCACCATTTTTCCTGCCTCTCAAATCCATGAGTAGAGATGAGCATGAAACGAACAATTTTTCATTTCCGTTTTTCGTTTTTTTCATTTCGTTACGCAACGAAACGACAAACGAATTTTGTCTCCAAAATGAAACGAAACGAACAGAAACACCGGAAATTCTGTCGTGCGTTTCGTTTTCGTTACTGCAATACAGTGAACTGCTTTAAATGCTAAAAAAATCAGAAAAATTGAAATAAATGGTAACAAAACGGTAACGAAATGAACGAAAATGAAAATGAATTTTTTTGCAAAAATTCACGGAAAACGGAAACGATCTGAAACGGACCCTCCAAACGACAAACGACAAATGAAACGTCATTTTTTTTATTCGTGCCCATCTCTATCCATGAGGCGTCTACATCACGCAGCAGGCTTGGGAAGGCACATCCATTCTAGAATCTTCTAGATGCCTCCAGGTCTTCCAGATTTGCTCCAGGATTCAAGGTGACCGACCATTATCTCTTGTGAGGTGCGGTTTAGGTTCCGCCCAGAGAAAGAGAGAGCAAAGGTTGGAACCACCGAGACCATTTTCAGCCTCAAGCGATGATACGGTGAGAAGGTCCCCCGATCCTGACATGGGGATTGTCACCAGGCGTGACAAGAGAGGAAAAGGAAGAAGTCCCCTTGCAACTGGCATTGGACCTCAGAAGTTGAGTCCGTGGAAGAGAGCAGAAATGTCCTTCAGAAGTTCCAGGTCAAACTTCTTCCCAGGGAAGAAGTTCTGGGTCCTCCAAGTCCAGGAGCCCAGGGCCAAGAGCGGCGAGTCCCGGGTCTAGGAGAACCCAAAGCTGTTCTCCAGGGTTGGCCTTGGAGAAGTCATCCAGGTCTCGGGGGTCTTTGAGGGAATGAGGTGCAACCACGGGAAGGTCCAGGAGTGGGGACAGAGCCCAGGAGGCCATCAAGACAGGGATGATGGTGATTGATTCTGGGATGGGGACATGCAAAGCCAGGTTTGCCAGACAACAGAGCCTCCCCAGGCGGTCCTTGAGATGGGGTTCAGGGACCCCACAGAACAGTCCACAAGGACAAGAAGAGACCAACCGGACACCTTTGTTGTACCTGGTTGGAGCTCAACCTTGACGTCATTGTGCTGTTCGGAAACAGCATCATCATTGACTGGGAAGCCGCGGAGGTATTGTGGAGACACCTCTTCCACCATGACCTCAAGGTAGCTCCGGAGGACCATGCCTTGCTGCTCTCCGACCCTCCCCTCTGCCCGACGACCCACCAGGAGAAGTTGGTCAAAGTCATCTTGGAGTCCCTCATCTCTCCGGGGATGTACCTGGCCGACCAGTCCATCCTCTCCGTCTACGCCCATGGCAAAATCAACGGGCTGGTGGCCGACACCGGCGACGCCGTCATGCACCCCGCCCGGGTCCACCCAAGGTACAATTTACCCCATGGAGGACGGACATGGGTGGGGCCAACGTAACACCTGACTTGAGGGACCTTCTTACACGTTGCCAGGAGCATTTCAGAAGGCCAACCTGCTCCACGATGCCTCCAAACCCCCTGAAGCAGGCATGTCCAAACGTCAGCCCTCCAGATGTTTTGGACGACAACTACCAGAATTCTAAGCTTAGATGGCCAATGGCAAAGGACTGTGGGAGTTGTGGTCCAAAACATCTGGAGGGCCGACGTTTGGACATGCCTGCCCTAAATTCTCTCCCAGCAAGGAGGTAAGTGTTTGTGGGGATTGGGGGCAGCCCCACAGCTAGCTGCTTCCCCTAGGCCCAAAGTCTGCACAGGTGGGGCAGGGCTTATTTAAAGCCTTTAGGGCCAGCAGGTGAGATGCTATTGGGTTTTTTCTTAGGGTGACTAAAGATGGAGACTGAGAAAGTGCAGGAGGTTCCCCAGGTAGGAATGGGGTGGGGTGGGAGCAGAGCAAGAGAACGCTGGAATCCCTGATAAAACTTTAAAAAAAAACCTCTTGGAAAACTCGCCTTTACTGAAGGGCCTTTCCTGATTTCCCAAACATCTAGTAAAGATGCTATTCTCCTTTTGGCCGTTTATCTCTCTCTCTCCCCCCCCCCCCCCCGGTTTCTTATTTAATCAATCACCTGGTTATTTGAAATTTCATTTTAGTTTCATTTGAGTTTGTTGTTGTTGATTTAGGTTGCTACATCTTGCATATAGGTTGTTGTTTGTATGTTGGTTATTTAAATGGATTGCTTTGCTATACAGTGGACCCTTGTATAACAAACGGTTTGTATAACATAACATTTGTACAACATAAAAAATTCCGGGGATAGGGGAAATTTGCTTAACAGAATTGCCTACGGGGCAAATCTGTACAACATAAAAATGGGATCACTCTGTTTTCAAGGCATTCCTAGGGGAAATTTGTATAAAGGAAAATTTGCTTAACATAATTTCATTTGGAACAAATTAATTCCTTTATACAAGGTACCACTGTAATGATATTCTATGTTGTAAACTGCCCAGAATATCTTTAGGGCTAGATGGGGTGTGTGTGAAGGTCGAATGAATGAATGAATGAATGAATGAATGAATGAATGAATGAATGAATGAATGTTTGATTTATTTACTTATTTATTTGATTTCTACACTGCCCATCTGACAACAAGACCACTCTGGCAGTTTACAACATCAGCACATAATAATATGATAGTTGTACAATTAATTTATACCTTAAAATAAATAAATAAATAAACAAATAAATAAATAAACAAACACTCAACTACCCTCAAGGAGGGAGTATTTCTTTAAACTGACCAGAAAAGAAGAAGAAAAGACCTTTGTATAATGGCTTTATTAGATGACTAAAAAAAAATCATCTCTATTCTGTCTCCCCCCCTCCCCTTGATATAGGGGACTTTGGTGATGGCGTGGTTCAGATACCTAACCCGGCCGGTGAAGCACCTGGTAAGGCTTGCCCCTCTGGCGTTTTACAAGGATGTGGAGTGGGAGTTTAAAGTTTATCCCCCAATTCACCCCCCCCCAAATTCTAGCACCTATCAGGCTCCCCGGGGTGGGGAAACAGCATGCTGGGTTATATAGTTTGATCAGACAAGGCCTATCTATCTATCTCTCTATCTATCTCTCTATCTATCTCTCTATCTATCTCTCTATCTATCTATCTATCTATCTGTCTGTCTGTCTGTCTGTCTGTCTGTCTACCTACTTTTGTATCTATCTATCTATCTATCTATCTATCTATCTATCTATCTATCTATCTATCTATCTATCTATCTATCTATGCTATCTTATCTATCTATCTATATATCTATCTATCTATCTATCTATCTATCTATCTATCTATCTATCTATCTATCTATCTATCTATCTATCTATCTATCTATCTATCTATCCCTTCCTTCCTTCCTTCCTTCCTACCTACCTACCTACCTACCTACCTACCCTACCTACCTATCTATCTACTATCTATCCTATCTATCTATCTATCTATCTATCTATCTATCTATCTATCTATCTATCTATCTATCTATCTATCTATCCCTTCCTTCCTGGTCTATCTATCTATCTATCTATCTATCTATCTATCTATCTATCTATCTATCTATCTATCTATCTATCTATCTATCTATCTATCTATCTATCTATCTATCTATCCATAACATCTGGCGTTCCTTCCTTAGCTTCAGTTCCTTCAGAAGCTCTTCCCCTGGGGTCTCTTCTTCGCCCGTCCTTTGGGGAGCCCCGACGGACCGCCCCAAAGTCCATCCTCCCACTCTCCGGACAGACCCGTCCGACACGCCAGGAAGCGGCTGGGGACCCTGGCCCGCATCATCCTCGCCTTCATCCCGTCCCGCTTCCACCAGACCTTACAATCTCTCGACACCCTGAAGCCCAGTTCTGCCCCGGATGGTAAGAAACTTAGAAAAATTAAGCTTTTCTCCCCTTTGCCTCTAGAATCGGGTCCCACAGTTTTCACCCGCTTTGCTGGCATTTCCCCACAAGCGGCTCCAACGCTGGAGGCAGCCTGTGACTACGACTCCCAGCATCCCCACCGCCGTACTTTGGTGGTGGTGGGATTCTGGGGGGGGGGTTTGTATGCCCCTCAAAGACAGAGTTATGCTTGATAAATATGACTCCTTCCCTTTAAATTCTGGGAACTGGCAAAGAGGTTGCAAAGGTGTGTAGGTCTGTGTGTGTGTGTGTGTGTGTGTGTGTGTGTGTGTGTGTTTGGCATCTGGGTTTGCACAGTGGCTCTCGGGGTGTGAGGCAAAGAAAACAAGATTTTCCATGTCTCTGTAGCTGCAATTGAGGGGTGTGGATGCTGGGTTTTTTTTTTTTGCCCATCCTATTTTAAAGAGATGGGGTCAGAGTGGATGACCTCAGGGGACCCCCTTCCAGATCTATCCAGGAAGGCTCTTATATCTGCAAGGGATCCGTTCCCGAGCGCCTGCCCTCTGCGGGTGCTGAAACCTGCAGATAATAGCCAACGCTGTTTTTAATGGCAAATGCCATTCATTGTTAGGAAGATATACAGTCAGATGCCAGCATCCGTGGGAATTAGCTCCCAAGCCCCCGAATATGGAAAATATTTGTAAAGGTGGAGGTATCAGAACTGGCCACTAGGGGGGAGCAGAGAACACTCTAGAGAACAGCAAACTCTTTTTCCAATAGTGAATGCTAGACCTTGAGTGGTCTCTGGTTCCCCCTAGTGGACAGTTCTGATACTGCCACCTTTACAAACATTGCATCTATGTCTAGGATTTTTCTTTTGTTTTAACAATTTAGAGATATTGTCCAGACCGGGAATGAGAGGGGTTGGCAGAGACTGATCCTGCAGAAAAGGGGCAGGTGGGTTTCTCCTATACTTGGCCGGCTTATAATCTCTGTGTTTCTACGGCCGCTTTCTGCAGAGACCCTGAAAAGTCACGTCTGCCCGGCCGGCAAAGGGTGCAAACGGAAACAGGACGACCTGCTGTTGGAAGAGCAGCAATATTGGGTCGAAGCCCTCCAGGAAGACCTGCTTGAGGAGGATGAGGTGGAAGACCCCACCTACGAGGTACCCCCCAAGAAAGTCTGAGGGTTGTGGTTGCCCATCATCCCCCCTCAACCCTAGGCGGCTGACAAGGCTGCAGACACATGGGTTAGTCTTAGTCTTAGTCTTAGGTTTAGGCTTAGGTTTAGGCTTAGGATGATCTCCGCTTCCTTTAGTTTGGAGGGTGCCGCCGTGCCTGCCCCCGGCCAGCTTCCCGGATGCCCTTGGACTACAACTCCCATCACCCACCCACCCATACAACCTGGGAGAGCTTTCGCTCTCCTAGTGTTGGGCAGCTCTGTGCAAGAGCGCGCGAGCTGGGGCCTTATTTCTGGGAGGGGGAGGATGGGCTTTGTGGTCCCCAGGAAAGCCACACACACCCCCTCGCCTCCTTGGAAACCCAGAATTGGGGACGGACAGGCTGTTGTCCCGCTGGGTTTCCTTACCCACGAGGTGGACGTCCCCTGGAGGTGGAGGCGCTGATGTGCCGTATTAGGCCTCAAAACGGGATGGGAAGGGAGGTCCAGTTCCAACCACTAGGCCGTGCTTCCTATCCGGGAGAAAGGGGTGCTTAGTTGGAATATTCCAGACCTGCTTTTTAAAAAAGAAACTTGAATGTCCTCCGATTCCTTCTGCGCCACAGCCCACCAAGTCTGAGACGGACACCGAGGAGTACAAGTCCCAAAACAGCACAGAGACGGACCTGGAATTTGAGGAGAGGAATGGGGTGCTGATGCTGAAAGACAAACCCACCATCCCGGTAAAAAAAAAACAACCCAACACCACCAAACTTCGGGGTTGGCCTGTGGTTTTACGCGCCACGAATCTGGTCCATAGATGTGCCGCAATCTGAAGGGCAGGGGAATCAGATTGTTGGGAGGGCCCCGAAAGCCGTAATAACACGCGGCCCTTTGCACACGCTCAGAGGTACTCTTGACATCTTCGCCGTGAGCTTTGCTGGCTCCCAGGCCCCACCGCGACCCCAAATCGGGGGATCCTGCACCAATGGAGGGCTGGATTTCAGATGGGGGGGGGGTTTCTCATTCGGTCCTGAGGCTGACGGAAACTAGAGCCTCAGGCGGCAGGTGCTGACGGGCGGCAGCCTCTAACGCTTCCCGGCTGATATTTTCTGTTGCAATATTAAGGAGACCCACTAAGAACCGCAGAGTTGTGAGTCGTTGTCATCATCACCCGCTGCTTGTGTAAATCCTCCCGATTCGATGGGTCTCCTCTGGTTGAGTCCCTCTACCTGAAGGAAGGCTGGGGAGGAGAGAAAAAAGAAAGAAAGATTAAATTGAATTAATCAACGGCAATCAGAACAAGCTTGCTCTCCCATAGGTTATTTTTTTTTCCTTGGAAAACCTGACCTGGGCATTCGCGGCTGGGGATTCGGAAACAGGGAACAAATGACTCTTTCGTAGAGATCCACAGGAAGAAAGTAACACAATTCGTTTTTTAAAACACGGCTGGTTCTGAGTTTGAGGCTGGGGGTGTGAAGTTGTCTTTAACCCCCCCCCCACCCCCGCAGGATGGTCCCCCGGTGAGTTTCAACCCCGGCCAGCCTCTGGTCTTCCAGTTTTATGGAAACGGTGGTGAGCGGCCCGCCCTGCAGGGTCGGAAGGGCAGCGGTGGTGGTGGTGAAACCTTGGTTCAGGAAGAAGCTTCCGACAAATGCCCCGCCGGATCCGACCCCTTGGCCTCCTCCGGCGACTCCCAGGATCACTAGGTCTGCGTGAGCAGAGGTGAGATCCGGTTAGCACCTCAGAAGAGATGGATATCGAGTGGGATCCTCTTATCCGCTGATTCACTTATCCATGGTTTGAAAAAAAAATTAAAAGGATGGGGAAATAATCCCAATATGTATATATTTTTATGATGAACCTACCAGAGGTGGCCACTGGAGTGAGTGAGATACCATGCAATGCATATCATGGGCTAGTAAAATAGTGTTTCCTATTATCCACATTTTTCAGTATCGGCAGGTATGGGGGGAATTGCAACCAATCCCCCCCCAGATAAAAGGAATCCTAGTTTATCTTATACAAAGAAGGTCAGCCTTTTGATTTGGTAATAAGAGTGTTTTTTTTTAAAGGAGCTGGTTGCACTCTTTACATGCCCTGAGGAACACTGCTTATTGCTCAGACTTCTCCCAAGCTCCTGGGATGACTAAACCAGGCAGGGCTGAGTAAGAGGCTGCAGGGGTATCCGCTCCGTATTTCTGTCCCACCTTTTCCCTCCCCTCTTCTGCTTCACGAGGGAACTAATAATGACCACTAACAAAACCCAAGCACACCCCCCCCCGCACCTCAGTGGTTCCATTTTATTTGATTTTTAATTTTGCCGAGACTTCAGGGCATTTTTCGCCACCTCGCCTCCCGGCCCTCTGTCCTTGGGAAAAGGAACTCAGTGACAAGGAACTTTTATGGAACGAGTTACTTCTGGGGAAAACCCTGAAAGAAATGGAGGTCAGGATCGAAAACATTTATAGGGTGGGCCAAGGGCTCCCTCTTGTGGTCCAGGATGGAAAACATTTATAGGGTGGGACAAGGGCTCCCTCGTGTGGCAAACTGAGGAAATAGCAATATTTTTCTGCCTTTGAGAACCTCCCAGAGGTAGAATTTATTCTATTTTAAGGAGACTTAAAATACAATAAATTTTGGTTGCTTTCTCCCATACCAAACCTCTTCCGTCATTTCCATTAAGCACTTTTGCATGACATCAGAGATTTCCTCCCCTCCCCCCTTTATCTAAGGGTCAAACTTGGAGAATCATCATCATTTCCCAGTTAATCATCCCAAACCCAAGATCCAGGGCCTCGTAAAAGAAGCATCAACTCAGCCACAAAACCCTCCCCTGATCTTGGCCCAATCATAACCCCCATATTTTCTCCTTTATTATTTTCCCCCGACACACTGCCGGGTTTACCTTATAGGGCCGTTGTGCGGCCACAACAGGGCAAAGGTGTTTTCGGCTCTGTTTCTGTGAACTAACAGCAGAAGGGGGGGGTGAAATCAAGAAAGTATTGAGTGTTGCAAATAGTCATCTAGCTATATTTTTAAAAAAAAAATCTCTTGATCCTTGTAATAATTCACACTACCGTTCGGTTCCCAGAGTGACAAAAACCTTGGATGGTGACTCCTTTCCCGACTGAGAAGATACATAAACTGAAGCGTTCCTTGACCTCTGGAATTTTGGATTGTCTGCATCAAATTTCTTCCCACCCCCCTTTATTATTATTATTATTATTATTTTTGGGAGGGGAACATCTCTCTTTTATGGACTTCTCTCTCTCTCTGTCTTTTTGGAATGTACATTAAAGTTTACTTTTTTCACACAGCTTATTCTTGCCTGGAGATTCCAATTGGCTACAAAACCTCCTTGCACCTACTTTCCCTGAAAACCAACCCTGTGAGGTAGGGAGAGCAGAGAGGGCGAGAGGTCTCTCGGTCCTACGAGCATGCCAATAGTTGGGAACTGGTGATCCAAGTTGGATTTTAGGAGCACCTTTCTGTTGTTCGGGGTGAAGCCTCGTTCGGCTTCTCGGCCTTGCCGTTGGCCGAAGGTGGGTGGGTGGACAAGCTGTGATGGAGCGCTGAATTGTTGTCAAACGTCCACCCGAAACCACCTAAAAGCAGCGAGATTTGGGAACACACTTCAGGATCCATTATGTTCTAACGGTGCCTTTTGGTGGAGTTCGAAGTAGGAGATACATATTAATGACTTCTGATTCAGCATTGTTCCGCTCGATTCCAGCTCAGCCTTCAGGGCTTAGACGGCCCACCCATCATCCTCTCTCCCTTTAAAAACAAATGGGTGGTGTTTTTTTGGGGGGGGGTGGGGGGGGAGAGGCATAAGCGGCTTTATTTCAGCTGCCAGCTCAACAGGACTACACACCCATCATCCCCCACTCTTCTCTCTTTCTCTGACCCCCGACAACTACTGGCTAACCTTTACGGTACACAAATCATTGTCTTGGCCACCAGCCTGACCCAGCCTCCTTCCCCATCAGCCAAAGATGATGGGAGAGGGAGTCGAACCCACGCCAAGGGTGCCCAGGGGCCCTGTTCATTGTTAGTGTGTCCATAGAATGCAGAAGACACCAGGCTGCGAACTGGTGTCAATATTCCAGCTCACGGCCGTATACAGGGCACAGAGTCAGTGGGAAATTAAAGGGCAGCTGATTTCACATCCTATTTCTCAACATACTTGGCGTGCACCCTCAGTGTTTATAAATATCCCGTCGGTCTGCTTTTAGGCCCCGGCGTGGGTGTGATTCACTGCCCCGTGCTCTCAGCTTACGCGTCCGATGTTATCCATCTGACGCCTCCGTTCTGGAACGTGGGAGCTAGTCCTGGACCTTCTACCAGCCCCGCCCAACCAAAGATACATGTGTGGCGGAAATCAATGTTTCCTGCTTGGCCCCCAAATGCAACTTCCCTGGAGAGTGACATCTGTCTTGCAATAAAACCAACCGCAAACGGCCCGTTTGTGGTTGGGGTGACCTGGGTCTCTAGATGTCCATTCGTGGATCTTGGACTGGCACCCAAATTTATTTTCTTATAAAAACAGTTTAAAAAAAGCTCTATTGCACCCTCCAGTGGTGAATTTTATATCTAGATTTTACCCCCAATGGGGAAGAATTCAAATCCCCTAAGTCTGGCTTATATTCAAGGACAGTTTTAAGCTAAGAGAAGTGGATATTTTGGGATCTCACTTGTCTTCAGGCAGGGGTCCCACCTGACACTAGAAATTTGCTCCTCCCCAAAATGTCTGAACTGACAGAGAGCTCAGCATTAGAAGAAACCCATAAGAACCAGATGACATTGGGTTGTCACATCACAGATTTTCTGTGCCTCTGTTTTCGGCTGCCTTAGTTTTGCTGTTGAGCAGCTTTGTTCATTCCCGGCGGCCCCAACGCACTGCTGGAACTGCGTCTCTACAACATGGGCTGCGTTCCCCTTATCCAAAAGACAGATTCTCCCCAAAACTGAGTCCGGTTTGACCTTGAAGGTGCGTCAGCGTCCTGTTTTCACCGTGGCCCTTGGCCTCCCTGCCTCCGTGTTGTCACAGCAAAGTTTTTGGGTGACGTATCTGAGCCACTTACAGCTGTCATGGTTTATTTTGGCTGGCTTGGATCGAGAGGATATTTCATTCCAACGGGAGAGTGAGAGGCTGTCCTATTTATAAACCGCCCGCAGGCCGAAGGGATGAGGTTGGGGAGAGAACAGGCCAGATCCTCGTCTCGTGGTGCTGCTTACAGCAAGGTGACTTAACCAGGCGGGTTTGATACAGGTGCCACTTCAGGAGGATGCTTCAAGGCATAAATATGTCCCCTGGGTGGGAGCGCAGATAAAAAGGCACACCGATCACGGAGCGCAGCAGACGATCAGTCTCAGTGGACAGAGGCAGAGGAGAGAGACCAGGCCACGAGGAAGGAGGCCACGTTTTGCTTTTTGGGCCCGAGACATGTTGTGCCGGTTGAACCTCGCCGCTCCCCGGAGCTCCCTGCGTAGCCGCGCCTTGTGGCCCCGCCCGGGCTCTCTGTTTGACGAACTGGAACGGGAAATGGACACCATGTGGGAACTCCTGGCTGGCAACTGGCGGCCCACGGCCAGCAGCACGAGCACCACCACCACCACCACGGTCCGCCGGGAAGCTGGGCACACGTCTCCAGCCGCCAGCCCCAACAGGGCCTTCGCCGTCAGCCAAGACATGGCCGGGTTCGACCCCCAGGAGCTGGTGGTGAAGCTGGTAGGGGAGAAGGTGGTGCTGACGGGGAAACGGGCCACGCGGACCCCTGAGGGCCCTTTCCGCTACGAGCTTTTCCGCCGAGAGTGGGACGTGCCGGACACCGTCGACCGGGAGCGCCTGAGCTGCTTCATTTCTCGAGACGGGGAGCTGCACATCGAAGCCCCCGCGGCTGAACCCGCCGCCCGGACGGTCCCCATCGTGGTCAACCGGGCGGGCCAGGCCGCGGCCGAAGAAGCACCGCCCGCCCCCGTGGCCAGTGACCGGGCCCAAGGGTGACAGAGAGAGCGCCGGAGAGACTGAACAAAATGGACTGCCTTTAATTTATCTATTTATTTATTTTAGAGCTTCCTTGTTCGCCAGTTTGGAAATCCATGAATAAATGTTTTAAAGTTACGAATCCTTGTTTTGGAGATTGATTTCACCGGGACCCAGGAGGTTAAGTATGTGCAGGGGGGAAAGGGGTCATGTGGTGTAGTAGTTAGAGCTACTCAGGGGAGTAGATCTAACTTGGCCTCTAAACCCACAAGGGGGTCCCAAGGGCTCATCATCATCTCTCAGCCTGAGCTACACAGCAGGGTTGTTGTGATAAAAAGGCAGGAGGGGAGATAATAATGTTTCCATCCCGGATCATGGGAAGAAAGGCAGGAACACTGAGCCTCGTGGCGCAGTGGTTAAATGCCTGTCCTGCAGGTAAAACTGTGCTCACGACCTGGGGGGTTCAATCCCTGGTAGCAGGCTCAAGGTTCACTCAGCCTTCCATCCTTCCGAGGTCGGTAAAATGAGTACCCAGCTTGCTTGGAGGAGGGGCAATGTGTAGCCTGCATTACTGTCATTAAAACTGTAAACCGCCCAGAAACTACTTGTAGTGGTATGGGGCGGTATATAAGCAGAACACTTTGCTTTTTCAAATAAATACTAATTTTTCAAGTCTCTGCTGGGCCTTTAGAAAAACCCGGCGACGGCTCTCAGAAACGTTTTGAGGGGAGGGTTGGCATTTTCAAAACAGAGGTGCAAGGTTTATTGCTTATTAAAATATCCTTTTCCCTGATCTGCCTCTGACCTGTTGATCATAACAAAGGGATTTTTGGTAATCACCAAAATGAGGAAATATTTAGGGTGAAATGCTGAGCCCCTCTTTGAGCCAAATTTGACCTCCTGCATCCTATTTACATCTTTCTTTCTTTCTTTCTTTCTTTCTTTCTTTCTTTCTTTCTTTCTTTCTTTCTTTCTTTCTTTCTTTCTTTCTTTCTTTCTTTCTTTTCTTTCTTTCTTTCTTTCTTTCTTTCTTTGTCTGTCTGTCTGTCTTCCTTCCTTCCCCTCCATTTCTTTCTTTCTTTCTTTCACTTTCTTTCTTTCTTTTTCTTTCTGCCAGACTACTCCACTTTAATACCACTTTTCCTCCTCCCTCCACTCCCACTGTTATCTCCAGTGCAATACCCGGGAACCAGGGCTCTCAACCACAACCCATACAAAGGCCCAATAAATCGTGTGCGTATTCATTGCATCTAATCACAGCAATTGCGCGCACGGGTTTTAGAAAGCAAAGGTGGCTGCATTCTCTTGGGTTTCTCAAGGATGAGAAATCTTTTGCCACTTGGTGGAGCTAAATGCAAAGCAGAGGGGGGGGGGATCATGTTTTTTCTCTCCATCACGCCTGGGGTTTATAAATGATGCAACAGAGTGTAAGAGGAAGTCCAGGAATTTCTGCTACTTCCTAGGATTTTTCCCCCTTTCAAGGCAGAACAAGATTGATGGATGGATGGATGGATCGGATGTCTATACGCTCCATCTAAACTACTGGAGATTTGAGATGTAGCCATGTGGGTTGGAGGCTGTGTTTGGTTCTATTTTTACGGGAATCTAAGCGTAGTAAAGTTGTGGGGGGTGTTTGGACTCCAGCTCCCATGGCCCTCTGGCAAGTATGCCGGCTGGGAACTGTAATCTGTACAACCACCACCAAAAACCCTTCCAGAAAAGGAGAGGGTGGATTATTAATCCTTCCAGCTAGTCTAGAGAGGATAGGGGTCGGGAAAATACACTGTACATTATCTCAGTAGTCACATCGGGAGAGGTAGAAGGCAGGAGGAGATGAGGACGGCTGCATGGTGAGACACCCAGACTTCTCTGAGGAAGCCACGACTTCTGAGGAGTCAAGACCTCCACAGGGCCTTCAGGAAGCCCTCCATTCACGCAGGCACCCTAAAATAGAAACGACCGGACGGCCCAGAACAATAAATATACCCCTTGACCCTAAACTGGGAACTTTAAAAAAAAATCCTGGCACCCTGACTTTCTTTATGCGGTGCTTTCTTTGGAATAAAAAAAAGCCCCCTGGAGTCTCGTAACAAGGTATTTCTTTTGTTTCCAAAAATATGCCAGGGAGATGTATCCGTTTGGCTGATTGATTTGTAAATAAATGAAATCTATCCCTCTATACAAAACACCTTTCTTTGTATCTATCGGCAGTTCCTTGCTTGCTTCTGTCCTATCACTCTCTCTCCCTTCATAATCTATCTTTCTTTTCTTTCTTTCTTTCTTTCTTTCTTTCTTTCTTTCTTTCTTTCTTTTTTTTCCCTCCCTTTCTTTCTTTCTTTTTGTTCTATCAATCAATCTACTGTATCTCTTTTTTCTTTTCTTTTCTTTCTTTCTTTCCTTCCTTCCCTCCCCCCCCCCTCGGCACCAGAAATACACAATCTTTTGGAGCAGAAGAGTCCCAAATATAAATTTTGGAGCAGAAGGGCAAACACCTGCTTGCCTTATCTCCCTTTCCGTGACCCCCAAATCCCCCACGTTCGGCCTCAAAGTCGGTGTGGCTAGGTTGTCGTTTCCCTTCCCCTAATCTTTGCACAGGACGTCAACATGTTGTGTCCCTGAGCGCGAGAAAAACATATCCCTCCCTCCCCCCCCCTCTGTATTTTTCTTTTCTTTTTCTTTCTAGGAGCTGCTAGAAATGCCTCGCCTTTCCTTTTTTCAGTTTCTCGAGCCGGTTTTTCAAGGCATTCAGAAGGTTGGAGGTTTTGATTTTATTAAACCCCCTCCTCACACCCACACACAACCCCTCTGGCTTGTTTTGGAGGCGTCTGGAAGGACCGCCTTCCTTCCAGGCGGGCATGGAAAGCTCTTGCACTGCGTTTGCGTCAGGCTGGGACCCGGTCCAAAGACCTCCCTAAGGCCGGGCTCGTGGCCTTATAAAAAGCAGCTGCGTGGCCTGTGAAGAAGCCGAGACAGAGAGAGACAGAGAGAAGAAAGAGGAAGATTATTCCAGCCGGAAAAAGAATTTGCTGCCTTGCCATGGCAAATTATTCGCGCTATTTGCTGCGGATGCTCCCCGTGCACCGCTGGCCACGCACCGGGTTTGGTTCTGCGTGGCTGAGCGCTGTGCAGCCGTCCGAACGGCTCCTGTGGCCTTCCGGGGGCCGCCACAGCTTCGTGGACCAGATGATGGCCGACATGGAGCATCAGTTCCACGAGATGGAGAAGCTGAGCCGGGCCTTGTTCCAGGCCACACCGCCGCTCTTGGCCTGGGAGCGCGTGGACCGGCCGCCACGCCAGGTGGACCAGGAGGGCGGCGAAGCCGGGGCCGTCAAGAAGGCCGAGGGCTACCGCTTTGCCGTGGACGTGGCCGGGTTCGCGCCGGAGGAGATGGCGGTCAAGCTGGATGGGCGGAGGGTGACGGTGGTGGCCCGGCGCCACAAGGAGAGCCACGGAGAGGACGCCGGGTACTGGGAAGAACAGAAAGAGTTGAGGCGGGAGATACTCTTTCCCGACGACGTGGACCTGGACGGTGTCACCTGCTCCCTGGCCTCCGACGGGCAGCTGTGCATTGAGGCGCCACGCCTGGCCACGGCCACGGGAAAAACCATCCCCATCGACGTGAAGCCGGCCGGACCGGAGGCATCCGGCGGAGAAGACCAACAGGAGAAGCCAAAGGACTCCTGAAACCTGTGACATCTCACTGAATCCAGGGCTCCTGCCACGGCCACGTGTCCCCCACAGTGGCTCCGTGGCCCTTTAGCGTCTCTTTCCGATCCCCCCTCTCTCAAGCCTGGATTTCAAGCTGATTTGTGACTTTTGCTTTGTGTGCGAATAAATCTTATGTTTATTATATTTTCTCACTCTGCGGCTGCCTTTGTTTGGTCATCATCCTCTTTGGGTCTGTGGGTTAGGCTGTCCGTAAGGGTACAGCCAGGGCCGGCCTTCTGGGTGCCGCTCCTGCCGCTCCCATCATCCCCCACCCACCCAGGGCTGGTGGGATCTGTAGTCCAGCCAGAGCTGGGAGGATGCAAATCCCTCGGGTTAAAGAGGTAAGGTGGGAATGCCGAGACTTAGACAGGAGGTTGTAAAATTGATTCCCCCCCCTCAGCGAATGGAGCATTATATTATCATGTGGAAATCTGACCTCTGCTGTTAACAATTTAACGTGATAAGAAGGTAGGAAATTCTGGTCCTGGATCGCTCCGAGGTTTAGTGAGGGCAGCTCGCCTTCCGTACTTGAAAATGGGACAGGTCCCCCAGGCCCCAGATGTTACGGGACTACATCTCCCATCATTCTGGCGGGCTACGGAAAGTCAGGGCCAAAACACAATAGAATTGGGGTGGGCTGGATCTGGACTGTTTTAGCCCATGGCAGACTCCTGGGGGGGGGGGGTCCCCCAAATCCACTGGGCGTTGACTTCCCTGCCCCCTCCCACCCCACCCCCTTTGTACCTCCCAAACCATCTCAGACTACAAAACCCATTTGCCTCCACCAAGGCGACGAATCGGCAAAGCGGCACCGATCCGGAACTCGTTAGGGTTCGCTTCCTCAGCGGGGTCGTTACTTTGGGCTCCCTGCTTTTCTCCCTCTGGGAATGATCCCAGCCACGGCGGCCGAAGCACGCCCGAGGGGCGGCTTCATTCAAACCCGGTACCCGGCGGGGAGCAGCCCCTGCGGCTCAACAAGTTTTAAAACCGAACCAAGGCCAACCGACAAGCGAGAGAGGAGAGAGACAGCCACACAGCAGGTTGTGAGTTGTGAGTGTGCGTGTGCGTGATCTTTACGCCCCTGCAAGGGAGGAACCGCAGAGATCGGAACCCACCACCTGCAGGACATAAAACCAGGAATCCAAAGTGTGGTTGTCGGAGCGGCTGGCTCCGACCCCCTCCCTTAATCCGGGGGTCAGTGAGGCTGGTCCCTGAACCTCCCATTGCAACACAAGGGGGACACAGGCGAAATGATCCAGACGAGAAGCCAGAGGGAGATCCGATCGGGGCCCAGATCCGTAGCTGATCCCACCCCACCACCCCCTAACGTCCTCAGCCCTGATCCACCTTATCTGTGGCCTGCGAGCCCGTCTCCGGCAGCGGGTTGAAAAGATGAGACCGGAGGGGCCCAAACCCAACCTCGCTCGGTGCCGTCCATAGCTCCCGGGTTTCTGTCATCGGTTCTCGGCGCCTTTCTGGGTTTTATTACTTGAAACTTCATCTCGCCCGTGGAAAAAAACATCGGGCTGTAGGTTCGCTCCTTCTTGCCGCAGCCTGCAGGTCCCCCCTCCTTCCCCCAAAAACAAACCCCCCAAAAGCCGGGGAGAAAAATCTGTGCGTCGTTTAAGAAAGGGAGGGTCGGTACTAGAACAAGAAACCAAGAAGACACCAGCGGAGGCAGTGGGAGATTTTTTTTTCCAATCCCCCCCCCCCGCGACCTCTTGCCACCACTCCGGCCAGTCTTTGGGAGGGGAGGGGGGGTGCAAAAGACACTCTGGGTTCTTCAAAGTCCCGTTTCCCGTGGTCCGTGGCCTCCTCGGTGGACAGTCCCCAAGGTTCAGTGCCCGCGATTTCCCCCGGGCCGATCCGGAAGTCCAAAACGGCGCAAGACACACTCGCCCCTTTTGGGAGAGGGCTGGCTCTTTTTTGGTGGTGGTGGTGGTGGTGGGGGAGAGGCAGAACGTGGTCAGCCTGCCTAGTTTCTTGCAGCAATGACGACCGAGAGGGCCACGCCGCCCAGGGCCACGGCCGTGGCGCCAAAGAGCCATTTCCAGGGGATCGACTGTGGAAGGGGAGGGTGGGGGAAGAGAGATAGAAATGGGAAAATATGCATTATTAGGATGGAGGCAAAACACGCCAGCTGCGCTGTATTATTTCAGAGCCTGGACTGACAGATGTGGTGAGTGGATTTCCGTGGCAAAAGCCACAAACATTTCAGGCGAAACAACAACAACAACAACAACAACAACAACCTTAGAATTCTATCAAGCGGTTCACACGTTCATATGTTTCCCTCTTAGTGTTGGCCATTTCTAGATCCCTGGGGTTTGGATTCAGTTAGGGGTTCTCCACCACCACCACCACGGGCACACTGCCATTAAGAGCCGTTTGCCGACAAAAAGACCCGCTCCGACTCCAGAAAGGAATAAAAAGAATGGGTTCGCTGAGCCGGTTCGACCCTGTTTGAGCCACCCCTCCCAAAGGGTGCCTCGTGATCTCTGGCCTCCATGCATAGGGTTGGCGCTCCCCGCCACTTACCCGGGGTGTCTTGTCTTTGCATTTGGCCGGGGGGCCACCCGACCCTGTGTTCCCCAGCATCTTTCGGTACATCTCCGTCTCCACGCTCTTCTGGTCGGCGTGCTTCTTGGCGACCTTGGACAACTCAGCGTGGATGGTCTGGAAAAAGAGAGAGAAAGAAAGAGAGAGTGGGAGATAGCCGAGATCTCTCCGGTCACATTCCCAAGAGTGCAACGATCCTCCTTCTTGTCCGCCTCTAGGGTTTTATCTTCCACCGAGCATCTCCGAAAAGAACCAGATTCCCTGCAACACTGCACAGAAACAAACAAAAACCTCTCCCAAACGAGATTTAAACATTTATAGGAAGTCTGCTTTTCTAGGGCCCTCGATTATGATTCATAAAAAAGGGGGCAGAGTATAAGCTAAAAGAAACATAACTAGGGCGAAGTAAAATATTCCCGCGGAGCTGGAAAGACGTCTGGCGAGTTGAGTGTGAATTCTCTGCCTACTTTTTAACGGGTTAAAAACAACCGCCGCCAATAAGTATTGGTGGAGTTCCTATCTGCGGTTTGGGTCTCTGGCTGGGGGGACAGTGGTCGGAAGTTCGAATCCTCCCACGGGGGGGGGGCTCCTTGACCAGGGCTGGATTGGATGACCTCACGGGTCCCTTCCAGCTTTTGCCGTTCTAAGATTATTATTGAGGAATGGGCTGGACAGTTCACCCTAACCACAACTCCCAGAATTCTAAGCTTAGATTGCCAATGGCAAAGGACTGTGGGAGTTGCTGTCCAAAACATCTGGAGGGCCAAAGTTTGGACATGGCCTGCCCTAACCCTAACCCTAACCCTAACCCTAAGCCTAACTAAGGCAAAGGCAAAGGCAAAGGGTAAGGCGAAGGCGAAGGCTAACCCTAACCGTAAGCCTAAAGCCAAGCCTAAGACTAAGACTAAGGCTAAGCCTAAACCTAAGCCTAACCTTAACCGTAACCCTACCCCGCCCCCCCAAAAAACACCTTACCTTGTTGGACGGCTCCAGCTTCAAGGCGGCTTTAAGAATCGGGATTGCCTCGCTATACTCCCCTTGCTGGGCCAGGACCTGCGGGAGCAAAGAGGGCTCAAAAGACGCCAGGGACCACAAAAGGTAGGACGTTCTACTTCAGATCAATCAGGTCCCGGATCCCGTACCACCTGGCAGCGGCTCTGGGGCTCCTGATTTGTTCTGACAGATGTTTCCACCAGGCACGCTGCTGTGGATAGCTCCGAGGTGTCGGTTCCTGGCTGCGGAGCCGACGGTCAAGGGTTTGAATCCCCAGTGGGGCCTCTGTAGATTATCTCTACGGTCGCTTCTGGCCGTTCTAAGATTATTGTGTCCCTTCCCCCCCCGCCCCTTGGAAGGAAGAGGCGATGGATGGATCCGTTGCCTTTAAGCCATCAGATCAACCCCCCTACCCCCCGTGGGTGGAGTTTGAACAATGCTCATCTCCAGAGTCTAGATGGTTTACAAGACACTGCTCATCGGCGGAGGGAGAGGTTGGAAGTTTGATCTGCAATGTTGAGATTTTTATATATATATATATATATATATCTATATATATATATATATATATATTATATATATATATATATATATATATATTTATATAATTTAAACACCGACCTTTCCCTTCCGGAAAAGCGCCTTGACGTTGTCCGGCTGCTGTTCCAGGACCTGGTTGCAAGACCGCAAGGCAGCCTCGTAATGATCCAGCTTCAACTGGGACGCCGCCAAGTTGTTCAGGCATTTTATCTTCACCTCGGCCAGGTCAGCCTCTTCCTCGGGGCTGAAGTCCACTGCGGGGAGGAAAAAGGGAGAGTCATGGGGGGGTGTTGGCGTCATCGTCCAGAGAGAGACGTGCTCATCGTGATGGTCAGCTTTTATTATTCCTCCGGCTTGACCCCACATGCCACTCTGCGGCGGGGAAAGCTTATACAGTAGGACCAACCCCGGTGGATACTGAAAACCGTGGATAATAGCAACATAACATAAAATCTGTACAACATAACAAATTCCAGAGAGAGGGGAAATTTGCTCTAACAGAATCGTCTATGGGGCGAATCCATACAACATTAAAATGGTTGCGATTAGGGATTACTCTGTTTTAATTTCCTATGGGAAATTTGTATAAAGGAAAATTTACTTCACATAATTTCATTTGGAACGAATTAATTCCTTTATACAAGGTACCACTGTATTTTTTTTCTTTTCGCCATGCATTAACAAAAGTGGCCGCTCAAGGGCGCCAGAGAGCACGCGATGCATTCTTTATCCACAAGAAGTGCTCTGCTTCCCTCTAGTGGCCAGGTCTGATAAATACATGGTGGAAAATGTTTTGTTTTGTTTTCTTTTCTTTTAATTTTTTAATATTATTCCATCATGGCTAAGTGAACCCGTGGATACCCGTTCGGTGGTCCCAGAGGTCCTAATGTATGTTGTTGTTCAAATGAGCCTCAAGGCGCTAGTCCTCAGTTTTTTTTTAGGGCCTGATATTTAGGAGGAGGGAGTTGGGGCGGGGAAGGGGAGGTCACCTTTAGAACTGGAGCCGACAATTTTGAGGGCGATGTCGTAGGAGTTGACGGCCAGGAAGTAGTCCCCGCGCTGGTAGTGGCTGTTGCCACGCTCCCTCTTCCGGTTCGCCAGCTCCGCCTTCTCTTTCCCGCTCAGCAGCTCCAAATCGGGGGCGTCCCGGGCCGAGAGCAGCTCCACCTCAAAGGCCATGGAAGCTTCCGGAGGGATGTCGGGGCTCCTGTCCAGGCAGAGGGAGAAAAACCTTACACCGGAAACTTTGGGGCTCCGATCAAAACCCTGCTGCCTCCGTGTCCAATCCATCTCTGTCTTCTATTGTATTTAAAACACTTCTGCCCCCACGATTCTCCTTAGAAAGCATCCAAGGCTGCTTATGAGCCTCGTGGCACAGTGGTTAAATGCCTGTCCTGCAGGTAAAACTGTGCTCACGACCTGGGGGTTCAATCCCAGGTAGCAGCCGGCTCATGGTTGTCTCAGCCTTCCATCCTTCTGAGGTCAGTAAAATGAGTACCCAGCTTGCTGGGGGAGGGGGGCAATGTGTAGCCTGCATTACTGTAATTAAAAACTGTAACCCGCCCAGAGACTACTTGGAAGTGGTATGGGGCGGTATATAAGCAGACCACTGTGCTTTTTGCTTTATGCCATCGTTGAAAAGGCAACATTTAAAAGCTAAAAACCCTCAGATATATATTTTTTGAAGAGAATAAAACTCCTATTAAAAAGGGGTAAACGGAACTTGACCCTGAAAACACGAGCACAGTAATCGACTTAAAGAGTTCCTGAATCGGGGGGGGGGGGGGGGGGGGGGTCAATTAGCATCTCGCCAACTCTTCCCCCTCCGGCCCATCGCTTTAATGTGAACTCCAAAGTGCTTAAACGTGACAGCGACTTTGGAAGGCGTTTCAAATTGATACGATGGCTGTTAATCGCTTTCCCTTTCTGCAGTGGAGCTATTGTTCTGGTTTTGTGTCCTGTTGGGTTATTCCTGGTTTTATGCTGTGACCCTCCCTGAGTGGCCCTATATAGATAGATAGATAGATAGATAGATAGATAGATAGATAGATAGATAGATAGATAGATAGATAGATAGATAGATAGATAGATGCACAAATAGATAAACCTTCTCAAATTCCACCTCCACCTTCTCCTGCTTTTGATTCTGGCTCTGCCTATTTCGGGCAGAAAAAGGCAGCCCTTGATCCAGAGTTGGGGGGATCAAGAGAGAGAGAGAGAGAGAGAGAGAGAGAGAGAGAGAGAGAGAGAGAGAGAGAGAGAGAGAGAGAGAGAGAGAGAGAGAGAGACGGGGGGCAGTTTTCCTCCCCTGCCCACCGTACGCACCTCCCCTGCGGGCCGTAACAGTATTTTGCATCGGAGAGAATCAGGGCCACTTCACCCATTTCCATCAGTTGTACGCAGAGGTCCAGGGCCTGCCCAGTCAGAGGATGGAAGCAGACAATTAGCAGGACAATCAGCCCACCCACACCTCCCTTGGGGGTGAGGTCTTTTGAAACGGACCCAGACTTGGGAGTCTGGACTAGATCCCAAAGACTTGGACTTGGGACTTGACACTAAAGGCTTGGACTTGGGACCAAAGACTTGGACTTGGGACTTGGTATAAAAGACTTGGGACTTGACACTAAAGACTTGGGACTTGGCACTAAAGACTTGGTATAAAAGTCTTGGGACTTGACACTAAAGACTTAGGACTTGGCACTAAAGACTTGGTATAAAAGTCTTGGGACTTGACACTAAAGACTAGGACTTGGGACTTGGTGCCAAAGACCTGGACTTGAGACTTTGGCCCTCATGAAGGATATAAGCCACGGAAGCATTCTCGGGACAGACCCTTTCCTCAACCCCGAAAGGGCCTGGCCGCACCTGGATGACATCGCAATCCCCCAGCGTGAAGGTGAGCGCTGACGCTTCTTCTACCGCCGAGCCATCTTCCAGGGTGGCTTTCAGCCGTACGGTGACCTCCTGCCCCTTGACCGGCCGGCTTTCTCGGCCCTGACCGGTGATCAGCACTTTTTTCTTCAATAACCCATTTGCTGGTGGAGAAAAGCGAGAAACCAAACCCATCAGTGGGACAGACCTGGAGGGGGGGGGGCAACCTGACGATTCTAGGATCGCCAGTCAATCAAGGGAAACGGAGAGGAGGGAGACAGGGACCAAGGGGACAAGAACCAAGCAGAGGTTCCCTAGTGGTTAAAGCCGAACAGAGGGGGGGGGAACCCTCCCACCTAATATGTCCAGCCACTCCGGTGAGGACTCCGTGCCCTCCTCCGCAGGGGTCTCTGAGGCGGACCCTTGCCCGTCTTTCGAGGGCTCTCCGGGCGGGACGTCCTCCAGCGGGGGCATCCCGCTCATGTCCTCATCACCGCCATCCTCCTCCTCCTCTTCCTCGTTCTCCAGGACTTCGAAATCTTCCCCGTTGTCTGTCGACGAGGTGCCGGGCTTGGCCGGCTCCGGGGCGGTCAGGTCAAGGAGGCTGGCGCCGGCCCAATCGGGGAGAGACCCCGTCCGAGCTGCTGTCGCCCTCGGAAGCCATGGTGGCCGCGGCGGCGGGGGCGGATCAGCGGATCTGAAAAGTCAATGTTGCGTAGAGTCAGGTCTTCTTCGTCTTAGTGCCAAAAGAAGGAAAGGGGTACCCTAGAGGTCATCCAATCAATCCCCTTCCAGGGAGGCCCACGTAGGGGATTTGAACTCGCAACCTCTGGTTCCCTCCTGGGGCCTCCTTGCAGTCTCTGGCTCCAGATACCTCGAAACCCCTTAAATATCCAGTCATAATCCAATTTATTCCTCTTTGTTACCATACTTTGGGGGGGGGGAATGCATTGCATTTCTCAAAGAAAGTTCTGGATTAATTACTTTAATTTTTTAAAACTCTCTTCTAATTGTTGTTGGGTATTTCTCCTCCTTATTTTTATTATTATTGTCCTTTTAATTATTATTATTATTATATTGCAGATTTCCTGTGCTTTTTATTATGTTCCCTCTGGGAAATTGGCATGGTATATCAATATAAAAATAAATAAATAAATAAATAAAATCTTTGAGAGGAGCCCAGGAAAGTAGATCTTGTCCTGTCTCGAAATCCAGAAAGGAAAGCCACTTTTCAGAGTTAACAGCGACACAGAAAAGCCCTGGCTCTTCCCTTTTGCATCCGAGGTGGTGAGCGTGAATTTCTCCTCCACATTTCCTGTGGCATCCGCTAAGTCAGGCAAACCCAAACGTCAGCCCTCCTGATGTTTTGGACCACAACTCCCAGAATTCCAAGCCTGTATTCCCAATGGCAAAGGGCTGTGGGAGTTGTGGTCCAAAACATCTGGAGGGCCAAAGTTTGGACACGCCTGCTCTAAGTAAATGCACCAGGGCTGCTGAATTCGCATCCTCCCCCAGTCGGGGAGAAAGGAAAACAACACCCAGGCTCCCCGGAGGGGTTGCAACGCCTCTCGTAGAACAAGTCCAGGTGGGTTGTGGGCCGGCATTGGCCGGGCCCAGAGGAGATTTTAAAACAACAAACGGGACTTTTAAATTCAGCAGGCAGGGGTGCAGATGAAGGAACAATATGGGAACTGATGGGTCTACCCAATGGCCCAGCTGGCCTCCTGCCCTGTCCTCAAGTGGCCATTTCCCCCGAGGGGAGAAGCTTAGAGACTGGGAGAGGAGAACAGACAAAAGAAAATATTTTTTTTTTACCCAGCGTGTTGTTAGTCTGTGGAACTCCCTGCCACAGGAGGTGGGGATAGCATCTCGCCTGGATGCCTTCAAAAGGGGGATGGGACAGATTCCTGGAGGAAAAGTCCATCCCAGGTGACAAACCATGATGGAGATATGTGTCATCGCCAGGCTTAAAACTGGGGTTCTGCAAGGGCCAGATGCAGGGGAGTGGGATCAGGAGACAGAGATCTAGTCTGGTGTGCTCCCAAATGCATCTGTTGGGGCCACTGTGAGATACAGGAAGCTGGACTAGATGGGCCTTTGGCCTGATCCAGCAGGGCTCTTCTTATGTTCTTATCTATATATGATTCTAAACAGACCCATAACCCTTTTTCCTCCTCTCTGCATTGCATTCTTTTCAACCTAAGGGCCAAGGCCCAACTTTCTTTTATGCTAATAGCTTGCACGCCAGGCATACCCACAAGAGAAACTGGTTGGTTTGTGAAGCCATGTGGAACTCCCTGCTACAAGATCTAAGCCCAGATGGCATCACACACACACACACACACACACACACACACACACACACACACACCAAAAAGAGAGAGGCAATAATAATAATTAAATTCAGCTAAAACACACAGAGAAGTTGCCATGTCCACCCTACATCCACACATAAACAGAACTGCCTTGCACTTTTTAAAAAATACTCCAAAATGCAAACTCTATGTCCACTAGGCAAAACACGTGTGCTGCAGCCTTATAAAAAGATCCAGAATATATATTTTCAAATAATAAAGGACAACCTCACACTAAAAACAGCCCGCAGACTCTCCGTCCTAATGTTTATTGCATTTCTTTTTTCCTGTTAGTGCCAAATCAAAAAGATGGAGGCGGGCTTAACATGCAGCTCTCCAAACCAAGGATTATGCCTTGATGAAGCCGGGAGGACCGGCATCTTTGTTGGGGGAGAAATATATAAAGAAATAAAAATAAAACAGCAACAGAAACCTAAAAGCTGTAGGATTATGCCCTACAGAAAACGTCTTTACTGGGAATTAATTCCTCCCATGGTCTAGGACAGAATGATTTCAGAGCAAGCACCCTTAGGATCTAGGCCATAAAAGATTTGAAAGATTACAGGGTTTAAAATAAGCAAGCTCTCGGTTTTGGGGGTGGATTTTTTTTTTTTAGAGATTAAAAACCTGAATCAACAAGGTGGAGAATTTAGGGTGCTAAGAGGCCCTTCTTGGCTCAGAACTGCTTGCCGGAAAAAAACACCAGAGTGGCCTTGTTGTTTTCCCAGCCTTAAAATAAAAAAAAATCAAATATCACACCCCCAAATGTCTTGACAGGAGGGCGCCCGAGATCTCTGTATTTTGGGGGCTGGAAAAAAAGGAAGGACAGATGGGGAGGGAGGGGGGGAGGAAGGAAGGAAGCGGAAGAATTGACCAGAATTGACCAAAGGAGGATCAAAACAAATAAATACCTCATAAGATTTTGGGGGTTTCAACAGCAAGAGGCGTGCTTTGGAAACCCGACAGGTCTCCTTGCCTGCGGTTTGATCGCCTACCTTTTTAGGGTTCCCCCTCCAAACACGAGGATTAAATAACCCAGCATCGCAAAACCGCCACATCCCTATGGGGAGGGGATCTCTCCAAAATAAGAAGGATAAACTCTCTCCAAACTGGAGATGGCCGGCGCCTGGGTACCCCCTTTCCCTGCTTTCCGGGGTGGATCATGGGTGGGGGAACACTCACCTGGGCTCGGGACGGGTCCCTGGGCCCGGAAGGGTGTTTCTCCTTCTCCTCTTCTGAGTTGGCTCAGCTGACTGCCGGAGATGCAGCCCATAGGTCGTGGGAACGGGTTCTTCCCCCTTCTTTTGCACCCTGGGAAGACGGCCCTCTTAAAGGGACTGGAGAAGGAAGCAAAGAAAGGGAGAGAAAAAAAGTAGCCAAAATATAGTATATAGTGTATATATATATACATAGAGAGAGAGAGAAAGAGAGAGAGAAATCTTGCATTGCAACTAACTTGCAAAAAAAAATCAGAAGGGCAACAGAAAAAAATAGCCCACTGACTTGCAAAGAAGGGCAAAACTGGAGAAGGGAAGAAAGAAAAGGAGAAAAAAGTAGCCAAAAATATATGTATCCAGTACAGAATATATATACAGTATATATATATATATATAGAGAGAGAGAGAAATCTTGCATTGCAACTAACTTGCAAAAATTGCAACAGAGCAGAAGGGATCGGAAGGGAAGCAAAGAAAAAAGTAGCCAAAAATATATGTATCCAGTACGGAATATATATACAGTATATATATAGAGAGAGAAATCTTGCATTGCAACTAACTTGCAAAAATTGCAACAGAGCAGAAGGGATCGGAAGGGAAGCAAAGAAAAAAAGTAGCCAAAATATATGTATCCAGTACGGAATATATAGATAGATAGATAGATAGATAGATAGATAGATAGCTAGATAGATAGATAGATAGATAAGAGAGAGAGAGAGAGAGAGAGAGAGAGAGAGAGAGAGACTTGCAAAAATTGCAACAGAGCAGAAGGGATCGGAAGGGAAGCAAAGAAAAAAGTAGCGGGCGGTTCACATAAAAATATCCAGTACATAATATATATATACAGTATATATATAGAGAGAAATCTTGCATTGCAACTAACTTGCAAAAATAGCAACGGAGCAGAAGGAGCTGGAGAGGAAGCCAAAGAAATGGAAGAAAAAGTAACCCATTTTTTTGCAGCTCACTTGCAAAAATGGCAACAGATCCGAAGTAGCCAGGTTGTTGGGGCCTGTGACCCAGCTGAGATATTTTGCAAATAAAGAGATCTGCCCATGGAAATGGTTTTGGGTGCTGGAGGTTGGCGTGTTTCCCTTCCAACCCTGGTTTATTTTTCATATTTTGTTTTATTTTATTTTCAGCGGTCGGTCCGTTCCCCCCCCCCCCCCCCCCCCTTGGCTGCATCTAACTGGAGTGCATGGGTTTGGGTTGGGTTTTTTAAAAACCTCCCCCCAAATGTAATGGTAATCTTGCATTTTGTCAACTGTTGGGACTACATAGCAAAAAAAAAAAAATTGGGGGGGGGGAGAGAACAACAAAATCTCACTATTTTGAGATTAATGAGATGTATGATCCCATGCAAAAATAATATGAAATCAAGAGGATCCATCAAGATCTGCTTTTTACTTTCTTCCCACTTAAAGCCCTTTGAGCATTCATCTCTTAGCTGTTCTATTTGCATATATTATTAATATTTTTTTTTGGGGGGGGGAATGAATTGGAAAATTAGGGAGAGGAACTTAGCAAATAGGCCTTTAAATGAGGATGGGGATATAACCACGTTTAAAAGATACTTAGTTTTTTTGTATAATTTGCATTTGTTCTATAATTTTATAGATTATATTCTTTTATTATATTATATTATTATATATTATAATTATTATATATTTATATTATATATAAATATATAATATATTATAATTATTCTATTATTATATTATATTCTATAATATAATAATACAGTGGCGCATGTCGCCACTGTAAGCCGCTTAATTGAAGATAGGAACTATAATAAATAAATAAATAATTAAATAAATGGTAGTCTGCAGGAACTAGGAGGGAATTGGTAGGCTGCAAATAGGGAACCTTGGTTAAGGCGGATGGGTTTTGTAGTTTGTATCACTGCCGGATGATGGATCCTCCATGTTCAGAGGAAGTCTACTCTTCCCTCCAAGTTACCTGAGGCATAAAATGAAACCGCACCAGGTGGGGCTTGAATGAGGCAGAACTTTGCTCACATCCCTGAACTGGAGAGGAATTTTTCCAGGCCGTTAGGTTATGCATTAACTAGAACGGCATTCCCAGCACGTAGCTTCCGGCTTTGTAAATTTTTAAAATACTGAAGATCTGTAACATACATCTAAATATATAAATCGATGCATTTCCTATTTCAGTTACAAGCAGAACTTAAGCACAGTCGACAAAGAATTGCAGACCTGTAATTTAAAAAAAAGCCATCACCCATGAACAATGTGCCATTAGTAAGAGGATTTTTTTAACCTTTGGGTTAGGATCAGGAAACAGCAGTCCTGAAATACTTTGCTGGCGAATAATCATCCACCCACTATTATATAAGGGAGACTGCCATTTTGAGGAAGGAAGGAGCCCAGTGCATGAATCCTTGGTGTCCTGGTTTGGAGATTTCCAAATGCTGTGGTGTGTTTATTTGTTTATTGTTATTCTGTTTTATTTATAACATAAATATCTTTCATTTCCGCTGAGAAAGATGTTGCCTGCCACAGATAGCACACACACACAAATCTAAATAGAAGGGTGGTGGTTGCAAACAGGAGAGCAAGGCATAAGCATTTATCCAATGCTTATCTGGTTTTCGGGTTGGGTTTTTTTTTTTTTGAAGTGTTGCCATCCAGTCAAGGATGTTTCCAGGTTAAAATTAAATATGAATTTAAAAATGAGCAGTAAAAATATAGTACAGTATGATCAAAGTGTCCCGCTCAAAGCAGCCAAATCCATCTATTAAATTAAAACAAAACTACAGTATTAATGGTGTAATTGCAGGTTCAAAACTATTGATAAAGAAATGCA
This sequence comes from Phrynocephalus guinanensis, assembly GCA_037367245.1. Lineage (NCBI taxonomy): Eukaryota > Metazoa > Chordata > Lepidosauria > Squamata > Agamidae > Phrynocephalus > Phrynocephalus guinanensis. Next base: position 15,929,406 of record CM074750.1, read on the forward strand.
CTTTGCTCATGCCCCGGAGGCGGGTTCTGGGGCTCCTTTGTGGACAGGGCGGCGGGGGTGTCCTCTGCACATGCTCAGAGGCGGCAGAGAAAAAGCCCCCGAGGGCCTGCACTCCATGGCATAGTTGGTGCAGAAGTGTATCCAGCATATGCTGTTGCACTCTCCACATGCCCAGAGACCTCGGGCGGCTTGGGTCGGCGTGATCTGGGTACTTTTCAAGAAATGCACTCTGCACATGCTCTAATAATTTGACCAAAGAGACTTGGGAGGGTTCCTTTTCCTGCTTAAGGGGGGGGCAATTGAACTCTGCACAGGCTCAGAGACCTCGCGGGGGCAGTACCTCCCTTATTTGGGAGGGAGAGGGAGGGGAGTGAACTCTGCACATGGGCAGGAACCCCCGCAGCGCCGTCCCACCACGCTTGTTTCAAGCGTGCGCTCTGCGCATGCCCAGAAACGCGCCCTCTTCCGCCCTTAATGGGCCTCGTTCTTAGCGGGGGGGGGGGAGAGGGGGCGAGGCCGGCGGCCAGTTCCAACCAATCACAACGCGTCGTCGTCGGCGGGAGGCGGGACCTAGGGAGAGGAAGGCGGAAGACGCTTTCGTTGCCAAGGGAACCGGAAGAGGGTGGGGGGGCGGGCGCGCGAAGCACGCACGCCGCCGTCGCCACTCCGCGCAGGGACAGAGGTGCGCAGGCGCAGCAGCCGCCTAACCCGGAAGTGAGCCCGCGGGCTGGTCAGCGCCGTCGGTTGGAGGCAGCGAGGAAGGGAAAGCGCCCGCTCGATGTGAGCCCCTGGCTGGGGAGGTGGGCGGGGCCTCTCCGGCGGGAGGGGAGGGGCTCTCTTTTAAGCGAGGGAGAGGCCTCTCCTCCCGTGGGGGGACGTAGTGGGAGGGGCTATTAGGGAGTGGGGCGTGGCTTCGCTGGTTTTGGCGGAAAGGGGCGGGGCATCGGGTGGGTGGGGCAAATGGAAGGGGCGTGGCTTGGTTGGCCCTGGGGGGCGGGGTCTCTTCTAGTGGGCGGGGCCTGGCTCACATCCCCCTAAGAAGGGTCCCTGTTTCTGTGACCCCAAGTCCCACAATCCCCTGCTCTAGGGGAACATGGGACATGGAGTCCCCAAATAATTAAAAAAAAATAATACCCCCCTCCCAGGAACTACGTGGTTCATTTCTAGGAACTACGTATCCCACAGGGCCCCCAGCACGTGCACACCCAGAGGGTAGGGCATTATGGGATTCGGAGTCGCCAGAAGCCCCAGCAGGGAGGCCCTGCTGCTTTTCTCACGTAGGGGACCAAATTTTAGGAATTTTTTTGCTCCTTATCGCCTCTCTCTCTTTCTCTCCTCGCTTTCCCCCCCCCACCTCTGGTATCCGTGGGCAGGCTGGACGCTCCCGCCCGCCCCCCTCCCTGGCACCATGGAGCCCACGGCCTCGGGCGTCTTCTGCAACCGGGTCCTCAGCATGGTGAACTCGGAGGACATCAACGCCATCATCCTGGCTCAGAAGAACATGTGAGTTGCCCCCTTGTATGTGTGTGTGTGTGTGTGTGTGTGTGTGTGTGTGTGTGTGTGTGTGTGCGCGTGTGCGTGCGTTCCCCATCTCACCAAACCCTGGCATCTGGTGCGAAAACACATACAGTACATCACGTAATGGGGATGACGGCCGATGCTTAGGGTGCTGGGAATGTTTAGCCTTTCAAAAAGAAGATGGAGAGGGGATATGGTAGCTATGTTTAAATATTTGAAAGGATGTCCTATTGAAGAGGGAACAGGTTTGTTTTCCATGGCTTCAGAGACTAGGACTCGGGGTAATGGTTTCAAACTACAGGAAAAGAGATTCCATTTGAACATTAGGAAGAACTTCATGATGGTTAGAGCTGTTCGGCAGTGGAATAAGCTGCCACAGAGGGTGGTGGTGGAGTCTCCTTCTTTGGAGGTTTCTAAGCAGAGGCTGGGCGGCCATCTGTCGGGACTACTTGGATGGGGGCGGTTCCTGCATGGCAGGGGGTTGGACTAGATGGCCCTCGAGGTCCCTTCCAACTCTACGATTCTATGACCGGTACTGAAATACCTAAATGTACGTCAACGGGCGACGTCTCCCTCCCCTTCAGGCTGGACCGCTTTGAGAAGACCAACGAGATGCTGCTGAACTTCAACAATCTCTCCGGCCTCCGCATGCAGCAGATGAACGAGCGCTTCCTCCATCACACTCGGACGCTGGTGGAGATGAAGAAAGACCTGGACACCATCTTCCGCAGAATCAGGTCGGTGGGGCCGCCCAGTGCCGCCCGCTTGCCTCCGCTCTGGACCGGAGGGTCCTGTGGTGACCTAGCACTTCTTGCGGCTCCGTTCGCTCACTGTCCCTGACCCCTAACTGGTTACGATGGAGCCAGGGTTCTCCACGCTGAGGGTTTACTGAGTCATGGTGATCGCAAACCCCGTATTTTGACGGCTCAACTCTCATTTTCAAACTTAGCGTCCAGAGTCACCCCCCCACCCCCCAAAAAATCCAGATTTCCCCAGCTGTCAAGGAAAGCGGTTTTTAGATAGACTGCTCTGCAGAAGGCAACCAAAACCTGTTAGTTTTGCAAAAGGCTGGCGCCTAGTCGTACCGGTGGGTTGGTGGTTGGGTAACGCTATTTGCTGCATTTTTAGCTTTTTCCTGATGTAACCACCAAAAAAAAGGCACACTTGTTATCAGCGCCTGCAATTTGACAGGTACCATCTCATCCCCTGTTTTTAGCTACTTCTTCACGTGTTTGCAATCTGTTATTCCTTGTGTGTTTCTTTCTTTTTAATTTCGATGACGCCCGTGTTTCTTACTCTGGTTTTCATTCTCTTTCCAGGACGTTGAAAGGGAAGCTAGCTAAGCAGTATCCGGATGCGTTTAACAGTAAGTGGGTCTCTCGTGTTCTCCAACCGGGCTCTTCCGTGTTGCCTCGTAAGGCCTGTGGGCAGATCAGAATGCCTGGTCGCCGTGAGTCACAACATAACAAACTCTCAACCACTAGGCAGGCTTCTGCAAAACCCATCCCATAATAGGCGCTTGCTGTCCAAGTTTCAGCAAAACAAGTCATACCTTTTTTTTATATGACCTTGTTTTGCGGGTAGGACTACTGAACAGGGTTTTCTCGTTCAGCTGCGTGGTGATTATTGTATAGATAAGAGCATCATGGCTTCCTCTTAAATTCGAAGCGAAATGGAGCATTATGAATCATAGAATCCTAGAGTTGGAAGAGACCTCAAGGGCCATCTAGTCCAACCCCCTGCCATGCAGGAACCCCCATGACAATATTTCCAACAGATGGCCATCCAGCCTCTGCTTAAAAACCTCCAAAGAAGGAGAGACTCCACCCACCCTTTGTGGCAGCATCTTATTCCATTGCCGAACAGCTCTAACTGTCATGAAGTTCTTCCGAATGTTCAAATGAAATCTCTTTTCCTGTAGTTGGAAACGATTAATTAAGTTTGAATAAGGAGATCAATGCAGTCGGTTGTATTCCCCCACCCCCCCCCCAAGCACGTTTAAAAATAGTTAAAACTTTCTTGTAAAGTTTTATTTTTCAGGTTGACTCTTTCGCCTAGCAGACTAGGCTTAACAGCTAGCTTGTGGTTTCCATCAGGTTAGCAAGCCGTCCGTCCCTGTTTGGCTCGGCGTGACGCTTCTTTTTTTTTCTAAATCCCCTCTCCTCCCTTCCCGTCACCGCCTCCTGTCCAGATATCCACGAATCTCCCATCCTGGAAGATGATGATTTCAGCCTGATCCCGCCAAGCACGGCCACCACCATCCCTACCTCAGAGCAGAGCACCGGGTCCTGCGACACCAGCCCGGACATCATCTCACCCGCCACCAGCCACGACTTCGAAGACCTGTCCCAGGGCCCTTACGACTCGCCGACGGTCAACGGGCAGAGTGTCACGGACGAGGACAATGAGACAGACTAACCTGTCCCCGGATCCTTTCCAGGCCGGGCGGGTGGTGCTGCTCTGCTCTCAGACACGCACGCAGGAAGACTGTCCCGTTCAGAACTGATCTGTGTCCCTCCGGTTGGCTTGGCCGGTTTTAGTGGGGTTCGGGGAGACAGGACAGATCCACGTGGCTTTAGCATGGCCCACCCTCGCCGCGCTGACCTCTGATCCATGCCAAATATTCAAAGCTCGAGGGCTGGCGTTTTGTCGTCCGAAAACCCCAACGGCGAGGGCGGACGGGTCCGTGTGTGTGTGTCTTTTTGTCATACCGGTTACAGGGGAAGGGAAAGCAGCGTTGGGCCATCTTTTAAGGGTTCGCGGCATTTACCACATTGTCCCAGAAAAAATAAATAAACAAACACAACAGCCCCCGGCTGTTTTAAGGGCTGCCTGCGAACTGAAGACCAACCGGAACCACCGTGTGCAACATCAGCCCACACGAGCCAGCTGGCTGTAGGTCTAAATCCCCCCTGCAGTTGTGGCTGGTTTGTTCGTTTATCCAGGCAGGCGCGTAATGCATTATGTTCGTCTTGTAGGATGTTTTTAAGCTTCCGGCTGGTTCTCCTTTCTCTTGAGAACACGCTTAGGGGCAAGAGAAGGGAAGATGTTGTGGTCAAAATGTCTCTCAGACTCTCCAACGTTCCTCTTTCAAACACCTCTCCGAACACCCCTCCGTGAGCGTTTTCCGTCGCCTGGTCTTCTAACAGAACTACATATCTCGTTGGGCATATTCTTCCATTAGCTGACAAGGCACCTTATAAACCACCGTGTGAGGGACTTAACGCTCGAGGCTTTTCCTAAAGCTGCACGTAACTGTTCTATGTCACGTTGTATAATCTCTCTCCCCCCCCCCGGTCCGTTCCGTTTGAACTGCTCCTTGAGTGACCGCAAAGCCACGGCGCGTCTGATTCCCCCCCCCCCCGTTGTTCTGTTTCGAAGCCCCCAGCTGTTACCGTGGGTTCTGCTTAAACGTCCTCGTATTTCAGTACAGCGAGGTTCGTTCCACCGTCGAGTTGGGGGCAAGCTGCCCTCTTCCCTCTGGTGTCATCTCCTGAAATGCGTTGTAATTCAAATAATAATAATAATAATAATAAATAAATAATATTTTTGTACTGCTACAAGTTTACAGAGATGAAGAAGGAGGTAATAGCTATTAAAAAGTCTAACTTAATTGATAAATATGTTTTGGCTTGTGGTTTCTTTGGGCTTGGGGAGCCGCGGCCCCTTTGGCGACGACACTCTAAGGCTGTCCTCGGTTTGCGTTCGAGATCAAGGCCAAGGATGCAGAGAGAAGGCAGCGGATCGGCTCCAGAGCATGAGAAGAGCGCAAACCCTCTGGATATCTGAATATCTTGGGCCTTTCCTCGCAGCGATCAGCTGCATGGACATTGAGACAGTGGACGTCTCGGTGGAGCCTCACCGGCGGCTCCACGGATGGGAGTCGTAGTCCCGTGCATTTCTGATGGCTCTGTGTGGCATTCTGCGAAAAGATGCTACCCTTGAGGGAGATTCCTGCCTGAGCCCCCTTCCAAAAATAATGGAAATATACCAGCTTGCTTAAGTGGGGGTGGGGGTGGGGACAATGCCCATTGTCCACATTCTGCCCTGGGTTTGGTGGTGGTGGTGGTGGTGGTGGTGGATGCTGGGATTCGGAGTGACGCCCCCAAAGGTCAGAGCCAGAGTGCTGAGCCTGGTCTGCTGTTCATTTTGGGACCCAACCGAGTAAACCCACTGGATCCATAGGTTTTACCACGGTGTCCCCTTCGGCTTAGAGCAATCGATTCTATTATTAGTTATTTATTATTCATAAATAAATACAAATATTATCATTGGGAGGCCCAGAAGAGATGGAAGGGGGGGAAGTTGAAGTAACTTTCCTCGGGGGGGGAGATAAAGTTCCTCAGTTTTGCCGTTAAAGGGGGTGGGGAAATACTACAACTCCCAGCATCCCCCTCACGCCCCCCCCCCCATTATGTCTATTATAGTCCCCTCAAAGCCATTGCTCATTTTTTGGGGGGGGGGGTGTCCTTCTAGGCTTTCGTCTCTGTCGACGGGTGCCCCTCTAGGAGCTCCCTCTCGGTGGTGAGAGGAGGAGCCCCCTTTCCTCGTCTCCTATTGGCCCCGTCTCTCCTCCCGCGCAGGCGCAGTAAGGACGGGCGGGCGGGCGGGGGGGCTCACAAAATGGCGGCCTCCGTCGGTGGTTGGTGGCGGACCGTCCGGCTCAGGCGGCCCCGTGGAGGTGGCGGTGGTGGCTTCGTCGTCGTCGTCGGCATCGGCATCAACCGAGGGGGGCTCGGCGCCGGGGGCCGTCGGGGGCTGCTCGGCGTGGGAGGTGGCCTCGGGGGCCTCGGTGGGCGCCTACCGCGGGGCTGGCTGCGCCCCAAGGGGACTGGCCTTGCTGGGGGGAGAGTACCTCCTGGCCGCCCAGCCGGGAAAAGCCTGCGTGGCCGCCTGGGAGCTCCAGAGGAAGGTGAGAGAGGGTGAGAGGGTGTGTGTGTGGTGTGTGTGTGTGTGGGGGGGAAGCTTTCTTTTAAAAAAAAACACCACATCCAAAGAACGAAAATCCGGGAACTACAACTCCCATCATCCCCGGGTGTTCCCCTTCCCCAGTGTGTGTGTGTGTGTGGGGGGGGAAGCTTTATTTTCATTTTTTTTGGACTACAACTCGGGTTTGAACCAATCCCATCATCCCCGGTTTTCCCCCTTCCCCTGTGTGTGTGTGTGTGTGTGTGTGTGTGGGGGGAGGTTTGTTTTCTTTCTTTTTTCAAAAGAACGAAAATAGGGCCCTTTTTCGGTTTTGGACTACAAAAACCACCTCAAAAGAACGAAAATCGAAAGTCCACGCCGTTCTAGAGAAGGGAGGCGAGCGGCCCTTTTTTGGGTTCGGCTTTTGGACTACAACAAAACAATATTCCCATCCCCCCCCGGCTGGCCCCTTCCCCAGGGTGTGAGGGGGGGGGGACAAAATGTGTGCCTCCCCCACTTCCCAGGGGGGGGGGAAGCTTTATTTTCATTTTTTTAAAAACCACCTCAAAAGAACAAAAACCCGGCCATCTGTTTTTCCTGCATGGCAGGGGGGGTTTGGCCCTTGGGGGGTTTGAACTACAACTCCCATGCATCCCAGAATTCTCACCCCTCTCTCTCTTTCAACGAGGCTCCCCCGGTTTTCTTGGATTTTATTTTATTTTCCCCCTCCCCCAGAAGAGCGACACACGGAGAAAACTCCTGCCTCCAGGATCAGCTACAGCAGAAAATCATATGTCCAGGGACCCGTGACCTGTCTAGCGGCTGCTCCCAACGGCCTCTACATCCTAGCTGGAATCGCTGAAAGCATTTACTTGTGGGAGGTAAGTGTTCCCCCCCCCACCCACCCAGAGGAACGGCAGACGGCCACATACTTCCACTTCCACCAAGGTAGACCAACAGCTGCTGCAACCCCACAGCTGCACAAACAAAGGCTTTTAAAAAAAAAACTTAATTTAAGGCAAAATTAAATTAGGATGCCTTAAATCTTAATTTAAGGCACCGGGCCCTTGAAATACCCTGGTTTTTTAAGCCTGGAGATAACACACATCTCCATCGTGGTTTGTAAACCTGGGATGGACTTTTCCTCCAGGAATCTGTCCAATCCCCTTTTGACGGCTCTAAGGCCCTGTGGGGGGGGATGTGCCCCACGGATTACACCCGCCCCTTCCTAGGTCTTCCAAGGCCCCCCTACTCTGGCTGTGAAGTCCCCCCCCCCCGCCCCGACAACCTGACCGTTCTCCTCCTGTCTTTTCCCATCCCAGGTCTCCAGCGGGAACCTCCTGGCGATCTTGAACCGCCACTATCAGGACCTCTCCTGCCTGGCCTTCACGGATGACAGCAGCCACTTCCTCTCGGGGGCCAAAGACAGCCTGGTCGTCGTGTGGAACCTTTTCAGGTACGCGTCCGAGCTCCGCCCGGCCGCTTCCGGCTTTCTGCAGCAGCAAATACGTCGATCCAGGGGCAGGAACCTCTCTCTGCGTTGGACCACCTTCCCCCTTCTCTCCCTGTAGCCAGGTCCACACCTTGGGGGTCGGGGAGGGGGCTTTAAGGATCGTCAGCCCTACAGAGATGAAACTCTCTCTTTGCCGGCTGATGTCGGTGTGGAGTTTAGACGTTTGCCCCGCGGATACCCCGCTCCAAAGGAAAACGTCCCTTTTCATTTCTCTGTTTCCACCTCTGGGCTGACGCTGATCCGAAGCGAATGGTGTGTGGCTGGGTGGGGGGGGGTTGGCTTTTGTTCGTATTAAAAACCGTATACCCACCGGCCTGCAAATCTCGCTTTTAGGATTTGGTCCTAAAAGCCACATTGAAAGAGCGCTCGCTTGTAAAATAATTGGATAAGGAGCAAGGTGGTTAGATGAATGAAATGATCATGAATAGATGGGTGGTGGGAATCAAGAAGCCAGAGGGAGGCCCTGCCCTGCAGAGAGCGGTTTTATCAGTGACAGAGGGAGCAGAGTTCTAGAAAGTTCTCCTTTCGAGCAAGCCGCGTGCCGACGCCTCCCTGGCCCACGAGTGTTGCTTCACAGAGTGTGGTTTGGGATACCCTCTGCTCTTAGCCTCACAGAGCAGCCTTTTATTGGCTTGGGAGAGTGAGAACAGACAAAAGAAAATATGTTTTCACCCATTGTGTGGTTAGCCTGTGGAACTCCCTGCCACAGGTGGTGGTGATGGCATCTGGCCTGGATGCCTTCAAAAGGGGATTGGACCGATTCCTGGAGGAAAAGCCCATCCCAGGTTACAAACTATGATGGAGATGTGTCATCTCCAGGCTTAAAACTGGGGCACTTCAAGAGCCAGATGCAGGGGAGGGGTATCAAGAGACAGAGATCTAGTCTTGTGCGTTCCCAGAGGCATCTGGTGGGGCCACTGTGAGATACAGGAAGCTGGACTAGATGAGCCTTTGGCCTCATCCAGTATGGCTCTTCTTATTTTCTTATGTTATTTAAATTTCCACCCAAGGAGCCTTCTTGCTTCTATTCCGGTCACAATCTTGTGGTGGAAATCAGCCATGAGCCAGCCCTCCCCTCCCATTCCCTCCTGCTTTGAAAGTGCCTTTGGGTGGAAAATTAAATGCCATTCCCCACACGCCCCTGTCACCTCCGCTTCAAAGCTACCCCACGCAGCCGGCAATGAAAGCGGGGAGGCCGTGCCTGACCCCTCGCCGGGCAGAGATCAGGCGGCAATTAGCTCGCCCGTAATTGCTTTGACCTCCGAGGGCGGAAATCCCGTGAGAAGTTTTTCTTCCCGGTTTCTGCAGCCGGCTTCTGTTTGCTGCTGACCTCCTCTCGTCTCTTCTTGGAGGGTTTTCCAAGGGCAGGTGCGCGTGCACAGAATTGCAACCCGGCCACCTTAATTGCACCCCGGCCAGCCTGGATCTTCCCCGAGCCCCACGGCCTCAATCCCTCCCGTCTCGGGCCGTGCAAAACCCCTTCCTTGCTTCTTCAGCGTGCTCCAGGCCGATCCCGTCCAGAACGCCGATCCCCGCCACGTGTGGTCGCGGCATAGCCTTCCCATCACAGACCTCTGCTGCGGGGTGGGCGGTCCCCTGGCGCGGGTTGCCACGGCTTCGCTGGACCAGACCGCCAAGGTAAGGAAATTCCCCCGAGGCTTAAACCCTTTAACCCAGGCAGGTTCAAACTTCGCCACCTCCTGATGTTTTGGACCACCACTCCCAGAATTCCAAGCCTGTGTTTCCAGTAGCAAACGATTTTGGGAGATGTGGTCCAAAACATATGGATGGATGGATGGATGGATGGATGGATGGATGGATGGATGGATGGATGATTAGTCACATGGATGGATGGATGGATGGATGGATGGTTGATTAGACACATGGATGGATGGAAGATTAGACACATGGATGGATAGAAGGTAGGTAGGTAGGTAGGTAGGTAGGTAAAGTTTCATCTCATCCTTCTGTTCCTTCCGCCCTAGCTCTGGGAAATCTCCTCGGGAGACCTCCTCCTGTCGGTCGTCTTTGACGTGAGCCTCACCTCGGTGACCCTGGACCTGACGGAGTACCACATGTTCTGCGGAGGCCTGGATGGCTCCGTCTTCCAAGTCGACCTCTGTTCCTGGGTAGGTCCCATCACACAGCATCCAATGGTTTTTCTTTTTAAGAGGCAAAAGCCGCATGCGTCCGGCATCTCCGGACAATGGAAGGTCTCCTTCTCTTCCTTTGCTGATGCAAGGAGGGTCTCCCCAAAGGTCATCTAGTCTCACCCCCCCCCCCCAATTCGTGCAGGAAGTCCGCGCAGGGTGGGTGGGGGCGGGATGCCCCCAGTTCTGTCTAAAACCCTCTTGTAAAGTAGAGAACAGCTTTTCTCAGCGGGTCCGTTTTGCTTAGGCTCACCTCCAGGGGAAATTCCATGCCATGTTTATTCAGGAGCTCATTTGAACCCACGGGATTGGGCCTTAGTAGAGAAGCCGCCTCTTGCGTCTCCTCTGCGCCATCCCTTTCCATATCGGAGGGAGACGGTTGTCCCCGTTTCAATCTCCAAGCTAAACATGTCCAGTTGTTTCGAATATTCGCCTTCTGCTGTTGAACTGTAACTTCATGTATTTCCCCGAACGTCTTTCCTCACCGCCCTCCCTGCCTTCCTTGCAGCCTGTCCAGAAGGAAAGAGGATTCCAATCGGAGCGGGAGCCTGGGAAGATATTCAAAGGGCATCGGTGAGTCCTGTTGGCTCCTCTTTTTTATTTAATTTTAAAATATTTCTATCCTGCCGTTCTCTTTTTCCCAGGCGAGGTGGAGTCGATCGAAATCAACCCTGATGTGAATTTTATTTTAAATACTTAAATCCCCCAAATTGATTTTTTTTGGGGGGGGTGGGGATATTAAATTGTGATTTCAATCGGTTTGATTTAGAAAAAAACTTGATTTATAGCCACCCTGTTATCAGGCACACCTTCCCCAAGGGCGCGGATGTATCTCAGGCTGCAGCCGGCGAGTTTTTGTCTCCTAGCCTTGCTTTGGAGCCTCGTGGCTCAGTGGTTAAATGCCTGTCCTGTAGGTAAAACTGGGCTCACGACCTGGGGGGGGGGGGGTTTCAAACCCAGGAAGCAGGCTCATGGTTGACTCAGCCTTCCATACTTCCGAGGTCAGTAAAATGAGGACCCAGCTAGCTGGGTGTGTGTGTGGGGGGGGCAATGTGTAGCCTGTTATACTGTAATTAAAAACTGTAACCCACCCAGAGACTACTTGAAGTGACATGGGGTGGTATATAAGCAGAACACTTTGCTTTTGTGGCTCTGATAGATCTTAGCAGAAAGTCCTTGTTTTGACGGCTTTCTTCTACCCCCCCGGACAGCAACCAGGTGACGTGTCTGTCAGTCTCCACCGACGGGAGCCTGTTACTCTCCGGCTCCCACGACGAAACCGTCCGTCTGTGGGACATCCAGAGCAAGCAGTGCTTACGCACGGTGAACTACAAAGGTATGTGTGGAGGATTCGTATGTCATCAAATTTAAAAGCAGTTTAGAAACACAACTCTCTCCCCCACCCGCTTAAAGGACGGCAGAAATCTATCGCATGTTGTTTCTGAGCTTCCAGTTGTGACAAAATCAATCCCCATTTATTTATTTATTTTTGGCCGGCTTGTTGGAAGGACAAGGACCAAGGAGACCAACCTGGTCTCTGTTGCTAAGTTGCTTCCACAACTTGGGAGCGACCACTGAGAAGTCACTGTCTTGTACCCTCACCAGGCGTGTCTTTCAGGACGGCAGGATGGAGGGGAATCGCTTGACAGCTCAAATTGGTCAGGACTTTGGTGGATCATAACTGGCACTTTTGAATTGTGCCTGGAGGGAGAATCTTTCTTTAACGCCCCCCCCCCAAACTCCTCGGATGCGTAACCCAACGCTCCCTTTTGCGAGCGCTTAGAAAAAACAGCGCCGTGACTCCCGACGACCCGTGTCGCTTTCCAAAGACGGGTGACACCAAACAGATTTTGTGCGGGCTTGGTAGATAAGGGGGAATGCTTTGGATATAGTATATCTTGAATTCTGACCTAACCTTTCATCGTATTGGGGTTGGACTAGATGACCCTTGGGGTGTCCCAGCGGGCTTTCCATTTCTGTTACCTGGAACGACTCTCCGACAGAAAAAGGCCGGCCAATCTAAACGTAAACAAAAATTGGCCTCTCCTGATTTGGAAGCGGCGGAGGGAGGCGAGGGCTGTGGGCGTCACCTTTGCTAGCTCCCGTGGTTCGGAAACGGGAAATATTTTTGCACGAAACCAGCTCTTGTTTTCTCTCCACGGTTCCGAAAGTTGGGCTGGGCGAACCGTTGCGGCTTTCATGAGCTGTTTTCCACACACACACACACCCCGCCTCCCTTTTTGCCCCTTGCATTGGACGGAGGGCGGGCGGGTTGTTTTCCAAAGGAGCCGAATAATCTTTGCTGTACATAATCTTCGCTGTAATGAGCTCCGCGTCCCGGGCCTGGCGTCGTTTATGCTTCATTACCAACACGACGTGATTTACAATTCCTTTTTAGCTTGGACTGCCCATGCATGGCCGTTTTTTTTTTAAAGACCAAAAGCAACGCTCCGAACATTGGCTGAGAGGGGGCATCAAGCACGCACGACTGACTCCCAAAGGCCACAGCATGATGGGGCACCGTAAATTTTTCACGGCTGGGCGTTGGCTCTAAAGCCACTCTTGTCGTGTCCGTGTGTGCAGAACCAGCTGGGTGGCTTCCTAACAGCATTGCATCCTCTTGACTGAGAGGCAGCGGATGGCTGTCACGCTCCCTGGGTGAACTTATCTCCCGTGGTGGTTTAGTTCCTTGGTCTGTCCTACCTCACGGGGTTGTTGTGAAGTCTTGATGGCAATGGGGAGAAGCACAGAGGGGAGGGGGGTGTTCGGTGGGTCGACAGACAAAATCAGGGTTTGGAGAATAATTCCGTGTCATCGCTCTATAAACCCACCAAAGCCGATCTTGAAAGACATCTTAGAACTGGAAGGGACCCTCCAGAGGTCATCCAGTCCACCCCCTTTGAAGGAGACCCAGTGGGGGGGATTTGACCTCCCAACCTCTGGCTCCGTAGCTGAGGGTGTGCTGTAGACCAGGCCTGCCCAACAGGTAGACCGCGGGCTACTGGTAGCCCGTGAAGGGTTCAAAAGTAGCCCGCCAGCCATCAATAAAAAAGTGAGGCGATACGTTCTCTACCCCTCCCTCCTCCATCCCAAGGACCACCGCTGCCCCAGCAAAGTTCTGGTTCTGCCAGCCCATTATCTCAGTTGAGCGGGGTAGTTCCAGGGCTATGGCGCATTGAAATCTGTTCTCTCCAGAACAGATTAATTGGTTTTCAGTGCATTCCTATGGGAAAACACTGCTCTACTTACAAAAGTTTTTACTTATGAGCATGTGCTTGGAACGGATAAAATTCGTACGTTTTAGTGTAGTAGCCCTCAGGCACTTTGGGCTGGAAAAAAGTAGACCTTGGCCTGTTCAAAGTTGAACAGCCCTGCTGTAGACCATCTAGACTGCGGACATGGGCGTTGTTCAGATCCACCCACGGGGTTCCTTGCTGTCATTGCTTCAAGGCAACCAGTCCACCCTTCACCCTTTCCTTCTTGGGTGGGGTGGGGGGAAAAATAATACTCTTGGATTTACAGAATTAAAAGGGATCTTATAAAATTATCCCGTCCAGCCCCCCTGGCCAAGTTGGCATGGTGGCAGCGGCGGGATTCAAATGCTCAGCCTTCTCTCCGCAGCCAGAGACCTTGCCCACTGTGTTACTGGGAAGAACCTGGGAGTGGGTAAAGAGAATTCCAGAAAATGTCTCTAGCCAGGTGTGGCGTCGTCCTGATCTCGAGTTTAAAGGCGGGAAAACGGCAGACCTGGGAGGACCCGCTTGAGGTGGAAAGTTTCCCCGGTGGCTGGGAAGCCTGTTATTTCTCTCTGCCTGTCTAGAGACCTGGTGGTTCCCAACCTTGGGGTCCTTGAATGTTCTTGGAACTACAGCTCCCAAGAGCCCTTGCCTTCCCCAGCTGTCCCAGCTTGGACTTCTGAGAGCTGCTGTCCAAGAACATTTGGGAGCCAGAGAGAGAGAGAGAGGGGACAACCGTTCGCCCGGTAGTTCCTCAACCCAGAGTTTCCCTGGGCAAATCGGTGCGGTATATAAACTTAAAAATCAATCAATCAATCAATCAATCAATCAATCAATCAATCAATATAACCCACTATGCCTTTGATTCTGGCAGAGAGACAGAGGCACCAAGAAACGTGGCCACGCACCCTTATGCGGACAACGGCAGACTAATTTGGGAGGGGCGGTTTAGTGACCCCGATGGCACAGCCGCTGGAGTTGTTTTCGGTGTTTTTAATCGGCCGGAGAGCTTTTGCTTTAAAACGGAAAAAAAAGAAGTCTTTATATAATCACCTTGTCCTTTCCCTTCTCCTCTGCCACCGGTCTAATTACTTCCCACCCTTTGAAAAACAAAACAAAACAAAAATGCTTCTAAATTGCCTCCTATCGCTGCCCCCCCCTCGGGGAAGCATTTAAGGTTCTTTATCTCGGCAGAACAGGGCTCCTGATAAGACGGCTGCCTGCCTCGTCTGACGCCCTCCCCGCTTTTCAGGGTTCCCCCCCTCACCTTCCCGCCAGGCTTCCCCCGTAAATCCCGAGCTGTCAAGTTGCCCTAATAAGGAGGCTGGGAACGTTATCTCTCCCCCCCCCAATCCTGCCTCGAAACCGTGGAATTTAATAAAGGCCGTGCATGGCCAGCCCTTCCGTCGGAAAACCTGTCGTAAAACCACGGACCTTTTATTTTTTTGCGTCCCTTTGGTTTGTCAGACCCCAGCGAACTTAAGACATGCCTAGGAGCTATTTAACTAGGAGTTTGTCTCCGAGCCTCCCCGCTGCCTCCCTGCGCGAGTCTCCGCTCTACCAAGCCAAGTGGAAAAAAAAAACCCCAGCGTAGCACCACCGTCTTGCCGGCTCATCTTCCCTGAGAGAGGCTGCCTGGCTTTGTGCTTTGCGCCCGATTGTCCACGCTCGAAATTCTAGATCAGTTCCAATTACGCCGGATCTGGTCCGGTCCCGATCCTCCACAGAGGGGGGGGGGGGGGGGACGCCAGAAGGCAAAAGCCTGACAGTTCCAGGGGCTCGAACCTCCCGTCTGGAGCAGGTTACTGTGTCGTTGACGGCCGCCGTCTTTGGATTTAGGACCAGGAAGCCTGCTGGCTTTTTGAGAAAGCAGGACTTTACAGTCTGACCCCCCACCACGCCCGGCTTCAATCCATCGCCGGGCCGGGCCGGGGAGGGCTCAGAATCTGGCCGCCTGTTTCCGCTTTTTAAACGGCAGCGAAATGTTCCTTTTGGAAGGGGAGGGGGGCGGGTCTGTTCTCGGCGTCTCTTGAACCCAAGCCTTGGGTTGCTCGCCCCTTCTAAGAGAAGCTTTGTCGCATGCTTGTAAGCAATGACTAGGTGAAAAGATATATATATTTATTTCTCCCCTGGCACACTCTGGTGTGTTTTGCAGAGCTAGAGGTGGTGGTGGCGGCGGCGGGGGGGACGGGGACGGGACGGGCGGCAGCCGCGGGCTGGCTGGCAGAGAGCGCCAGGGCTTGGCCCAGGCTGGCCGACGCTGAGTAATGGCTCGGACAGAACCAGGAGCCAGCTGGCCCTCATCCCCCCCCCCACACCGGCGGCCCTGCGGTGTAGGCCACCCTCGCCCTTCTCAGCCCGCTCTCCCTGCGCTGCTGCGGGTTCTCTTTCCAAAATCCACCCGGTAATAAATCTACTGATGTGTGGTGAGTGTAAGAGAAAGTGAGCGAGATAGAGAGATTGTGTGTGTGTGTGTGTGTGTGTGTGTGTGTGTGTGTGTGTGTGTGTCGGGCCCCCTGTCAAAGGTGAGCGGAGCTTGGTACAAAGCCCAGCCACCTGGGCGCCTAAATGGGGTCATTAAAGCCCTCATTAACTCCGGGGAGTGGGGGGTGGGAGCGCCATAGATCATTACCGGGTGAGAGCTATGGAGAACCGCTGATAGATGGCTCCTTTGGCAAAGGATCTCGAGGCTGAAATGTTGTGTCGGATCCAGCCGGCCTCGGTGGTGGTGGTGGTGGTGGGGCGGGGGGGCTTAGCCAACTTTTTTTTCCAGGCGTCTGTCCTGCTTGTGTTTTTTTTTCTTGCATTCGCCCCCCCCCCGACACAGAAATGCTCCGTTGCAGAACCGTAAAATCCTAAACAATGGGGAGCAGTTAGCACTTCCCAGGGGGCTGCAGTAACGCCATGGCCTTTATATTTAATCTCCCGGCGGTGCTTGTTAAAACATTAAAAGTTCCTTTTAAAACACAGCCGTCGTGGAGGAAGGAGAGGGAGGCAGGGATTGTGTGTGTGTGTGGGGGGGGGGCGGAATTCTCTATCTCCACCCGGCAGTTCTTCCAAAGACCTTGTTCCAAAGATCGGGTCCGAAACGCCATGTGTTTGGTCTCAGCCACAAGCCAGGGGGCAGGAAGAGACCCCGCTGGGGGAGAGATGAGTGGGTTTGGTTCGCAGAGCACAAATGCGTATCCCAGGCATGTCCAAACTTTGGCCCTCCTGATATTTTGGACCACCAAGAATTCTAAGCCTTTATTTCCAATGGCAAAGGACTGGGGGAGTTTGTGGTCGAAAACATCTGGAGGGCCGAAGTTTGGACATGCCTGGCGTATACCTTAGGCATCAAAGTTCAACTCGACACGAGTTTTGCCACGCCGGCGTATCTCGCATTTAGCGTGCTGGGCTTGGGAACCGGAGGGTGAAGCCTGGGCCAGGTGTGCCGGTGGAGGCAAACTTCTCCTCTGTGCCCGGCTAGTTGTCGAGTTTGACCCCTGATCGCTTTCTGCTTCCACCCCCCCCCCCACCTCCAGGCCCCGTCACCAACGCTTTCCTCACCCTGGCACCCGCCAACATGCTCAACCCCGACGGGAAGCCCAGGGTCCCTCTGCCGAAGTTCAGCCGCCACCTGCACGGCGTGGAGAGCACGGAGAACTCCACCAGCGACGGGCTGACCCTTTGCCTCGGGCAGCATCAGAAGGTAGGGGAGCCCGGAGCCCCCGGAGAGGGCGTGGCTCATGCCTCTTTTTATGTCTTGTGAACGCCGCGATGCTTTCCCGGAGTCGGGATGGCATCTCTGCTACCTGCCACGGCCGTACGATGGCGCCGATCTTAGGAACAAATCAAATTTGATCACTGGCTCGCTGAGTACCCTCCGGGCGAACCCCCACCCCACCCGAATTAGTGTCAGCTTGCAAGAGAGACTTTGCTGGTGGATGAGAACCTCGTCAGGGCCTCGCACCCGGGTCTCTCGGGCTCAGAGATGAGCCCTTAACGCTGGAGGGCAAACAGGCCTTCCGGCCATCGTGTGTGTTGCACGTTGTGGTACAATTTGGGGACGTTTTGTCGCCAGAGATGGAACTCTTTGGAAGGTAGATTTCCTTTTTTTGGTCTCCTCCCAGGCAGTTAGGGGACACGGACACACACACGCACACACACACACACACACACACACACACACACACACACACACACACACACACACACACACACACACACACACACACACACAGTGGACCCTTGTATAACAAACAGCTTGTATAACAAAAAATTTGTACAACATAAAAATTCCGGAGATAGGGGGAAATTTGCTTAACATAATCGCCTATGTTAAGCAATAAAAATGGGATTACTCGGTTTTCAGTGCATTCCTATGGGAAATTTGTATAAAGGAAAATTTGCTTCACATAATTTCATTTGGAACGAATTAATTCCTTTATACAAGGCAGCACTGTATATATTAAAAATCCTTTCCCCATGAGGCTGCTGCCTTCTGGGTCTTTTTATTCGGCTTCCACGCTGGGCTGGCAGAAACACATTTATTTCTCGGCTGGATCAGCCCGCTTGTCTTTCCGACTGGTTTTCGAAGGACGAGGTCGTCTCGATCTTCCCCTTTTGATGCAAAGAGGCAAGAAAAAAAATCCTTCCCCTGACATGCTGCCCGTTAACCATCGCTCACGATAGCTCTTCTGCCTGTCTTTTTCCCCTCCGGAAGGGTTATCTCTCTTAGCTGTCATCCTTCTTTCCCCGAGACAGATGGGGGCTGTCGGGCGTTTTGATAGATGAGCTCTTCCTTAAGGGAGGCCTTGGGTTTGTGCTTTTCTTCCCCCGTCTTTCGGGGTTGGTTTTTTTTCCGCTCCGCCCCAGCGCAAGAAAAGAAGCCGCCCCAAGAGAGAGAGGCCAGGCATCCAACTTATTTTTTTAGGATCGTTTCTAAGCTGGGAGCCAAATTGACACAGGTTTCTAGTCCTCATGAGTGCAGGGGAGAAGAGAAGCCGTGGGGATTAGGAAAGCCTTAACTGGGCTTGTTAATTTTTTGTGTTGTTCTCCTCCTCCTCCTATTTGGTATAAGAACCGCTGGAACAGATTTCTATCTCTAGAACCCTGTCGTTTGGAAAGGCACTTTTTTTAAATACCGCCCTCCAAATAACAACAATAAAGTCGTTGCAGGGTTTTTACAATGCATTATAAATCAACCCAGGCAACCAGGGTGGCAGTATGTGAGCCATGAGGGAAGCCGGGTGGAACCGTCTCTGGTTCCGGCTGTCTGCCTTCCAGCAGAAGCGGCAGCGGTTTTAAGAGACGTTTGCGAAAGAAATAAGGCATCTTTATAACCCTGCCTCCGGGTCCCCAGAGAACCAGAAGCGAGTGATAAAACGCTTCAGCCTCTGATGATTTCTGCTTGAGAGACCGGGATTGGCATCGGGTCCGTGGAGGCGATTGACTCACCAGGGCAAAGCAGGGTGCCGTAGGCTTTCTCAGAAGGCATATAGATGGTCCCGGGCAAACCTTTTAAACAGCTTTTTTTGGAGGCCGTAAAAGGCTGTGATTCCCCCCCCCTTCCCCAGAATTATTTATTTATTTATTTTTGAGTATTTGTACAGCCTTCATTGCACATTTTTTTCGAAGAAAGGGGCACCCCCAAACCAATTTTTAAATTCTCGGTGCAATTCTGCCTTTGCATACTGCTTTTAACAGACCTTAAGGTTCCCCCCCCCTTCCAGGATGTAAAACACTAATGTTATGTGCAATAGGATGTTGGCTCATGTGCACCCCCTTCTCCCTTTCAAAATAACAACAACACCGAAAATGGCTGAAGAAAATATTCCAAATTAAAAGGGTCCTGTTTCCACGTTTTGCATACGCCCTGTGATCCAGAGACAAGAGACTTATTGTGCTTTGGGGTCAGACAGTCATGTATTTCCCCAAGCATTTATATGCTGCAACATAAGACAGGGTTAATTTTTGAAAAAGAGATCCTTCTTGGCAGCTTTTTGCTGGCACCCTCGTCCTGGGGGCCAGAGCTTCTGGGTTCAGGGGCAGTATATCTGAAGCACAGTTCCTGCTGGCGCTCCCTGAAAATATTTTCTTTGGAGGGGGAGGGGGTTGATTCAAACACTTTTAACGTCAGAACCGAGCCCTCCCGAAAGGTGGCAGGGTTCCCTTCATTTGGGGTTCTCAAGTTCGGACGGCCACCCGTCAGGGATGCTCCGGCTATAATTTTTTCCTCTGCCGCCCGGGGTAGGGCTAAATGATCTCTGGGGTGCCCGTGGTGTTCCCAGTGCTGGGATTCCCCCTCCAGTCTCTCCAGGCTTCTAGAGGAAACCTGAGCCCTTCATCTCGGTGGAGAGGGGAGTCTAGTGGCTCTCCCTTTAAAAAAAAAAAGTTTCCAAACTTGAATTGGCGTAGAGGCGCTGCTGACCCAGTGGCGTCGGGCCAGCCTTCGGTCACCCTTCGTTCAGAGCGTGCCCATGCTTTGTGCATGGGTAGAGTTTAGCTTCCTGCCCCTCTGCGTCTGTCCTTCCCGTACCAAGGAGCAGAGAAATCACATTTTATCTTCCGTGTCTCCGAGGCAGAGAGATAACCATCGGTGGCAAGACGGAGGGTGTGTGTAGAAATCTGGGCCCATAACCAGCCAGCACTGCAGATCCCGATATACAAAGCACAGCGAGAGCTATCTTTTCGATCTCCCATTATCAGAAGCTTGTCTGCTCCTAATTTAGAACAGCACCACTCGGGCTGTTGATAAGCACCTGGCCCATTTGGGGAGAGGCAGGAGGACTCTCCCCGCCATCTCAATCTGGCAGGAACAGCCAGGATGAGAAACCCATGCTGTGTCTGAATATTCCCACATCCCAGCCTTCTTACCTCATTGCTGTCGGGATTTTGCCCCCTTCCCAATTGTGGTTTCGCCTCTTCCCCAAATGTTTATTTCATGGCTTCTATTTTCTGGCGAGAGCAGTGCCTTTTTGCCATGAAAACCATGGAAAATGCCAAACTATATATATAAAAACATGATAGAAGGGGTAAAAAAAATCATTTTCACATGCAGTAGCAGAACTGGCCCCTTGGGGGAGCCAGAGAACATCATAGCTATTCATACCATGATCTCTGGCTCTCTCTAGTGGCCGGTTTTGTTAATACATGTGAAAATTGTTTTGTGTTTTTTTTTCTCAGAATGTTTTTTTCCTTTTAATATTTTCAGGCTAGATATCTGAATCGCTGTGACACAAGGGGTCCCACTGTATGTTGTAGTTTAATTTGTATTGGCCTTAGAATCAGACTCTAATGATTCCATCCGTCAGCGAGAGGAATTAAAGAGTCCCGTTCGGGCCCTTTTGAGGGTACTGGTTTGGGAGCAGAAGCGAACCCCCGAAGAAAAGTCTGGGCAGCTTTGTGTTACGACTTTCAGCCTGTAAATCCTGAAAAGAAAAAAAAAAGAAAAACCACCCGGAGCAATACCAGAAATACATTTTTAACCACATCTGCCCCATCCAGCTGGTCATGCCTTACCTCAAAGAATGCCTTCTGAATACTCCGTTTGCACCCGTTATCTTTCCTGGCAGACTTTTCCTCTCCTTCTCGCCGCAGCCGGTGAGCTCAAAGACCTCAAATTTGCTGGGTCCCCTGTTGGGAGATCATCTCTCGGCTTTCTCTCAACTCCTTTGTCAAGAAAGACTTAGAGGCTCGTTGATTCTTACTCCCCAGCTTGGAGCAAAACCTCACCGCAAGGGCAAATTTATGTCTTTCAGGCCAGCTTTTCCGAGGGGAAGGGGGGCCAGGCCGTTCTCAGCAACGGGACGGATTTCCTCTAAGCATTTTCATTTACGACGCCTGGCTGGTTCCCCCCCATCTATTCTAGAGGCGTTCAGGGGAAGCGTTTTTCAAGTCTCGCCATCTTTGCTAATTCTGTTTTATTCACACTTTAGAAACCTTGCAGATCAGCGGGGAGGGGAGTGTTTTTTTTTTTATGTTTAGCCAGACCTGATCCTCGGGCTTTTTTTGGGGGGGGACCCTCCATTCCCGGGGACCAGGAAGCGAAACCTTTTAGATAAAAGGATTCGCGGGGGGGCGGGGGTCGTCCCAACAGGATGGACGATGGTGATCCCCATACATACCCAGGAGATATTTTTTGGGTGTGTGGGGTTAATGGAGGGCTCCTCAGTCGAAAGGCTGCCAAGAAATCCTCCACGGGTTTTTTTTAAGACGCGTCTGTCTCTTAATTTAACAGCTCTTTCCCCCTGTCTTCTGCAGGGCTCGGGCGAGAGCTATTTGGCGAAAGCGGAAGAGCTCTATTTGCTGATGTGTGCTACGAGAGAAAAGGTGAGGCACTGTCGCTGGGGGACAGACCCGGGACGGAGGCTTTTTTGGGGGATCCTCCTGGTTGGCGGGGCATCGGCTCGTGGATAAAACTAAATTCGCTGCACCCAAGCTCCTTGTTTTATCCCGAGTGCCACCTAGTAGGGCAACTTAGGAGGGGGAGCGCTGGGCGGGCTTCTACCTTGCAGAAATTTTGGGGGGAGTTGTTTGCTTTCGTGCGTGTGCCTTCCTGAAACCCGGGGACATCACCATTTCTCTCTCTCTCGGTGCCGTTTTTTGTTGGCCCGTCTCTTCTTTCAAAAATGAGACTGCCTTGGTCAGAAATGAAGCCGTCTTCGTTAGAAACCGGGGCTCTTTCTCGGGAGCCGTAGCTTCTCCGCTTGGCATAAGAACCTAAGAAGAGCCAATGCTGGATCAGGCCAATGGCCCATCTAGTCCAGCTTCCTGGATCTCACAGTGGCCCCACCAGATGCCTCTGGGAGCACACGAGACTAGATCTCTGTCTCCTGATCTACCACTCTCCCCTGCCTCTGGCCCTTGAAGGACCCCGGTTTTAAGCCTGGAGATGACACACATCTCCATCATGCTTTGTAACCTGGGATGGACTTTTCCTCCAGGAATCTGTCCCATCCCCTTCTTGAAGGCATCCAGGCCAGATGCCAACACCACATCTTGTGGCAGGGAGTTCCACAGACTAGCAGCATGCTCATATCCCAGACTCAGATAGGTCTTAGAAGGCTGATAAGGATGCAGTTTCCCCTGAGTCTGCCCCTAGATCTGCAGCTTAACTCTTGTAAACAAAAGGATCTTCACTAAAGAGGAAATGAGAAATGGGAAAGGAATGTTATAAAAGCCGGAAAACAAGAAGAGAGAGATAATAATAATAATAATAATAATAATAATAATAATAATAATAATAATAATAATAATAATAATAATAATAATAATAATAATAATAATAATAATTTAGTTTCATCGTGTATATATACAGAGAATACACCTACAACAAAATTCACAGACACCCACACACCACACACACACACACACACACACACACACACACACACACACACAAAACCTAAGAACCTAAGAAGAGCCATGCTGGATCAGGCCAGAGGCCCATCTAGTCCACCTTCCTGTATCTCGCAGTGGCCCCACCAAATGCCTCTGGGAGCGCACGAGACTAGATCTCCTGTCTCCTGCAACCACTCCCTTGCCTCTGTCCCTGGCAGGCGCCTCGCCAAAAAACTACAGCTCCCAGAAAGCACACCGGCCGAGTCCTGGCCGGTTTTAATATCAACAAAAACCTCCTTTTCCACCCCAGAACCTACAAGGGGACCAAGAGCAGCTGAAGATCCGGGTGACGGAACTGGAAGAGGAAGTCCGCTCCCTCCGGAAAATCAACAAGGGCCTCTTTGATTTCTCCAGCCGCATCCTCACCAAGCCAGGCAAATAGGACACGCACACAAAGGTGCCCTGCACCCACCCTGCACGCCGTCGCGGGGTGGAGCAGGGAGGTGATTCCCTTACCGTTGCCTCCCCGGTGCCGAGGCCTCTCTCCGTGGGGGCATCTCTCGGATCCAGGCTGGATCGATTTGCATGCCCCTGGAAAATCCAAACCCGGAATCCTCCTGCGAGGAAGCAGCTTCCGAGACCCCGATCTTACGCCCAGCGGGGGTCTGTCCCCTCATTGATACCCTTTCCCCATCCTTTGGGACACGTCCTGCCAGAAATCAGAGGCCTGCGTGTGGATGAAGAGCTCCTGTTATTTCGGAGACTGGATGACATTTGTATAGGCTTTCCTTGTGGGAGGGAAGGGACGGGGTTTTTAAGGAACACGAGTCCGGCCTCCACAATGGGGCTTTTGGGGTGGGGAAGCGATCTCTTTTCCAAAACCGGCCAGCCTTGGGTGTAGATCATGGCACCCTGTTCTCGTCTTGAGCCGGGGCGGGGGATGTTCTCTTCAGACAGGGCAGCTGTCACTTTGCAAAAAGAAAAAAAATCATTTAAAAAAAAGGGGAACACAGTTAAATATTCCCCTTCTGCCTCTCTCTTTCCCCCCTTAAAAGCCGGGTTTGCAGCCTGCTATATTTCAAGCCGAAACCCAAGTACATTTCAGCACCTCTGGTCAAAACAGGAGCGCGAGAAGGCAACGACTCACTTCTCCCCGCCCATAATAATAAAAAACTAGCATGTCAGGGAGAGGGCAGGATCCAGCCTTTCGCCCTGAGGTGCTAGCTTTCTCCCTGCAAGGGGGGGTCACCTCGAGCTGTTCTTTGGACACTGACCACGACAGGCCAGCCCCTGGGCAGCTGCGTCACTTGGGTGTATTATCAACACACTCTGCCTGGTCTTACTTGTGCGTCTGCTGTGAAGTTGTAGGGCTGTAAAAACAAAAAACAGAATTGTTTCCGAAACTCCAACCACCTTCTTTGCATTTCCCCCCCTCTCGTTTCTGGTTCTGTCAAAACATAAGAACACCTCCGATTCTGTGTCCATAATATTGTTTTGGTTTTGGTTTTGTATGTGTTTTACTTTTAAATAAAGTCTGAGCCTTTTTATAAAAACAAATGCGTTGTGCATGCATTATTTTTTAAAACAAGTTCATGCTTCAACCGTGTGCTTTCTTAGATCTGTAGCAATTGGGAAGTGCCAGGTTTTGATACAAACACGTGGTCCACCGCTCTTCTGAGCCCAAAAATGTCTTGGGGGGGGGTCAGTTGGTCTTCCTTTCTGCCTAATCTCAAGTGGGTTTTACATGGGGGGGGGGTTTGAGAAGAGACACTCTTGATGCCAGCAGGAGAAAAAAATAATTATTTATTTATTAGACATGTACTGCACCATCTAGCAACCAGGCCGCTCTGGCCGGTGTATTTTTGTACAGCGCGCAGTTTTTTGCTTTGCTCGATGAGTTATCTGAGTACTCATCGAGCAAAACAAAAACCTGTGTGCCACATACAATGGCAACTACTGATAACTCAAAAACAATAACGATGAGGGCTCGGTAAAGTTCGGCCCGCTTTCCGGAGCGGACCTCTGTGGCTGCCACGCGGGCATTCCTCCTTGCAAAAAGCTGGTTCCCCCCCCCCATGCTCCAGCTTTATCTGTCCTTTCCCTGTTGTTTGTCACACACACACACACACAATAATACACGGCTGCCACCGCCGCCGCCCGGGAAGACTTGTCCGCTCCTATTTCAACTCTGGGCTCCAGATGTGGGTTGTGTTTTTCCCCCAAGCCCCACTCCACCCCACACCCCCCGAGCTGGCGTTGTCCTCGGATGGCTCATCCCTGCACCAGGGGCGCTGGCACCCCACCTCTGGCCTTGCGTCACCCACCCCGGCGCTGCCTCCCCGAAGCTGTTCTGGGTCGCTTGACCCTCCTCCCTTGCTTTCTCTTCCCCTGGCGAGGTTTTTAACGTTGGCCTGGGCGGCCGGAGCCTCCGGGAAGCCCGTCACCCCCTGTCTCTCCTCGCCCTGCAGAGACGAGAGACGTCGTGGCCTCGTCTTCTTGGCCTGACAGCCCCCCGTGCGGCGCCGAGTCCGGCTCCATCCCTCATCGCATCTCGGCAACATCATCCTCTTAGAATGAAGGGGGACCCTCTAGAGATCATCCATCCCCACCCCCTAAAAAGGAGACCCCGCAGCGGGGAATTGAACTCCTAACCTTCTAGCCCTGGAGCTAGATCTTAGCTGCCCGCACACCACGCCTAGCTGGATTTAAATCTGTGTTTATTTCATTAAAAATTCTCTGCTATTTCTCTCCCCCCCCTCAAAAAAGCGACGTTTCCCTTTTAGACATTCTCCAAAACTCGCCTCGAAAACCCTTCCGAAACCTCCGTTGCGAAAGACCCCCCTGGAAGACGGGCGGCATATAAATAAATATATAAATCAATAAATAAATAATAAATGCACTGATTAAAGCCAGTCTCTTAGAACAAGCTAAAAACCGAGCCATGAAAAACTCTAGATTGGAGTTGGGGTTTTATTGCCGCCCGGACCCAGAAAGAAACTTGCAAGGATGACGCATGCCGGACTCCCCCAAGTTTTCCCAAGCTAGGTTTTACCGCTAGAAAAAGCTTTGGATCATTTTTAAAAAGCAGCTTTTTAATTCAAATTTGCAGCCGGATTGAGCACAGCATAAAAGGAAGGAAGAGGGGAGCATGGCACACCTTGCAAAAAAAAAAATCTCCCTTTACCTGGCGGGATTGTATGCCCAGTTGGGAAACCCTTGTCGCTGGTGCGGAAAAGGAAGGCTCCCCCTGTCGCACATCTAAGGCCTCTCTCTAGGGATCCCATGTCCCATCGTCCTGGCGGAAAGAGGAGGGGGGTGCCGGAGAGAGAGGATGGTGGAAGGAAGGCTTAAGAATCCCCACCGCTGTCCAAGGTCCTGCCGAGAGAGACACCCGGCCTTTGTAACTGAGAAAAATCAGGCTGTTTCCCCCTCCCAAAACAAATTCTCCAGAAGGAAAGAAACAAATCCCATTGCCCTGTTCTCACTGAGAAAAGGCTGAGCTGCCCCAAAGATCGCTCTGCAGCGAAACCCATTGGATTTTAAATGGATCGTTTAATAAAGCTGAGTGTCCCAACCAGCGTTGGGCCGCGACGGGGAAGCTATTAGTGTAATACACCCATTTATTTATTTATTTGCTTGTGACATCGTCAAGATCGGCTCCCGCCCGCAGCGGACGGCTTGGCAGGGACCCATGGCCCTTTTTCCGATGCTGGGGTGGTTGCGGACTCCCGCCCATACTCGCCCCGTCCCCTTCTGACCCAGGAAAGGATGCGAGGGCGATAACTCTGGCCGCCCTGGCCCGCCGAGGTCCTGAAAGGGTGATGGGATTTGTAGTGACGCCCTCCGCCTCCTCCACGGGCTCCGTGCAGCCTACCCGTCTTGCGGTCCGGCAAAATGAGAAGAGCCATTTCTCAGGTGCTCATGGGACCCCCTCTCGCCCTCCCCTGGCCCGGCGACGTCTCCACCCTGTGCTTGCCCACTTGCACCCGGGGCTACGGGTGGCCCGAGGGGGGCGAACGAGGTCACGGCTGGCCTGGACGGGTTGGAACGGTTCGTGCCGGCCTGAGCTAAGGACAACGGAGTCCTTGAGGCCAGCTGGATGGCCTGCCCACCCTCTTGGTCTCGGGATCGATGGGGTTGTCCACTCTGTTGATGTCCAGGCCCCCTTCCTTGGCCCCTATGGAGGGCCACCCAAGAGGAAGACGATCAAGTCTTAAATATGGGGTCTGTGTGTTTCTCTCGATTACGAGGCTCTATCCATCTCCTTAATTAACTGTCAGCCGCTGAGCGGCCGGGAATTTGCTTAATGGCTTACTTGGCCTTGTTGTTAATTTAATTTTTCTAAATCCCTCTTCTCGGTAAACCGAACACTGTCGGCAACGCTCCTTCTCCGGCCTCCTTTTGGGGTTCTTTACTTTTCCTCCCCCTTGGCTGGTTCTGGGTTCTTTTTGGGGTTCTCCCCACCGCCACCACCTTTGGCGGCTCTGGGTTCGAGTCTCGAGCCAGCAGCGGTGAAAAATGCAAGGAGGAATCATCTAAGTCCAGCCCGCGGGTAAGGCACTTAAACGTCACCCAAGATGGAGATTGGTTTTAAAACCTACAAAAAAAAAGCCGCCCGCCCTTCTGTATGGTGGTCTGCTTCGTTCTCCAGCAGCCAACGCCCCTCAAGTTTTGAGGCTGTATGGGAGAGTGGTTAACACAGCAGGTAGGGCTAACTGACCCACCAGTTACCCACCAGTACTGATCCTGTGGTTCTACGATCAATGGGAACGCAATTCTCCTTTCTGGCTTTTAAAGCCTAGATTTCAGTCCGAGACAAAGTAGGTGGGGAGTTACATTTGTAGGATCTTTTATAGGGTGGATGTTGTCCCTCCTATTTTTGGATCCCGGATGGTTTTGGTTGCTCTTCGGCACTAGGACAGATTAGTGGAGGAAGAGGTGTCCAGCTTTCTCCGATTGCTGTGGATCAACCGCTGACCCCAAAGTGGAAAACTTAAATGTTGGGGACAGAGAAGGAGCTTTATTTTCCCAGAGGGAGAGGAACAGAGCATTAGAGAAAGAAGCTCCTTTCCAGTGGGTTGCCATCTTATTCATCCAAGAAAAACAGGTCCCAAATCAAATCCAACCTGAACTGTCTCGGGAGGCGAAAATTTTTGGAAACAAACAAGGCTTCGGGCACATCCTGAGACGACAGGATTCCCTAGAAGAGACCCTAATGCTTGTGAAAAGTGAAAGGCAGTAGGAAAAGAGGAGATGGACAAACTCACTCAAGGAAGCCACGACTTTTGAGTTCGCAAAGAGCTGGGCAGGGCAGTAGAAGACAGGCCATATTGGAGAGCACTCATTCGTAGGTTCGCAGTAAGTCGGAGGCAACTTGACGGGCCCGTAACGAGAATCAGGAATCAATTAAAAGTCCTCAAAAGAACCCTGCGAATCATCAATACCGTATATATTACTTTCCCAGCTATGACACATTGAGAAGGGGATTTATCACCACTGGGGACCTCATTACATTTGCCTGAAGGCTGATCAATATTGTTTTCGGCGCTGAGTCCTTGGTGATTATTATTAATTTCACCCCCTTTTTGGAATGGTTATTATGGTAATTGATTTCCCTGCACACACACCCTGTGCACAAAACAGCTTCATGATGCCCTTGGCTTCTGGAGCTGAGCAAGTCCTGAGATTCTCATGAGATTTCGCCGCCTGAGGCCAGCGATAGAAAAATACCCTGTTTATACCTTTCTCTTCTCAGTCGTAAGGGCCGAGGGAAGGGCTGATATGAAAATCGACATTGCCTGGGAAGGTGTTAACGCATGATACCCCGGGGTGGTCTAGATGACCTTTATGGGTCCCTCCCACCCCTCAATCTATCTGCGTTGTTCTGTGTCATCCCTTTCCTCTTTGCTTTGCCCTGAAATAAAGAGAGGTCCTGGATTTCTAGATGTTTTGATATACAGTGGCACCTTGTATAAAGAAATCAATTCGTTCCAAATGAAATTCTGTTAAGCAAACTTTCCTTTTTTTTTTACAAATTTCCCATAGGAATGCATTGAAAACGGATTAGTCCCTAATCGCGACCGTTTTTCTGTTGTACAGATTCGCCCCATAGGCGATTCCGTTAAGCGATTTCCCCCTATCTCCGGATTTCTTTTTTCCTTTAAGCGGATTTCCTGTTAAGCAAACTGCTTGTTATACGAGGGTCCACTCTATATTGTTTTATAGGTTATTATGTTTTTATTTATTGGATTGTTTATCCATTCTATTGTCTGTTGGATCGATACCCGCTCAGCTTTGTTAACTGCCCAAATTAGCCGCGTAGCTAGGTGGAACGGTATATAAATTTAATAAATAAATAAATAAAATAAATACATTTCCAAGTGTCTCGAGCAAATCCCCTGGCATAACCGTGCATTCAAGCATTTTTTTTAAAAAAAAATAATTTGCACAGCGGGGCGAAAGGCAGCAACGCGGACGGACATGGCAGAAACCCCTGTCGTCATTAATATTGTTTCTGCAGCCAAGGATTTTTGACTTACAGTGAGTATGTTCACTTCACTTCCCTGCTCACCTGCCGTATTGGAAAAAGGTGCCATGCATTTTAAGCAGAGAGAGAGAGAGAGAGAGAGAGAGAGAGAGAGAGAGAGAGGAAAAATGATGGTTTCTCTTAGCACGGCGTTTAGCGATTAAGCTCCATCTATCTGTTCTGGGATCCTTTGTGTATCCCTGGTAGATTTCTATATAATTACTTCTCTTTTTAAGTATTTTTTCCCACACACAGACATCTGAATCCCATTGCAGGTCTTCCCTGCGTTTCCTTATCCATAGCATTCATTGGTTATAATGACATCCGTGCGTTCATGAATGCAGAAGCATTCATGTTATAATAACGGGACACATCACGCAATTCCGTGGCGTTCCCAGAAGCTGCCACGGGTTCCAGTTCCAGATGAAAGGCAGCAGATAAATCAAGTAAATGAATAAATAAGTCTTAACAACAACAACAACAAAACACCAGAGCTGAAAAATCATCATTTTTAAACACCTCTCTTTTCCCTTCCCTTCCCAAAGTTCAGTGCGGCCTATCCGTGCCTCTTCCCCTCACAACGACCGTGCAAGGTAGATCAGCCTGAGAATCGCAGGCCGCAGTTTCTGCTGCTTTTTATGATGACAATTACATTATGTCCCTTTATTATAACATTGGTGGGTTTTTAAAAATTATCCCTATTTGTGTTTTTTTTTTTTCAGACTGCGCACTTCTCAATTTTTTTGCACGCTCAGGATATAAACCTAAAAGTTTCAAACTTTCCAAAATTTTCAAAACAAAGGCAAATGAACCATTTCTGTTTTTTTTTTTAAAAAAAAACCCACACACACACGGTTTCTCTCCTTTCTCTCCCTCAGCCAAGTTTTGCCAGGCAGGAGATGTAAATTATCTTTATATGAAAAATTTTTTGAACCTAAGAGCCAGCAATGTGTCTGGGCATTTGGCATATATTTCATTTTATTTTTTGTACGTTCACGATGAGGATTCACGGCCGAAGCTCCCTCCAGTGACTTATACGACGAGAGAAAGGGAGAAATCTATAATCCATATAACAGAAAGGGAGAGTATATAAATAAACAACCCTTTGGGCCTAACATAATAAGAGCATGCTCGTAATAAATTGCGCTGGCCTTTAAGATGTCATACATGGTTCTTTTATTTTAACTGAAGGAAGGTGAGCGATACATGGCGTTCCTGGCAGTTTTTGATTATATGTTCCATCAACCCGCATCTCTAGCAGTTTGGTATCCAGACTACAATTTCTATAGCAGACAGGGTTTTGTTTATAGATAAGTGTCTGTGAAATGTTTATTGATCCCTGGGGAAAGTGTGTGTGTACGTGTCAAAATCCCTGATCACCTTTCCTCTCCAGAGATGAAATTAAGTTTATGAAGTATTAGCTGTCTCCAGCACCGAGGTCTAATTCTCTTTCCCCGTTCTGGCTGGGAAAAGACTTTCCAAAGCTACACCTGTGGGATTTCTGGACAGCAGGGGCCACGTATGTTTTGCCTCAGGCAGCAAAATGTCTTAGGCGTCTCCCAGTGGCACTCATCCCCCGCCCCACTTCCGGAAAGTACACAATCAACGCCTGCGGAGAATAACGACGAAAATGATTTGGCAGTGTTATTATTGAGTTGGTTATTCTATTAAGCGATCCGTTTCACCTCCCAATAACATCTGGATTCTCCAGTCATCTCGTTAAATAATTTAGGGAAAGAGGGGGGAACAATGCCTCTCGACGTGTTAATTAGAAGATCATCTTTATATATCGTTTGGAAGTTGCCAAGAGAGCGTTTTGCCATGTACGGCACAGCTGTTTTAAGGGTTTTGTTGTTGTTTGGTTGTTATTGGTGGTGGTGGTGTTTTTGCAGGATTTAATGATATAATGAGGAATATTTCATAAATCCCCGGTGAGTCACGCTGGTTTTGTTGGCCGGTCTTTGGAAGCAAAGGGTGATTTATCAGACAGCGTGCTGCGATCCGCTTTCATTTAATTGGAGTTTTGGCAGGACGGGACATTTCATTTCGATCCTCCCGGCAGGACAATCTCGGGGAAAGATAACGAAATAATAATGAAATCTGATTTATAGCCACCTGAAGCAGAGAAACAGTCAAATCTGATGGTCTCTGGAGCACGTATCAAGACAGGTTCAGGGGTTATTGGGTTCCCAGAAGGATGGAACGTCTTGGGGTCTCAGTCCCAAATCTAAGTCTTTTGACAACATGCTCCGAGTTCAAGAACACGACCATTTCAAGGGTTTGCGATAAAGTAGAATCAGATTTTTCTAGTAGACAGGATCCATTGACTCGTGATACTTGATGCCAGGAGAACCCCGGGTGCTGCAGAAATAGAACTTGGATCAAAACTCACCGGCGGATAGAAAAAAAAAAAAGAGCGGATAAACTTTGGCGTTTCCAAAGCGCGGCGCTACGGGATGATCACAAACACTCTCGGTCGACTTAACGGAGGCTTGAGCCTGAACATGGATGCTGTTTTCATCGGACGGTGCCATGCTGCGATGGCGACATACATGGCATATGCAGGCGATCTATATATCGCATATCCATGCACATGTATACGCGCTCTCGGGCTATCTGCAACCCAGCGGCTGCTCAGGGGCAGAGTCCCTTGTCAGCTCGGTCGGGATGTGCCGTCACATATGGAGCCCTGCGAGGCGAGGCGAGAAGCGCTCTGGGGGAGAAGGAGACAGGCGAGCAGAGGGGAAGAGAGGGCTGACGGGCAAGCTCCCCCCGGGGGGGGGGGTTGTTTAAGAGAAAAGCAAGAAAACGGAAAGCCAGGAGAACCCACGATGGAGAAAGAAGATCGGAGGAGAAGGACCGGGAGGATGTGAGATAGAGATGGCCTTTGTTGCCAGATGGCCTGGTATACAAGTCAAATAAATAAATAAATAAATAAATAAATAAATAAATAAATAAATAAGGTGGATGATGAAGAGGAAGGAAGGTGGGGGTGACCTATCTTTAAAAAAACCAACAAGTTTTCTTTTTTAATATTCAAATGCAGTAGGACTCCCGTATCCACTGTTTCATTAACCACTGATTCAGTGACCCACGTTTGGCAGAGGGGAAAAAATTAAATAATTCAGCCACCGCAAAGCAAGTTACTGTCACAAACAGCCGCTGCAAAGCAAGCTACTATATCAAAGCAGCAGGATTTTTTTTTTGGGGGGGGGGGGTGTTCTCGCATCCACGGTTTTCATTATCCACGGGAAGGCCTGGAATCAACCCCCATTTGGATACTGGGGACATATGTGGCTGCTCTGCATTCAGGGCGGTGTGCGTAATCTCCATCCCCCTTGGACGGCAGGAAAACAAACCCACGTCCTCTTGCCA
Organism: Phrynocephalus guinanensis; assembly: GCA_037367245.1. Lineage (NCBI taxonomy): Eukaryota > Metazoa > Chordata > Lepidosauria > Squamata > Agamidae > Phrynocephalus > Phrynocephalus guinanensis. The sequence continues at coordinate 15,961,956 of CM074750.1, forward strand.
AAGATTCCGGGTGGGGCGACGTGCTGGCGAAAACCGTGCGGGCGTCAGGATGAGGTTTGGATGGGGGGCCCTGCTTCTGCTGCAACGGCCAAGGACCCCCCCCTCCAGCGATGGACCTTCTGATCCTTCTTCCTCATCTTCCAGGGGGAGGAGTGTCCCTTGAATTGAGTTGTGGTCGTGGTTCTTTTTGGGGGGGGGGTTGGATTTCTCGTATCCCACAGGACAAGCGATGCAACGAAGCCGCCCTGTCTGGGTTCCTTTTAAGTGTTTCAACTCCCTCACCTCGCCGAAACACCGCACACGAGACATCCTGATCCAACAACAAGTCGTCATCATCATCTTGCCAACCCCCCCCCCCAAGCGTCCACCTGGCTGAAGGCTGACAAGTCACAAAGAGACCAGTCTAAGCTTTGGTGGGGCCTGTTCCGTCGCACACCAGGATGGCCTAACGCAGTTGCCTCCCCGAACACCGAACAAGGGCAGAAGGCCGGCCGTGCGCGTGCAGAAATCCGAAATAAACAACAGCAACAAACACGCTGCAGACTACGTGACTCCACGCTCCCCAATTGAAAGAAGGGGGGTTTCCCTTCCTTCCATCCCTCTTTGGGAGACAGAGGCTTTTGTGAACGGTTGAGTTCGCACCGTCGGATCCAAGGCTATTGTCTCGGATCTTACGGAAGGCTTGTCATCTCCGGCGGTGACGGCCTCTCCCGGATTTTCTGGAAATCCTCTCCTAAAGCAATCTTCACCCATAAAATGAAAATAATACCAAGAGAAGCCCAGCGTTTAAGATTTTGAATTCCGGTCACACACCCGCCGAGGAGTGACGGGGAGGTGGGGTGGGGGAGAGAGAAGCAGGCGAAGGTAATCATAACAGACGGTTTTTGCTCTGGTTACTAAAAAGGTTGCTAGGATCAGCCTGGGGTTGATCCTCAGCCCTGGCTTCACATCTCCCTTGGCTTTCTTGAAAAGAATGAGATCTATCAAGCACCCACACACCCACACCCACAAACACCGAACCTCCTCGTTTCCCTCGCCTTGTTTGGCTGGGGGATTTGTGTCGGATGGCAAGTGATGTCTGGAATTCGTAATGAAGAGAGGGAACGCCAGGGACTCAAAAGAGCCACCGTTTGCCGCATTAAAACACACAGAGCTCACTTTTGGCTCCCGAGCTGCCGTGGGCACGCAGGCCGTCTCCCGAGCGGTACACGCGTGGGTGGGTTGACAGGGGGGGGGACAACGGTGGAGGAGTGGACTGCTGCATTATCACCTCTGCTTGGCCCGGACGCCCCACTGGTTCGGATACTTGGCACATGCCAGCAGAGATGTAAACAGACAGCTAGCTGATGATAGGTGGTTGTTGTTGTTTTTTTCCTGGTGGTTGTTGTCGTGTGTGATTTCCACAGCCGGTACCGGCGGTCGCGTCCACCAGGAGTGGGCCAGAAAGAGTCAAGCCGTGGTTGTAGAATTGTGGAGCTGAAAGGGGGACCTGTGAGGCCATCAAGTCTAACTCTTCTCTCCAACTCGAAGCAGACTGAACAGAGGTGGTCGAATGGCATGCCTCCTATGTTGAGGCCGTGGGTCCTGTTGACGTACCTCTCTAACAGTTAGGAAGTTTTTAAAGCTATTCAACCAAAATCTGGCGTCCTGCCGTTTGAGCCCATGAGGACGTATCCCGCACTGGGGGGATGTCGAGGACAAAATCCTATGTCAACCTCTTCTGTAGGATTCTAGTAGGAGTCAGTTTGGTTAAATCTCCCCTTTGCCCTCGGAGATCCGATGGCGGACTCACCGTGATCCTCCTTGGTGATCCAGGGAGCCATAAAGAAATCCACACCAGGACGTGTTGGCAAAAATCCAAACGAAACAAAAAACAAAGACAAAAAAAACACGCGGCACCTTAAAGACTAACGATTATATTTTAACGCAAGCTTTCGTGGACACGTCCACTTCTTCAGACATACAGTAGCAGAATGAATTAAGGTGCTGCATGTTTTTGCCTTTTGTTTTGTTTTGTTTGGGTTTTTCGCCTGGGATTCTGGCACAGACTAGCACGGCTGCCTCCCCCCTATATCCGCTAATATATTCCCTGTTAATAATCAAGCTTGATTAAACCAGGCGATGAGTTCGCCGTTCTGAACAGGCCCTTTTGAAGGTTGGATTATGAAACTCACATTCTGGGAGTTACCCATGCATTATTTCGACCGCGGACAACGCATAACGCACCCGTGCTTTGCCCTACAGATAATCCATAAATTAAACAGATTTGTGAGTTGGCTCCTTTTATATAATTACGCATAATATTGGTTCCACCTCCCCCTTATGGAGAGACAAATACTGGGTGTGTGTGTGTTTCCCTCTGTGACCCTAAGGAAGGAAGGAAGGAAGGAAGGAAGGAAGGAAGGAAGGAAGGAGCTGATGATGGATAGAACGAAGGAAGGAGCTAATGATGGATAGAAGGAAGGAAGGAAGAATGGAAGGAAAGAGCTGATGGATAGAAGGATGGATGGATGGATGGATGGATGGATGGATGGATGGATGGATGGATGGATGGATGGATGGATGGATGGATGGATGGATGGATGGAAGGAGCTGATGATGGATAGAAGGAAGGATGGATGGAAGGAAGGAAGGAAGGAAGGAGCTGATGATGGATAGAACGAAGGAAGGAACTAATGATGGATAGAAGGAAGGAAGGAAGAATGGAAGGAAGGAGCTGATGAATAGAAGGAAGGAAGGATGGATGGATGGATGGATGGATGGATGGATGGATGGAAGGAAGGAAGGAGCTGATGATGGATAGAAGGAAGGATGGATGGATGGATGGAAGGAGCTGATGATGATAGAAGGAAGGAAGAAAGAATGGAAGGAAGGAATGAAGGAGCGTATGATGGATAGAAGGAAGGAAGGAAGGAAGGAAGGAGTGGATGATGGATGGAAGGAAAGAAGGAAGGAAGGAAGTGGATGCTGAAGATAGACCTTAAGTGGTAGAATATCACAATGATTTACGAATTCCTCCTCTAAACCTTGTTATATGTCACCAGACAGCAACCCCCTGAGTCCATTTTCATCTGTAATATGAAGATAAACTCAGCCTACCTTGCAGGACTGTTGCACCATCGATAAAGGGTGAGGATCCCATTACAGTGGAATCTAATGGAATGAGATCCCCTTTAGGTTCTTATCATCAACCTGTGGCGACCTTCAAAGGACCGACACCATTTGCCGGGTGGAATTACAGGGAGCACCTTGCCCTCTGTTTCATTCGTATCCCACCGACCTGACGGCGAAAATGGCCTGAGTGGCCCGCGGCAGTGCCACTGGTTAGAAATCTGGAAGGAAGCGTTGGTGGCGTCACGGAATGTGCGCAAACATTTCGCCTGCACTCTCCCTGTCTTTGAGGGACAAGGTGGTGGTGTGTGTGTGTGTGTGTTTCTATTTGGCTTGGACAAAAAAACCAAGTGAAATCATCTCAGATTGACAAGCAACCTCGGGCGGCAGGGAACAGGAGGTTGGAGAGGAGGGAACTCTGACCAGGGCGGACACGGAAAAAGGCCATAAACTAAGGCCAGAAAGGGACAAACCAGGAAACAGGCCTGCTAAAACGAGGCCTGTATACACCCCTGACAGTGCCTATCATATTTTGCTTGGAGCCAGAATGTTCGGTCTATGAAGGACTTTGGTGACAGTGAAGGGGAACGTATGGCAAAAACACAATTACTGCCTTAAGTGAATTTATCTTGAAATAAAATTGGTTTTTTTCTCTCCCTCTGCCGGGTGACTGGAAGGGGGAATAGAGATGTCAACCAGCAGTAGGTTATTAAAACGGGAAGCGATGTTTTTCCTGGGCCCTTGGCACACACATTGGTATGCCATTTCTCTCTGAAAACTTTCCAGGGCCCAATTTTTATGGTTTTCGTGGAAGGGAGAACACCCTCCCCCCTCCCCCCCAAGCATGGTTTGCCCTGATTCTTCACTGTGCCAGGGTGGATGATACTTAGAGCTGGAGGGTCAGCGGGGAATGCCCATTTACCCCAGACCTATTTTGTGAAAAGATGAAAAGAGAGAAAGAGCTCAGCACTTGGGATATCGCAGGTAAAGTTCGGACAAAAACCCGGAGCGCAGTCACCATCAACACAAAAATCAATGCCTCCTGCCTCCTTATTCCCGAATTTACCTAATCCGGAATTGGTGGTGGTTGGAAGTTTCATTTTTACATTACGGGACCACCATATATATCACCATCCTCTCAATATCTAGTCATATATTTCTTTTAAATGCCCTCACTTCCTACCCGTATTTTGGACAAAAGCGCTGTTATATAGAATGTTTTCAAACTGTTTGTTGTGCTCTGCGGTTTTCTACGGCGTCTTTCCATCTTGATTTTTATTGACCGTTTTTAAAGATCATGTCCTCTCCATTCTTTTAAAAAATATTTGCATGTTCCCTGTCTCCAAGCGTTTTAATCTGAACTCTAGAATGGGAAAAGGAGGGGGTATGTGTGTATGTATGTATGTATGTATGTATGTATGTATGTATGTATGTATGTATGAATGAATGAATGAATGAATGAATGAATGAATGAATAAATGAATGAATGAATGAATGTACTGTCTTAGCTTTTAGGTTTTTCTATGCATCCTCCAGTTGGTATTATATAAGGCAGTGTAAACCAGGGGTGTCCAAACTTAGGCCCTCCAGATGTTTTGGACCACAACTCCCAGAATTCCAAGCTTATATTGCCAATGACAAAGGACTGTGGGAGTTGTGGTCCAAAACATCTGGAGGGCCAATGTTTGGACACCACTGGTGTAAACCAAGGTCTAGCAGAGAGATTTCCTGGTGGCCTGGCTGGGACCCTGGAAAAGGGGGTGGGGTGGGGAGACGGAGAATCCAGAACTTCTGCTTATGCTCAGAGAACCTCTTGTCATCTTGGGTATGGACTTCACCAAACTGGGAGACTGGAGCAACTTTCCCTAGGTTGATTTCCCTAGCCTGGCTCACAGCTTCTCCCGATGGTGAGACCCACATTTTAACATCATAAACTGGCTGGGAATTCCAGCTTCCTCTGACCTTCGACCGCTGCTGGCCTGGGGGATTTTGGGTCTCAGAGTACCCCATTTAGCTTGTCTCCCACCCACCCCCCAACAACTATGATCCCCATCTCCCACCTCAGAAGATACAAAAAATACCGACCGACATTGTTATCCTGGTCTGTTTGGAGTCCACAGAGGGGAAGCTCGCCTCTCGCTTTCATGAGCGTTCCGAGGTAGACGTCTCCTGTACGGGGAGGTTCTCCTCACCGGTTCTGGTCCGCATCCGCTGTCCCCACCGGGGAAAGAGCCTCTCCCGTTTCGAAGGAGCCCCTCGGGAGCAGGATTTCCTGGGCGCTCTTGGCTTCTCCTCCGTAGGTGGCCAACTGCAAACGGAGGGGAGGGCTCCTCTGCTTTTAACAGCTGGGTGGGGGAAAAAAGCGGGGTGCCAGCCGCTTCCGCTCCTGCACACTTCCAGGGTCGCTCGGGCACCTTCCCAGCCCGTTTGCTCCCTCCGCGGCTGCTCAGTCATAACGCTCGCTTTCTCCCTGCCGTCGGGAGCGCCGCGCGGCGTCTTTCCTCCCTTCCCTGATCCTTGGGCACTCTGCACATGCTTCGGGGCGCCGCCCCCGCCCCCGCCTGGGAGCCGCGAGGGCGGGCGAGGCGCCTTCCTTCGCGTTTTGGCGTCTCCGGGCGCGTTTTTGGAGACGCGGCTGGGGCGCACCCTTTCCATCTTCCTCCCTCTCCAAGGGCTCTAACCCCGCCGACACACACACACACACACACACACACACGCACCCCTCCGCTCTCTCGCGATCCCTCAAGCCGTTTGGGGAGGGCCTCCTCTGCCGCCTCTAGCGGCGCCCAGCCGGCAGGGCAAGCTCCGGCGGGGCGAGCCGCAAAAAAAGCCTCCGACGCGAGCCAGCCGGCCGGCCGGCGCGCTAGAGCGCACGGACCTCGCCTTGTTTTTGGAGAGCTCGTTTTCTGCCCTGGGAGGCGGCTCGGGCTTTTCTCCTCCACCCCTAATGGAGGGGCCCCGGGCACCCCCTGCCCTGCCTCCTTAAGCCCTCCAGCCCGCCCCCCCGTGGGCCAGGAGGGCCGAGGGGTCGGGACCCCCTGGGCTTTCTCCATGGAGTTGCGCCGCGCGCTCTGGGGCGGCGGCGGGGCGCTGGCCGGCCTTAGCCTCCTCCTTTGGGCACTGGGGGGTCTCTGGGTGGCCGCCCCTTGCGGGGCTCACCCCCAGCCTTGCCACATCCTGGCCCGGATCGGCCACACCGTGCGCCTCGGTGCCCTCTTGCCCCGCGGGAGCGCAGCAGGAGCAGCAGGCGCCGCGCCTGGCCGGGTGCGCAACGCTTTGGCGCGGGCCGGCCGCTTAGCCGCCGCCGCGCTGCCTTACAACTTGAGCCTGGAGGTGCTGCCGGGCGCCCCCGCGGATCGGGACCCGTCTTCTTTGGCCCGCTGGCTGTGCCAGGCGCTGGTGGTGCGCGGCGTGGCCGCCGTCCTGGCTTTCCCGGCGTCCCGGCGGGAGCTGCTCCAGCTCGACTTCGCTGCCTCTTTTTTGGAGATCCCGTTCGTCAGCATCGGAAGGGAGCCGGACCGAGAGGAGGAGGAAGAGGAGGAGAAAGAAGAAGAAGAAGAAGAAGAAGAAGAAGAAGAAGAAGGCGAGGAGACCCTCGTGCCCTTCAGGATCCGGGTAAGCCCTTCCCGGGGTGGAACCTCCCCTGCCAGGAGCAGTCGATCTGCCCGGGCGGTTCCTTACCCAAAAGCAAAGGAGGGACGTGCTTGCAGAGTTAGGAACCACTCAAGCCCTCAGAGCTCTGTTTTTTTTTCTGGTTTATGTATATGTGTAAGTTTCCCCCCTTTCCTATTTGGGGGTGTTGCCAAAAAAGAGGGGTGTCAGCCCCCCCTCCAAACAGAAGGGGATGCAGTGGGGTTGAGAAGCATCTTGGTACAGGAGCAGTCTACCACGCTCAAACGGGAAGATTCCCAGTCATCCAGGTGCCCAGATGGCCAAAGGCACTAGACAAGGTACCAGCACCACCACCTGTGCCTTGACACGGCCTTACCAAACCCATCAAAAAAGCCGGGCAATCGGAAGACACTCTCCGAATTATTAGCTGGGGAAGCATCGGCCTTTTGTTGATGAGGATGTCCTGAGATTTCCTCAAGCGGCTTCTTTTTCATTTCTAAAACCCGATCCTCTGAGAGAGAGAGAGAGAGAGAGAGAGAGAGAGAGAGAGAGAGAGAGAGAGAGAGAGAGGCAGGTTTTGTTAAAAAAAAGTGCTTGTGGAGATTAAAACGAACACAAAAACAGCAAGTCCAAAGATCTCCAGGGCTTGTGCGCCTCCTAACACACTGAGTATTCCCTGTTTGTTTATCACATTTCCTCTAGCTTCTTTATTCATATTATTATCGGCTTCTGGTTTTGGGTCCCAGGGAACGCTCAGTGCTCCATTTCACAAACACACACACACAGAGAGAGAGAGAGAGAGAGAGAGAGAGAGAGAGAGACTTCTAAGCCAAAGCCGGCTCTCCTGGCTGAGGCAATTAGGGCTCCGATAAATCCTCATTAACGCACGGGCCACCCTTCAATTCCACCCACAGAGAGGCTGCCTGTGGGGACAGGGAAGGGTGTGCGTGCCGGGGATCGCAGGCGGCCTCGGTGGAAAGATGCCTTTAATTAATCGAAAGGGCTGCTTTCTCCAGAGCCATCAGAAAAGAAAAGCAGGAGAGGAAGTCCTTTGAATATGATGCTTATGACGACGACAACCTTGCGAGGTAGGTCTGGCCGAGCCAAGCTGTCAGCCCCCCGCCCGCCCGACATTCGGGGAGGGCTTATGGGCTGGCCAGATCCCAGTTGATGACTCCAAATCTAATACCCAAACCCCCTCGGGTTCTTGAAGCTTGAGGCTCCAACCACTGCACCTCACTGCCTTTTTTTTTTAAGGTGGCTTTCTGGACAGGATGTCTCGAATTGTCTTGTTGCAGAATATTGAAATCCCTGGTTCACAGATTCTGTTTTTGGAAACGTGTAATATGAAAATGACCAAAACGAGCTCTTTCTCTCTCTTGTTTGAATGGGGGGGGGGGAGTGTGTGTGTGTTTCCTTTTTAAAATAAATAAATAAGTATTGGCTCCAAACATCTTGAAAAAGGCCGACATTTAAGGAGAATAGGGGAGCACAGTGCCTCCAAAGCAGGGGGATAGCCAGGTGGGTGGTAAAATCGAGCCTCCACCATCCATGGCTGTCTATCTCAGATACGACACTGCTAATGATTCAGTTTTTTTCCCCCGATGACAAACCAAGAAGGGCGAAGGCTGCCTGACCTCTCCGTGGCGGCTTTGTTTCTGGTTTTCGTGGGCTTTTCAATCATGATTTAATTGTTACCGCCCACGATGGCCGGCGAAAGAAAACAAGCAAACTCAAAAGTGGTGATGGAAGCAATTTTTGGCCAACTTTGAAAAGCGCTGTCGGGTCACTTTTATAGACTATATTTTCTTCTTCTGCCTCCAGTCGGAAGCTTTAAATGATGGCAGAGCAGAGAGGGGAACATTTATATTGTGTTTTATCTCTGTTTTAACCTCTCCGGACAAGCCGGTCTTAAAAAGGGTGGCAGGGGACCAAACGTGCTCAACCCGTTCTAGAAAATTCAGCGTTGGATCGTAGGGAAATTTCCCCGGAAAGTCAGCATTTCAAAGCACTTGGCGCTCGTCTATGCCAAGCCTAAGGCCCTGCGGTGCAGTGGTTAGAGCGACGCTTTGACAGAGCTGGGTTCGAATCCCTGTTTGGCCTGGGGAACAAACCACCACCCCCCAAATCAAGTTTCTCTCCCTCTCTCAGTCTCCACTGGACCTACCTTGCTGAGCCGTGGTACCAAGGCTGACCCCAGACTCTCTGCCACCTGAGGCCAAAAAAGAAGATGGTGGTGCCAACCGCTCACCCCTTCCCTTGTGCCATTCCAGTTTCTGGAACATCCTGCAACAGAACAGAAACGCATCACCACCACCCAAAACAAAAAGCAACCTTAAGGGGTTTTGTCCAAAACCCTAAATTTAAAAATTTATCAATCTTTCGCACTGCTTGCTTGTCCCAGTTTCAGACTGACTTTGCTCAATCTGTTTTATTTTTTTTAAAAAAAGCTTAGAATCATAGAATCATAGAATCCTAGAGTTGGAAGAGACCTCAAGGGCCATCTAGTCCAACCCCCTGCCATGCAGGAACCCCCATCACAATATTTCCGACAGATGGCCATCCAGCCTCTGTTTAAAAACCTCCAAAGAAGGAGACTCTACCACCCTCCGCGGCAGCATCTTCCACTGCCAAATAGCTCTGTCATGAAGTTCTTCCTAATGTTCAAATGGAATCTCTTTTCCTGTAGTTTGAAACCATTGCCCTGAGTCCTAGTCTCTGAAGCCATGGAAAACAAACCTGTTCCCTCTTCAATAGGACATCCTTTCAAATATTTAAAATAGCTATCATACCCTCTCAGTCTTCTTTTTGAAAGGCTAAACATTCCCAGTTCCCTAAGCTGTTCCTCATAAGACATGTCCTCCAGACCCTCAACCATCCTGGTCGCCCTCCTCTGCATCTGCTCGAGGTGGTCAACATCCTTTTTAAATTGAGGCACACAGAACTGGACACAGGACTAACCAGCTATAACTGGTTACTTTCCCTTCCTGACACTACAACTCCCATCTGCCTGGCCAGCTCAGCGAGTGATAAAGACTTCTGGGAGTTGCGGTCCAGGAACATTCTGGGGACCCCAGATGTGGAGAACCACTGCTTTGGGGAGACCCATCAGGAATTCCGCACTGGCCATCATGGAAATCATAGAATCCTAGAGTTGGAAGGGACCTCCAAGGGCCATCTAGTCCAACCCCCTGCCGTGTAGGAACCCCCATCACAGCATTTCCGACAGATGTCCATCCAGCTTCTGCTTGAAATCCTCCAAAGAAGGAGACTCATGGTCGCATATTCCACGGCATGAGGGCAGATAGAAATTACGGGAGGTTTGGATGATCTCCCATTCCCTGTAACAAAGCATGCCGGTGACGTGGATCATGGATCATGTCATAACCCTCTTGTTTTTCCCCCGTCTCTCTCTCTCTCTCTCTCTGGGTAGAATCCCTTCCACCTCTACGTGGACCGGCGTGGCCATTTCGAGACGCTCCTGGACCTCCTGGCCAGCCTCTTCCGAGCCCACAAGTGGTCCGAGGCCACGCTGGTCCTCTGCCGTGCGTGGGACGCCTCTGGCTTCGTGGACCTGTGGACCAGCCATGGCGTGGTGGAGAGGACCGCGGTGGTGGACTTGAGCGCCCTCGACCGGGAGGAGGTCCCTCGTTACCTCCGACGGCATTTGGAGGAATACCGCGAGCTCCCCGGGCCGGCTATCCTCTTCGGCTGCTCCTCCCGCCTCTCCCGTTTGGTTTTCCGGACCGCCAAGGACCTGGGAGTGACCCAAGAGTTCCACTGGGTCCTGGGCGAACCCCAAAACGTGGCCGAGTTGCAGACGGAAGGTTTGCCCCTCGGGCTGTTGGCCTTCGGGGAGGCGGAGCGGCCTTCTTTGGAACAGCTGGTCCAAGACGTCGCAGAGCTGGTGTCCCGGGCCATTGCCCAAGCCGTCCGCTTCCGGCCCGACTTGGCGCTCATCCAGAACATGGTGAACTGTAACGACAAGCATGTGTTTGGGGACGAATCGTCGGGGCGCTACCTTTCCCAGTGAGTGAACGGCACACGTGTGCCCTGAGTTTGAAATACAAAATTATGAAAGTAGTGTAGGAACACCCCCTACACACACACACACACACACACACACACACACACACACACACACACACACACACACACACACACACACACACACACACTGTACCCATCAGGGATTCGTGCAAATTCCCCCTCTGCAGATGCTGAAAACTGGATAATAGCAATTTTTTCACATCATGGTCTCTGGCTCCCTCTAGTGGTGAGGTCTGGTAAATACACGGTGGAAATGTATATATCTAGGTTTTAAAAAATCTTTAAAATCTTTTCAAAACTTGGATAAGTGAAACTGCAGATAAGGGGGTAATGCATTCTAGTTACTTTCCGAAGTTACCATTTTAAGCTAAGAGTTTGATTTTTCAGGGCAATGTAATTTAGTTTCTTAACGTTCCAGTCTGGAATAGAAGTCCTTTTTAAAATCTGGAAACTAGTGGGGTGGGACCACATCCCTTGGTAAAAGAAACATTTTTTGTGGTGTCTCATGGAATTTCCACCAGCAAATGAGAAAAAGCTGTAACCCTTGCCAAATCTTGTGGCAAGGAGTCCCATAAGCCCATACCCAAATCTTAAGAGATCTGATGGGAAACTACAGAATCCCGTTTTCTTATGCTTCTTCCTCCTTTTTCTCCTCCAGGTTTTTAGCCAACACCTCCTTCCATGGCCAGACGGGTGAGGTCTATGTCCACAACACCTCCCATGTCCACACCGCCCACCACTACAAAGTCTGGAGCCTGCTGAGGGATTCGGTGGGCCAGCCCACATGGGTGACGGTGGGCAGCTGGACGGGGGGCGAGATGGAGGTTGAGGAGGGAACCTGGCCCCAGCACCTGCAGCGCAAGCACTTGGCCGAGGGTGGGGGATTTTCCCGCATGAAGCTGCGGGTGGTCACCTTGGTGGAACACCCCTTTGTCTTCACCCGTGAGGTGGGTAAGGATGGTGGAGCCTGGGGAATCCACAAGCTTTATTTAAACATCTATATAAGATCTACCTTCCTTCCTTCCTTTGGTCCATCATTAGCTCCTTCCTGTCTTTGTTCCTTTTTTGTTCCTTGTTTTTGTTCCTTCCTTCCACCTTTTGAAAAAAGCCAATACAACCACTAAATTTAGAATGGCTCCTTCCACCATGCCATCACACCCCTTAGAGACTCAGTTCTCCTGATTTTGGCGGACTGGATTTTTTTTTCTTAAACGATATTAATTATTCCTCCTTCGGTGGGGTGAAATACAGCCATGCATGTGCCCTCCCTCCTGCAAAGATCAGATTCTTATCACTGGTTTTGGAGCTGCTTTGCTTTTTCTTGCCTGGTTTCTCCAGTTCCCCAAGCAAATTCCAAAGCAGGCCTGCTAGATGTATAAATATTTGCCATGCCATTCCACGCTTATGCCTAAGGAAGTGGCCTTGATCCTTGAGAGCTTGCGCTTTCACTTTAAGGTATTACCTTTCGGTCTTGATTTGCCCTTATTTTTTTGATGGCGGCTTTATCAGCTCGGATCAAAATGTCCTCCGCTGCAGGTGGATGATGAGGGCAACTGTCCAGCTGGTCAGCTGTGCCTGGACCCCCACACCAACGACTCGGCCGTGCTGGATGCCCTGTTTGAGGAGCTCAGCTCGGAGAATGGCTCGGTGTCCCTGGAATACCGGAAGTGCTGCTACGGCTACTGCATCGACCTCTTGGAGAAGCTGGCCGAGGACCTCCCTTTCGATTTCGAGCTCTACATTGTGGGTGACGGGAAGTACGGGGCCTTGAAGAACGGCCGCTGGACGGGCCTGGTGGGGGACCTCCTGAGCGGGACAGCACACATGGCTGTGACCTCCTTCAGCATCAACTCGGCCCGGAGCAAAGTGATCGACTTCACCAGCCCTTTCTTCTCCACCAGCTTGGGCATCCTGGTGCGGATCCGGGACACGGCCTCGCCCATCGGGGCCTTCATGTGGCCCCTGCACTGGACCATGTGGGTGGGGATCTTTGTGGCCCTTCACATGACGGCCCTCTTTCTCACCTTGTATGAGTGGAAGTCCCCCTACGGGATGACCCCGCACGGACGCAATCGCATGAAGATCTTCTCCTACTCCTCGGCCCTCAACCTCTGCTATGCCATCCTCTTCGGCCGCACCGTCTCCAGCAAGACGCCCAAATGCTGGACCGGGCGCTTCCTGATGAACCTCTGGGCCATCTTCTGCCTCCTGGTACTCTCGAGTTACACGGCCAACTTGGCGGCCGTCATGGTGGGTGAGAAGACCTTTGAGGAACTCTCCGGCATTCACGACCCCAAGGTTGGAATGACACTGCGTTCTTCTTTGGGTTTTATCTTTTCGCGTATGCCACACCACACCGTCACAAGAAACTAATTAGGTTTCTCAAAGAGAGTAGGGCCCTTTGAATCAACGGGATTCACCCAACGGTTGACTAAGCCATTCCAACAGTTGGTCCAAGGGTTCGACTCTAGTAAATTCTATGATTCTGTGAATCTCTACTGCAAGGCAGGGGGTTCAACTAGATGGCCCTTGAGGTCTCTTCCAGCTCTATGATTCCATGATACTATGATAGCAGAGATGAGCAGTGTCATTTACTTCTCATGGTTGAACTAGGAGGTACTTTACGGGTCTTGATTGTGGAACCCTGGTGATTCCAGGAGAGGTGGGGGGGATGAGTTCCTAACTATAACTCCCATGATTCTCAGCTCACAGGTGGTGGATTCTGGCTGCTGTGGTCCCAAAACACGCATGTCCACATGGACCCGTAATTCCCAAAACTGAGTCCCCAGATGTTCTTGGATTAAAATCCCAGAAGCCTTCACCGCTAGCTGTGCATGCCAGGTTTCCTGGGTGATGTAGTCCAAGAGGTCATCCGGGTTTCTATCTGGTCTCCGTTTAAGAAACAAGTCAAGAATGATTTTAGTATTCAACAGCAATTTGGTTTCCCTGCCTCCATTTCTTGACAGCGCTTTTCCCTTCTTATCAAATACAGTGGACCCTCATATAACAAACTGTTTGTATAACATAAAATCTGAACAACATAAAAAATTCCGGAGATAGGGGAAATTTGCTTAACAGTATTGCCTATGGAGCAAATCCGTACAACATAAAATTGGTTGTGATTAGGGATCACTCTGTTTTCAATGCCTTCCTATGGGAAATTTGTATAAAGGAAATTTTGCTTAACAGAATATCATTTGGAACGAATAAATTCCTTTATACAAGGTACCACTTGTATATGTTTTGGCAGCTGCATCACCCATCCCAAGGCTTCCGCTTCGGCACTGTTTGGGAAAGCAGCGCTGAAGAATACATCAAGAAAAGTTTTCCGGACATGCACGAGTACATGAGGCGACTCAGCGTCCCCACCACGCCGGCTGGAGTTAAGATGCTCAAGTGAGTGCTGATTAGCCTTTGGTGAGGAGTGCGGGTAAAAGAAACCCAGACAAAAGGCATTATTTATATCCAGACTTTATTCAAATGCATGTTGATGCAGAGAACAACCTCAGCCGTTCAGAGTCTCTGGTTTGGCCCGGCATGTTTTGCCAGGCCCTGAGTTTGCAAAGTTTAATTTCTCTAACCTTTATTTTCAAACTCCAGGACGAATCCTCCCAAACTGAACGCCTTCATTATGGACAAGTCCTTGCTGGATTACGAGGTCTCCATCGATTCGGATTGCAAGCTGCTGACCGTGGGAAAACCGTTTGCCATCGAAGGTGAGTGGCTGGAGACTGTAGGCGTGTGGCTGGGATAGCGGGACGCGGTGAGGCCGCACCTCCATAAATGGACAGTGCGTTGAGTGAGGAAGAATCCAGGTGGAAAAATTTGGAGAAGAGAGAGGTGTGATGAGCGGGCAGGTGGGCAAGGGGCCCTCCCCACTAACACTTCCCTAGGGCGCCAAAACTGGGTTACTGCAATTAATCTTTTAACGGGCCCTGTAAAACATGACACTTGAGAGGATGTGCAAAACGTGTCTTTAAGGTCCAAACGGCACCTCCCTAGAGCTGATCGGCTAACCTTTAGAGCGGACATTCTTTTGGTCCTTTGCCACCCACCCGGTAGCTGCCGCCCGAGGCAGTGCCCTCGCTGTCCCGAGTGACAGAGCTGGCTCGGCTCGGCCCTGGAGAAGATGCTGTAAACCTGGATGCATTTAACCGCTGTAGCACAATGGGGCATCTGCCAGGGACCACAAAGGCCACAGATAATCTAGGGAAATCCAAACTAGAAATGTTGCGTGTCTGCTTCTGGATCTGAAGGTCCTGAAAACCTGGTTGCTTATTAGAAATGAAACAAAACCAGGGAGACACCGAGAACCCCAATTAAAACAAAAGCTTTTGCGGGGTACGTGGGACCCTTACCTCGCCCACCTGCAGCTTAGTCTGGGCACCCCATCAATCTCGTCCTGGCCTACTCCTCATCCCTTCGACATGGTTAATTGAGTGAGTCCCCGGCCACCTGCCTCGTGTGTGATGCTTTTTGATCGCCTCCCCGTTCGCTCCGCGGCGGACAACAGAGGTGAGTGGAATACCAATGATCTCCCCTCCCCCCCCCAAAAAAAATCCGCCCACGCCAATTTGATGTGCTCTCGGTTGCCAGGCTTCTTGGTTTGTTTCTCAGTCCTAGGAGGAATCTCCTCTTTGCTGGCTTCAAGGTGAACGAGGCGGTGTCCTCCCCCCTGAAAAGTTCATTTGGGAATTTCCAGTTATCGTGGGGAGGGGTGGGAGGGACAATTTTTGTCTCCTGCTCCCCCTGGCCCACGTAATCCAGCATCCTCACAGCAGCCCCCCGCCCCTCCGTTTTTCTTAGTCCCCTGTTATCTTGTTCTCGGCTCTCCCTGTGGCAGTACAGTAAACCCCCGCCTATCGCAGGGGTTAGGGACCTGATCCGACCCGCAATCATTGAAAATCCACAATATGTGGATGCTGGGTCAGGTCGGGACTGGGTGGGCTCCCTGGGGGCTCTTGTACTTACCCCAGGCCTGGCACTGCCCCAAATGGGCCTGAAAAGGGGCTTTCCAGTCTCCCCCCCCCCCCCCAGGCCCCAAAAGTGCTTTCTAGAGATCTGGAGGTCACTTCTGGTTTACTGGAAGTCACTTCCGGTTTGTGGGGAAGCACTTTTGGGGCCTCCGATGGGCCTGGGAAGGCCTTTCGTCCTTACCCCAGGGGGCCTTTTTTCATATACTGTGGACCCGCGATATACCGGGACTGCAGTATATCAACCGCGAAAGGGCGGGGGACAGCTGTATTTAAGGAGTGGCTTGGTTTTGGAGTGGGGCATCCAGAGCCGTGAGCTGTACAAAAGACCCGTCCCGACAGGCACGCTGACCGTTTTGTCGACATGGATCAACTCAGTTGCCTGCTTCTTGTCCTCGATGTTTGTCGAGGGAGGTCTTGGCCCTGGGGGGCTTCAGTGGACCCTCCACTTGAGACCTACCCCTGTTGGGGTAGTTCTCCAAAAAGGAATCTGTTAAATCTTCATCGTCCTCATCAAAGAAATTGCAGAGCTGGAAGGGGTTCCTGCATGGCAGGGGGATGGACTGGATGGCCCTTGAGGTCTCTTCCAACTCTGTGATTCTATGATTGTATGGCCCTATAGATTAAAAACGGATAAGAGATAACGCGGGTGTTAGTTTTCTCCTGCCAGCACTTAAGCGCTAGGCACCCCCCTCCCTGCCACTCTTCGAAAGGTGCCCTGATTAAATCCCGTTCTCCTTTTCCCCCCGCCCAAATCGCTCCAGGCTACGGCATCGGCCTCCCCCAAAACTCCCCGCTCACCTCCAACATCTCCGAGTTCATCAGCCGCTACAAGTCGGCGGGCTTCATGGACCTCCTTCACGACAAGTGGTACAAGATGGTGCCCTGCGGGAAGCGTGTCTTTGCCGTCACCGAGGTATGGGGGGCTCGGCTGGGGAATGGAAAAAGAACCCAACCTAGGATGCCCTCCCCCTTCACCTCTAAACCCTATGTCTGACATTGGCCGTTTGCCACCCGGATTCCGGCTCCGGTCGCTTCCGCCACCGAAGCCAGGCGCAAAACGTGGCACCTCTCCCTGTGGCCACTGTGCCGGTATTGCAACTGGATGTTCCCTGTTCCTGCAGGGCATAGGGGGTTGTTCCGGCACTCCAGAGCCCATGTTATCCCTCTGTTTCTTCCTTCTACTCTCCCCAGACGCTGCAGATGGGGATTTACCATTTTTCCGGGCTTTTTGTCCTCCTTTGCATCGGCCTCTGTGGCTCTTTGCTGACCTCCCTGGGGGAGCACATCTTTTACCGCCTGATCGTGCCCCGCATCCGGCGGAAGAAAAAATTCAACTACTGGCTTCACACCAGCCAGGTGAGAGGAAAAGAGGCTCCATTTAAACATTAGGAAGAACTTCATGGAGGTTAGAGCTGTTCGGCAGTGGAAGAATACGCTGCCCCCAAAGAGGGTGGTGGAGTCTCCTTCTTTGGAGGTTTTTAAGCAGAGGCTGGATGGCCATCTGTCGGAAATATTATGATGGGGGTTCCTGCATGGCAGGGGGTTGGACTGGATGGCCCTTGAGGTCTCTTCCAACTCTATGATTCTATGATTCTTCCAACTCTAGGATTCTATGATTCTATGATCTGCTTACCTTACATGCACACATGGCAGCACAGGGGGGTATGTGCGTGATGGTTGGTATGACATGTTACGTTGTTATCAGCTGGGCATTCCAACTCTAGGTGGTCTCTTCGTGGCTGAGCTTTCCCTAAATTTATTTATTTATTTATTTATTTATTTATTTATTTATTTATTTATTTATTTATTTATACTATTTTTACCCCTCTTTTCTCCTTGGCAAAGGACCCAAGGCGGCTTACCATAACGAGGGACAATATACAGCCCAGGAACATTTAAGATGTATTCCAGTTAAGAACAGGGAATTAGGAGAGGCATCTTAGAAAAGGGTAAAGCTACAAAGAGCGGGCAAAAAGAAAAGAAAAATCCATTAATGAGGGGTGGAGAGTACCATGGAAAACACTGGTGTTCTTATGAAATCATGCATGGTAATCCATATAAAAGTCACATAGTAATTATCCCTCATTCAGGGAAACCTTGCTGTAGAGGAAGGTCTTTGCCTGCATCTGGAAAGAGAGCCATGTTCAAGTGGCGACGTACCTACAAATGTCGGCTCATGGAAGGTTGGACAGGGTAGAGCCGGTTGCAAACATGATATAACATTCATCCAGCCTTGCTGCTGGTCTCAGATTTGATGCTATGGGGAAAAACAGGATGATGGACTAGAGCCCGGACAGAGGAGATATTCCTTGGAAACCATATTTTTCCCTCTGAGTAACTTAAAATTCAGAAGTGCGGGAGTGAGTTGGGATAAACACGAAACCAAGGAGTCTTGGGTTGGTACTTTTGTGTTCCATGCGGCGTGAACTGAATGATGTGAGGGTTGCCACAAGGCTGATGAAAATAAGAAGATTCCTCCCCCACCCCTTTTATTTCCTTTTTTCTTCCAAGGGAAGTTTGCTTTTTAATTTTGTGTGTGTGTGTGAAATGTGAACTCAGATAAAACCAAGAGGCAAACAAGCCCCTCAGAGGCTCAGGAATGCTCTCTTTTTTGGCAGCTTAAATGGTATCTTTCAAAATGATTATTTCCTTGTTATCTTGTGTCCTGGCTTTCATGTCTACTAGAAAATCCACCGGGCTTTGAACATGGGCTTGGAGGAACAAAGGAACAAGAAATTAAATTTGGAGAAAAGGTACATCCTCCTCACGTCACCTCTCCTTGGCTGTGTAAAGGGGTTTTCTAATCTTTAAATAGGTTTCAATCAAATGCCAGTTTGCATGGAAATGGATGCTATTCAGATCTGCTAAGGATGCCCTTAGATGATGACAAGAAGGCCCTCATTGGGTTAACACAAGTGGGGGGGAAAGCACATCAGGATGTTGGGCAACATTTTCCCCCCGATTCTAGTTAGCAAAATAATTTCCAGATCAGACACACCGTAAGTCCCTTAGATAGAGGCTGTGGTTTGTTGAATCTGGGTTTGTTGGATCCTGGGTTATTGTTATGGCCAAAACTTGTTTCCCAAAACACACCATGGTTTGTATCCGGGTGAAAAACAGGGAGAAAATACCTTTCATGGTGTCCTTAAAATGCAGGCCTTTTGAGTTCCACAAGATTGCTGAACTTATGATCGGCTAATGAACCAATATGGCCATTCCCTACTTCAGGGGTGTCCAAACTTCAACCCACCAGATGTTTTGGACCACAACTCCCAGAATTCCAAGCCTAGATTGTCAATGACAGTGGACTGTGGAAGTTGTGGTCCAAAAAATGTGGAGGGCCGAAGTTCGGGCACTACTGCCCTACTTGAATTTGTTCTGATTATTTTTTTTTTTAAAAAGAGAATATGTTACACCGATGGTGAACCTTTTAGAGACCGAGTGCTCAAATTGCAATTCAAAACCCACTATTTTTTTTT
Source organism: Phrynocephalus guinanensis (assembly GCA_037367245.1). Taxonomy (NCBI): domain Eukaryota; kingdom Metazoa; phylum Chordata; class Lepidosauria; order Squamata; family Agamidae; genus Phrynocephalus; species Phrynocephalus guinanensis. Next base: position 15,981,184 of record CM074750.1, read on the forward strand.
GCAAAGTGCCAATACAGCACTTTAACTTGAATACGGGTGGCTGTGAAGGGGCGATGTCGGGTGCCCACAGAAAGGGCTCTGCGTGCCGCCGTTGGCACACGTGCCATAGTTTCGCCAACACTGACGTATTTTGAAGTCCCCTTTTAAGTAAAGGACGACAGAAGGGCTGCAGGTCTGTTTTTACTGGAGGATAATTTGCAACTGATTTGCTGATGGTTCCTTCTTTATCCTTCTCTCCTGCACCTCGAAGGTGTAATATCCAAAATAGCCAAGAGCCCCCCGAACCTCCAGAGAACCAACCCGGCTGGAACAACCTACGCCGAGCAGCCGTACGGAAAGAGGATAAGCGGGTTCACTTCAATATTGAGAATACCGATGACGAGACCCAGGAAAACGAGCCGGAAACCCCAGTCTGGCATTGCATGAACGGCCAAGATCCACAACAAGACAAGGCAGCCAAAGAGAAAGAGCTGAAGGAACTGGAAGGGAAAATTGAGGAGATGCGAGAACAGCTGCGGGCCGCTCTCGTGCGGAAGAGCGAGCTGATGGTGGCCCTCGGGCCGCCCCCAAAAGTCGCGCGGCTACCTCCTGCGCTGAAAGCCTTGATCAAGGAAAGCAATGAGGACAGGTGATGGAGCAGGACCCCCCCCCCCGCTGTAAAGGATCACTTGTCGTGGCGGCAGCGGCAGACTGCAGAACAATTTTTTTAACAACTATCTATCGGGAAGATATTAAAAACACACTCTCCAGGTGAAGTATATGGCAGCTTGCCTGCACCCGAATTGAGGACCGTTGTCCGGACACAAAACGGCGGAAGGCCGACCACGTGGTTTTGATTGGGTCCCGAGACAACAAAGGTGGTTCGGCGAGGTTCCGTTCCGATTTCCCTTTCCTCCTAGATGAGGTTTAGGGTGGAAATTAGGGTCAAGACGCGCCCCCCCCCCCAGCACACAATTTGCACGCGGTCAAACACAGGGACTCTTGCGGCCAAGATTTGGGCAAAGGAAGGAAAGAGAGAGAGAGAAGGAAGATAAATAGAAAGAAAGAAAGATAAAAGGGAAGGAGTAGAAAGAAAAAGACAGAGCTAGAAAGGAAGGAATAGATAGATGAAAGAAAGAAAGAGATAAAAAGGAAGGAATAGATAAGCTGCTGCAAATGAATTAATGTTGAGGCCATGAAATGTCACCCACCGGTTCCCGCAAGCAAGGAGCTGCTGAAGACACAGGGAGTGATCCTGCCGAGCTCTTAGCGGTTGCACTGTGGCCTGCTGTCCACTTTGATTTTACCCTCATGAAACATACGTGGAGGGCACAAGGTGGGGGCGAGGGGAAGCAGACATGGAGGGGAGTGGGGTCTGAACAACAGATAACTGCGAGAAGGAACCCGACACGGAGCTTTGCTTTGACCGAGCAGCTCAGGTCTAGCACTGTTTAGGTTTCTTCCTCACAGCTCAGGTTTAGCAATATTTAGGGTGTTTTATTGGTGGTGATGGTGGTGGTGGGAGGGTTTTAATTTTTGCACTGGTTCTTCCAGCTCGTTTCTTTGCACTGACTTCAGCCTTGCAAACACGTTTGCTCGAGAAAAAGAGCAGTTCCTGGCCAAAGTTGCTTTCGTTTGCAAGGGTCTCATCGGCAGGGATTCCTAGATCCTAGAGCTTCCAGGTTGGCGTGGGCGGCGGGTGGCAAGGGAGGGGGGTCAGTGAAGTGTAGGGCATAATGGGGGGATCATCCCCTGAATCTTTTTTTTTCACTGACACCCAGCACAAAGTGCTTTTGGCACGCACTTTAAAGGAGCCATCTCTACGAGAAACGGTCTCCGTTTAGTTGCTGTTTGTAAATGGCGCCAACTTCTGTTGAACTATATCTGGCTTGTTTCTATCAAGGAACCGGGGGGGGGAGGGACCAAGGCCTTTAAATCTCATGGGGAGGTATGGGTCAGCAGGTATCATTGGCGCTAAGGTGGGAGAGGGATTTAGACCCCTACAAATAGGTAAACGAGGCACTGCTTAATAAATTTACAGCTAAGTAAGTCCCCCCCCCCAAAAAAAATATAATCCCAAAATTCCAAACGCACAACCTATTATACAAAACGATGGACCTCTAGTCAGAAAATCCCAAATGTTAAATTTAATTCATTTAAAAATTCCTGTTTTTCCATCTCATTAGACATTTGTACTTCCTTCGGGGGAAAAAGAGATTTTGGCAGGTTTCCTTGAAAACTACCCAACTTTTTTCATCTCTCTCTCTCTTTCTCTCTCCACCTGGTTGGAAGTTTTTCCGGTTCACATCTGGAAACGATTTTTTGAAAAACGAAATCCAGTGGAAGGGACGGAGATGAAAAATAATCAGAATTCCAAGTTGGAGCTGGTTTCTTCAGAGGGTCTTTTTTATTTTTGTTTTAGCAGTAATTCTGGTCATTTACATTACAGTATGTGTGTCTCGAAGCAGATTCTTCCTGTTTTCTGAAACTCGTCCAGTTATTTTTGAAATACCAGTTTTCCCACAAGTAACCAAACATGCCACATCCACCTCACCAGTTTTAGACATGTGCAATAAATTGCCATGTCAGATATATATATTTTATAGCGGGAGAGCACATCCAAAGGTTGTACAGGCTCGAGGAGGTGAGGCATAATTTTGTAACGGTCCGACTTGGGAGAAGCTTGTGGTTTCGTTTCAAAAGACGGGTCTGTTGTTTTGTTTCAGAGCAGAATTTGGTGGACGTTCAGGATAGTAAGAAGAGCTCAAATGGATACCTTAGCTATATACAGCGGGATCCATTATATACAGCTATATACAGGGGATCCATTCAAAGTCCCCCTCACCCGCCCGTTGGATACTGGGAATTGTGGATGTAGTAAACGCTATTGTAATATACATAGTGTGGTCTCTGGCTCACTCTAGTGGCTCGCTCTGGGGCCGTCATCTTTTTTACATATGGAGTGTATCCGCAAATAAGGGCGGCCTGCTGTGTATCTACTCCTCCGGTTCTGGGTTTGTTTGTTTGTTTGGAAACTGGCTCAATTAAATTCAGAAGCACCTCTTCTGGTGCCCAGACGTGGAGGGCCACCGTTGCTGACCCGCAACAGCCAAGGAGATCGCAAAAGCCCATTCTGGAAATATTTTGCTTTTGAAGAAACGTGGAAGGAGAACCCCCTATGCAGGGTGGGTCAAGTCTTAGGGTCGTCAACAAGCTTGACCCATTGATTAGCGTGTCGTCAAGGTAAGGGTTGTTTTTTTTTAAAAAAAAAATCAGCACAAAGGACTTGCCTTCTGCCCTACAAATATTTTGCGATTTGGAAGTGTGTGTGGGAGGGGATAAAAGAGATGAGCTGAGGTCGGCAACAGAGACAACAACGCTGGGGTCTGGGCGGCACCAACCGACCACTCTCCACACCAAAATCCGACGCCCGACGTGAGCGTAGCTGTGCGCGTCGGGCACACAGGACTCCCCTTCCTCTAGACAATTTATCCCGTCTCGCCCATCGTTCTGGGTCAACTTCTGATCTTGGGCGCTCAGCTCAAAGATGCCCCTCGAGTCAAGGGTGGTTAATGCTGTTAGATATAGCATTTATTATTATATATAGTATATATAATATATACATACAAACGTTTTGTACATTAAATAGAATGATCGCGGCTCTTCATTCTTGGTGTGATTTGGTTTGGTTTTTCTCGCGTCCTCCTCCCCTGCTCCCCCTGCCCTCTCCCTGGGGAAATGAAAGCCCAACCCGCAAAGCCTAAAGTAGGGTGATGGACCGATGAGCTGCCCGTCGCCCGCAGGAGACAGCCATGTGTATGTGTGTGAGACAGTCCACACAAATCGCGTGCCATGGATCCCGTTACTTAACCTGCTGAAGAGCACCCTGAAACTTGCTCGCCTGCCACCCTCACCACTACCGAGCCCCGCTTGCTAAGATCTGCCTCTGCATCTCTGAGAGTAGAAAGATAATGAGGCACCTCTAAAACAAGACACACCCGGAGACCCTCCGTTTCAAAATCCTGCTTCTCTGTGGTCCTTTTTGATTGTGGTGGACTTTTTTTTTTGACGGGTCCACCCCTGCCCCCAATTCCTTTGCTTTCAAGGTTCACAGCTAGGGTTGGCACCAGCCTGGGGGGGGGCAGCTGGCCATCTTCTGGACACCAGCTCACATCACCCCCTGCCCCCCAAGGCAGCCCAGGCCAGGGGGTAATGGGAATCCTAGTGGAAGGCCTCTTTGGCCTGCCGCTCCTCCGTACTGCCAGATTGGGAGAATCCATAAAGGCACCCAGTTCTGGATCCTGGTTCCTCTCCGAACCTACAGGAGCAGCGCCCTGCCGCAAAGGGGGACGGACGAGAACGAGGAACAGGTCTTTAGAAAAGGCAGACCTTTTATCCTTTTATTTCCAGGAACTGGGCTGAGGAGACACAGAAGAAATCAACCCCCCAAAAGCACATCAAAAAAGCAACCTCCCCGTCTTCACAGTCGAGCCCGTGGCAAGAAGGCACTAGGGCTAGGGGGAAATGTACATATAGATACACCTTAAACCGCCATGCAGAGGGGAAAGAAAGGAGAAATCAAGGTGCGTGGGTGTGCAGGAAAAGGCATGAGGGTAAAAAAAAAACCTAGAACACTTCCAGCTCCTAAGTTTGGCCTCTCCTTCCCCGCTGCTCTCCTCACTTTAGGATGACAAGATCTACCACCTTTCCGATTCCGACTCTCAAAGCCTTTGGCTTGTGTCAGGCTGCCACCTGGGTGTGCGACAGGCACATGCACACCAGCCTCTCCGACCCGCACAGGCTGGCTTAAGCCGGCTCAAAACTGCACGCCGGGATCCGGCAGGGTTTTTTCCTCCAACTGAGGGAGCAACGGGGCGGGGGAGCTATCACCGGAAGGGTTAAGCGGGTGGATGCGAGGAAGCGGCAGATTGCTCAAACACTGTGAGCTCAGTCCACAGAACACGAACAGCGGGGGGGGGGGGGACAAAATAAAACACTGCCCGTTCGTTCCAAACGCACCCCGCTCATTTGATAAGCAGCTCCGCGAGGCTCGTTTCTTAACTTCCAGAGCCTATGGGATGCGAACGGGAGGTAACTCAGATGGTAAAAAAATTCCTCTAAAACTTGATTCTTCATCAAGAGGGTCCCCCCCCCGCTAAGACTTGGGAGCCACACTGAAAGAGCCCAAGGAATGGGCAACACACGCCACCCCGCTTTACGGCCATTTGCTTAACTTAAGTCGTACCCCAAGTGAGAGCCCCACAGTTGTTGTTTTTACAAAGCTGCTGCCGACACACTATCGGGCTCGGTATGCGTTACTTTCTAGCCTTGGTCGAGACAAAACCGAACGCCTCCGTTTGAAGGCCTCCCACGTCCGCCACCGTGATTTTTATGTGGTGAAGAAAGTGTGGCCCGGTAAGAGAAGAGGGGAGCTGGATTCGCCCCATGGAAGCCGTGGGGAGGGAAGGGGCCAGAGGACTTGATCGAAAAGAAGGGGCCAGATCGAAGGACCCATCATTTAGCGATTTCTGATTCACATCCCCCCCACGCCTTTCTTTCCCGGAGTTACTGTTGGCGAGAGGTCATCGCTATCCCGTGTTCAACCTTCCAGTTTGGCCTCCCTCTCATCTCGGGAACAGATGTCGGCTGCATTTGAGGGATAAACGATGAGGGCGGACAGACATCCACAGTCCACGACTGAGGTTGGGCACTCAAGATAGACAGTGTGGTTCAGGATCAGGGAAAGCTGTACCATCGTGAGATTCTGAGCAGGGCACCCCGTCTCGGAGTCCTTCCTCAGGGGACCGTCTCAAAACGGAGTCCGTGCCTGGGGGGTCAGCAGGTCCGGTTGAGTCCTCCGCCTGCCCGGCCTAAACAGGGCCCGGCAGGTGTCGAGGCAGGCTCTGTCATGGGAGCGTCAGCTGCTGAGGTGACCTCAATGGTGATCGATCCCACGGGGGCCTCTGGGCGGTCCCCGCTCACCAGGATCCGTGCCATGACGCTTGAAGCCGCGTCCTGCAAGGTCCCGCCGGCCGCCGTGTCCGGAGCCACGCCGGGGTCCAAGAGGGCACCCCCCAAGTTGGACAGCAAGGATGCCTCCGTGATGACCGCCGCCGTCTCTGCCACCCAGTTCAAGTCGCTGCCGAGGGAGGCGGCCGCTGCGGCCGCCACTGCCACGGGGTGGCCTTCTCCGGCTGCCAGGGCGCCCCCAGCCCCTCCCCTAGCGGGGCCGGCGTCCAGGTGAGGCCGAGGGTCCGCGCCGGCCAGGGTTGTGTTGTTGTTGAGGTTGTCCTGGAGGGTGGTCTGGGCGCCGACCTGCTGATTCTGGAGCAGCATCTCCTGGATGCGGATCTGCTGGAGGATGGCCGGAAGCTCGTAGTGGTGAAAGAAATAGATCATCGAATGCTGGGGAGACACAAGGGCCGAAAGCCAGAAGTTAGCCCCTGTAGCGGCTCATCCAGACCGGAAGCTACCGATATCCAGATGGTCCTTCGCGTTCCGGAAATACCGAACTGGTGGCGGTAAAATCGGACTCCCAAACGGAGGAAAGGCAGGCAGGTTTGGGTCCAGTTAGTGCATGGAAGAAGACACCCATTCAGGTGTCTTATTATTATTTTTTAAATCTTCTTTTTAAACACTGATCTGGCAGAGAAGGACAACACTGGGCCTGCGGGGCGGGCCACTAGCTCAACAATGGTTCCTTTTCGGGGACCAGGAACTCAACAGAGGACCTTTTTGGACCAGACAAAGGGCTGGGGCGGTGTTTTAGGGTTTTATTTGATGCTGGCTTTTAAAAAAAGGATGGTAAGGGCTTGAGGGTTTTAAAAACAGGGGAGAAAACAGGCTGGCGGGATCTCTCCGCCCCGAGGAAAAAGGAAGTGGAAACAGAGGCACCTCACCTGTATGAAAAGCCATGACGTGACCAGAGCCAGGCTGCTGTACTGCCCGTTGAAACGGTAATGGTAAGCGTAAAAGGCAAAGTGGTACAAGTAGAAGAACCTGGAAGGAGGTAGAAAGTCAGGCACGTGCAAGCAACAATGATTAAAAATAAATGCTCTTTTGGAGCACCAAAGCTGCTACCACCGCCTCCCCCCTCTGCTTCAACCCAGCGCCTGGTCCGGGGCAAAACCAGCAAGAGGGGACGGCTCAAAGGGCCAAGGGGAGACCCTGCCTTGAAAGCTGTAGGCAACCAATTTTTCTTAAGGGGGGTGGGAGGAAACCCTGGAATGGTTGATTAATGTATCACAATTAAAACATGTTTGCTTAACACGCGCAAGCCTGCATAACGACTTGCAAACTGCCCCCGAGAGTGCTTTACGCACAACAGGGAGGTTTACAAGGAGGGAGGGAGGGGAGGAGGATTTAGAGAGAGAGAGAGAGAGAGAGAGAGAGAGAGAGAGAGAGAGAGAGAGAGGAAGGGAAGAAGAAGCAAGGGATAGAAAGAAAGAAAGAAAGAAAGAAATAGATACATATTTTAGATTTTTACCCCCTTTCAGCTTGAAAGGCGGCTTACAGTAATGAGGGATAATATACAGTCCAGTGCAATTAAGACATGTTCAAGTAATTGAGAACAAGGAATTGAGAGACATCTTATACCATTAATAGGCAACAAGTAATTATAAACACAAAGTATTTAGATAGATAGATAGATAGATAGATAGATAGATAGATAGATAGATAGATAGATAGATAGATAGATAGAGAGAGAGAGAGAGAGAGAGAGAGAGAGAGAGAGAGAGAGAGAGAAAGGGAGGGAGAGATTACAACACTTAAAAGGTAACAGTTAAAGCTAAAACCAGGAAGTATACAAATACTAAAAAGAATCAAACAGCCATCGACAGCCAAACTGAGAACACATAAAAAGCAGTAAGGCTCAACCATTCTTATAAACGCGCCACTCAGGCAGCCGGTCCCAGAGGGCCAAAGGCGATTTGAGAAATGGGACGCGAGTGGCGAATCGGAAAAAAAAATCCCTTTAGGAAGGAAAACGGCCAAGATTCTTTCCGAGGCAGGAAAACCGGCCTCAAACATGAAAGCGTTGAGCCTTTTAAGTGCCGCCGCAAGGCTCCTTGTTCTGAGCTCTGGCCTCCCCGGCAGCGAACGGCACCGGCCTCCTCGGAGAGCTTTTTCGTACCAAGTTAAACTTTAGAAATAATTCAAGACGCCATCAATTAATCATGAAGAGCAACGCAGGCCCAAGGCTCAGCTCCAAAACGAGACGGATTTTCGCCTGCTGGTAGCATATGTGTGTGTGTGTGTGTGTGTGTGTGTGTGTGTGTGTGTGAAAGAGAGAGAGAGAGATTGAAACCAGCATTCTCCCATTAGTGCTGGATCACAGCACCCATCATCCCCAGCAACCCACGGAGCTTGGGAGAAAGTTGGATGGAGGGCGGCCAGACACACCCAAACGAGACCGGCGATTCCCCCTCTAGGCTCTTCTCTGGAGGTTCTTGGACTACAACCATCAGAATCCAGTGAAGATTCTCAGTCCTCCAGGGGAGTTTATCTGGAAGTTGAGTCATGGCTAACTGGACTTCTTTTTGAGAGAGATCTATCTCTCAAAAAGAAGTCCAGTAGCCATGACCCAACTTCCAGATACACCATCAGAAGCCTTCTCCGCTAGCCAGAGGCTACTGGGAGATGTAGTCCAAGGAGCCCCGAGGACCACCCTCCCCCCACCCCACAAGCGGCTTGAGATGAGGACGCCCCCCCCCTCCAGTTTCTCGACGGGCTGCGCGCAGGTCGCGTTGCCGCCCGCTCCGTACCTCAGCCAGTGCCTCTTGCTGGTGTTGGTATGGCAGCAGATGGCGTCGTACTGGTCCGCCAGCCACACGATGAGGATGATGTAGAAGGCGGTGGTGGTGTCATTGAAGAACTCTGACATGATGGCCTCCATGCCTATCGGGAAGAGGGAGCAGAGGGGGTGGAAAAGGCTATCAAAAGGGGGAAACCCGAGAAGCCCTACCTGGGCCGGTCTTCGCAACCGAGATCTTAGAACGGCAGAAACGGGACGGGACCCTACAGACCGGCGGCGGCGAATCTTAGGCACTCAAAGACGTTTTGGGCTGGAACCCCCGGAATCCCGAGCCTAGGTGGCCAGTGATGAAAGGACGGTGGGAGTTGTGGCCCAAAACATCTGGAGTGCCGAAGGTTCACCACCACTGCCCTAGATCACCCGGTCCGGCATCTGTTCAGGAGGGCCAGTGGCGGGAATCGAACCGCCCAACCTTTGCTTGAACCGCCGAGCTTCTCCGCCGGTTCTCTGGGCGCTCGTTTACTCAGGCGTAGCCGATTCGTATTAAACCACAAATACGCCGCTCTCCCCCTTTCTAGAAGCCACCGCGCCTCCGTCGGGGCAGCTCTTGTGATGTCCCCAGCGTTTGGGGGGCACGGCGGGTGCTTTGATGTTGAGAAGAAGCTGAGCCAGCTAGCCAAGCCGGGCTCAGGATCCAGAAGAGCAGGATATCAGATCCTTACCCACAAGAGCCAAGATGACCGTCAGCAAAGGGGCGGCGGGGAAGGCGATGGTCATATTCATTTCTAGCATCTGAAGGAGGTCCACTGGGGGGGGGGGAGAGAGAGAGAGAGAGAGAGAGAGAGAGAGAGAGAGAGAGAGAGAGAGAGATGGAATGAGACCCACGGCCACTCTGACATCACACCCTCGGTCAGCCCACGCATGTGGCACTGAACCAACACTCCCCATCATCCCTGACCAAGAGTTGTGGCAGATGGGAGCGGACATCTCTGAAGGACCCAAACACCCTCCTTTGGGAGGGAGAGCCAAACCCGCCACAAGACGACGGGCAGTATATAAGTGCATGAATAAATAGAATCATAGAACCCTAGAGTTGGAAGAGACCTCAAGGGCCACCCAGTCCAACCCCCTGCCGTGCAGGGACCCCCCCATCACAATATTTCCGATCGGTGGCCATCCAGCCTCTGCTTAAAAACCTCCAAAGAAGACAGTGGACCCTCGTATAACAAACGTTTTTTTGTATAACATACAATCTGTGCAACATAAAAAAAAATTCCAGAGAGAGGGGAAATTTGCTGAACAGAATTGCCTTATGGGGCGAATCCGTACGACATAAAAACGGTCGCGGTTCGGGATGGCTCCGTTTTCAATGCCTTCCTATGGGAAATTTGTACGAAGGAAAATGTGCTAAACAACAGGATTTCGTTTGGAACGGATTAATTCCTTTATACAAGGTACCACTGTAAATAAATAAAACAAGAACCCATTGCCTGCTAGGGAATTCCAGTGGCGACAGCAGCTACGGAACCACCATAACGCTCCACCCTCTCCCGGCAGGCATTGGCCAGTTCGTTGCAGGCCACCTCTGCTCTGGCGCGCCCCAAGCCGCCCCCCCTCCGTCATTCAAAACCTCCCCCACCTGATCGCCGGAAGAGCGCCCCAAAAAAACCAACAACGTACCAATGAAGACGAAGATTTGGTGGTGCGAATAGCGCAGCAACATGGAGACCGATAGCGTCTGGGGGGGGGGGAGAGAAGGAGGGATTAGAACGGAACCGGAAGGTTTTCCCACCCCACGGGGGAAGAGGGTGGGAGCTGGGAGACAGCTATTGCTCTGCTCCGGATTAAAACCCGAAGGCACAGTCCTGAGAGGCTCCCCCATCCGAGGTGGCCTTCGGAGCCCGGGAGGCCAAGGGGGAAAAACCCGGAGGGGGGGGGTCTAAAACAAAAGAGGAAAACCCGTTCCCGCCGTCACCGCCGCACTTACGAAGATCACCATGATGACGAAGGCGGCCAGGTAGGACGTCCTGGCCATCCACATGCTGATGAAGCGGTAGTGCTCCCCGGAGACGACGTTGCGGAGAAAACCTGAGGAAGGAAGGGAATAAGCGGCGAGAAGAGCCGCTCAGTAAAGAGGTGGGGAAGCGTCTAAAAGCTCGGAGGCACCGGAACAGCGAGCAGGGAAGTAGGCGGCCGGGGTGGGGTGGGGTGGGGGGAAACGACCCAGAAACCAGAGGGAAGAAAGAAGCACGCCAACGGTCCTTGGGAAACTCGGCGTGACTTGTGTTTCAACACCCCAACGGGAATGAATGAGAGTGTTCTCGAATCTACTATTTCTTTGGGGGGGGGAGTCAACGAAAGAAAGAAAGAAAGAAAGAAAGAAAGAAAGAAAGAAAGAAAGAAAGAAAGAAAGAAAGAAAGAAAGAAAGAAAGAAAGAAAAGAAAGAAAGAAAGAGGAAGGAAGAAGGAAGGAAGGAAGGAAGGAAGGAAGGAAGGAAGGAAGGAAGGAAGGAAGGAAGGAAGGAAGGAAGGAAGGAAGGAAGAAAGAGGAAGGAAGGAAGGAAGGAAGGAAGGAAGGAAGAAAGAAAGAAAGAGGAAGGAAGGAAGGAAGGAAAGAAAGAAGGAAGAAAGAAAGAAAGAAAGAAAGAAAGAAAGAAAGAAAGAAAGAAAGAAAGAAAGAAGGGAGGGAGGAAGGAAGGAAGGAAGAAAGAAGCTGATAGTGGACAGCTTCTTTATGATAGTGGATAGACAGACAGACAGACAGACAGACAGACAGAAAGAAAGAAAGATGTCCACTATCAGCCTCATTCATTCATTCATTCATTCATTCATTCATTCATTCATTCATTCATTCATTCTTCCATTCTGTACCTTTATTCTCCTCGTTCTCCGCCAGGGCCTTCACGCTGGACATCAGGATGTCATCGTAGCCGAGAAATTCGTCCAGCAAAAGGCGGCTGAACCGGTCCCCGAAGCATTGGTCTCGGGTGGGATCTGGCAGAGAGATTAAAAAAGTTAAGAGAGCAAAGGCAGCTGAACCGGCGGGGGGCCGGCGACTCCTGTTCCAGGGGAGCAGCGAATCCACGCCGGATTTTGGATTCCCCTTTTCCGTGAGCTCTCCAGGGTGCTGAACCGGAACCGCTAACCAAGAAGAGCAGTTCCAGGCACATCTGGGAGGATGCCTGAGATCTATCGTTTAGGGGTTGAGAATCACCAACACCACTGTCTCTGAACCCTCCATCAACCACAGCAATTTTAAATATTTTAAATATTGGATGTATTTTCCCTGAAAAAAGCTGTTCAGATGAGTAGTGAAAATGTTTCAGCCTCTCAAGAAAAACAAGTCCAGTTGCCATGACTCAACTTCCAGACAAAATCACCTGGACGCCTGAGAATCTTCACAGACTCCTCCCTCACGGCTCTGTTAATAGTGCCTGGTTGTGTTTTTATTTGTACAGTGGACCCTTGTATAACAAACAGCTTGTATAACATAAAATCTGTACAACATAAAAATTCCGGAGATAGGGGAAATTTGCTTAACATAATCGCCTATGGGGAAAATTTGTACAACATAAAAATGGCATTCAATGCATTCCTATGGGGAATTTGTATAAAGGAAAATTTGCTTAACATAATTTCATTTGGAATGAATTAATTCCTTTATACAAGGTACCACTGTACTTCAATATTAATCATATTCTGAGCCTCCTCGGTTTCCCGTTTGTGGGCAAGGCAGCATGAAAAAAACAACCCAAACTATATCTGGTTATTGTTGGGGGGGAAATTTCTCGCTAAAAAAAGAAAAAATTCACCGCAGCCCCATAAATGGGTCCACGAGAAATCCTCCAGCATCAACCAGCTTCTTTTAAACCAGGCATGTCCAAACTTCGGCCCTCCTGATGTTTTGGACCACAACTGCCAGAATTCTAAGCTTAGACTGCCAATGACCGAGGACTGTGGGAGTTGTGGTCCAAAACATCTGGAGGGCCGAAGTTTGGGCATGCCTGTTTTAAACCTATCAAAACCCATTCATGAGTTTTGCAATCAGGATCCAGGACTGATCGTGTCTTTTTAAAAAGGAAATCCTGTTTCCCCGCCTTGTAAGTGGGCTCAGCCCACCGGGCTGGATGAGGAGGAGGAGGAGGAGGAGGAGGAGGAGGAGGAGAAACCGAGAAGTTGTGGCGAAACAAAACATTTACCGAGTGTCACCACCATGACAGGGATACGGAGCCTCTGTCGGGTGCTTTGGGACAAGCGCAGGAACCCGTATTCGAAGGAATATTCCACGATGTACTCTTCTTGAGGCCAGACTGGAAAAGAAAGAAGAGGGAGGGTTGTGTTCCCGACAGGCAGCAGAGCAGATGTGAGATGCCTCACTCCGCTCCTCCAAAGAGATTATCAGCAGAACAAACAGCAAATCCTGGTGGGTTATGCCCACCCGTTGCCCTGAAGCGGATGCAATTGCAATCATAACAGGCTGAAAGCAAATGCCGGCCATCTGTCGGGCGTCCTGTGATGGGGGTTCCCGCATGGCAGGGGGTTGGACTAGCTCAGTGTTGGCAAACCCACGGCACGGGTGCCAAAGGTGGCCCTCAGAGCCCTTTCTGTGGGCACCCGACATCGCCCCTTTATAGCCACCTGTATCCAGGTTAAATTACTGTATTGGCACTTTGCAAAAAAAAAAGTGGGTTTTGAATGGCAGCTTGGGCACTCGGTCTCTAAAAGGTTCGCCATCACTGGACTAGATGGCCCTTGGAGGTCTCTTCCAACTCTACAATTCTATGATTGTGTCACACCTCCTCTGTGAAAGACCAAAGGTGTACGCAAACTGATTTCGGAAAAGAGACACGACCGGCTGGTCGAATTAGCGCACCGGGTATTCTGCAATAAATAAATAAATTCTAATTTGCCAGCCTCCAAACAGCCACGGGACTATCAGGTCAAGTCCGCCCTGCCGACCTGGGGTGGGGTGGGGACTTCCCTCTGGGGGGGCTGCCTCGCATCCTCCAACCCTCCGATTCTGTCCCTCCAGGAAACCCTGCACATGCTAGAAACTGGAAGAGAGAGGAGAGGGCGCCCACGAACAGCCGGAGAAAATCCAAGGTGGGTTCCTGCCTCTTGTACCTACCTTGGGCCCTTTCGGAAGAGTGCAAGCTAGGATCAACAGGACACAAACATACAAACAGAGCATGCTTTTGGGGTAGAAAGAGGGGAGGCAGGTCGAAACCCCACCGGCGGAGGGGGTGGAAAGATGAGACAGGGGGAGAAAGATGAGAAAGCGGGATAAAGATAATAATAATAATGGGATGGAGAGAAAGACGAAAGGGAAGCAGATTTTTTTTTACCTGCTTTAGCCAGCATCTCAAACTCGGACACCGAGTCGCTGAGGGGGTCCATACCTTTAGCAGCCGCCTCGTCGGGGAACGGGTACCCGTGGCTGTTGTTGAGAGGACGGACTTTGGCCCCGTTCAGCCGGGAGGGCTGCAGGAAGGCTTTCGGCTCAATGTCCAGGTCAAACTGCCAAGATGACGACAATTAGGAAGGGTTAAGGGCTCTCGGTCCCCGCTCTCCCCCCCCCACCTGCCCCCCCCCTCCGGGCCTGCGAGAAATCCGGTCTCGGTCAGCGCAGCCTCACGGAGCCACAGAGCTAGCTCTCTCTCTCTGGGAAAGCTGGGAACAGGTCAGAACCGACTTGATGCCGTGTGATTCTTACCCAGATTCTTGGGTTATTCGTCTGAAAATAAAACCTCCTTCCTTAGGAGCCTCGTAGCGCAGTGGTTAAATGCCCATTACTGCAGCTAAAACTATGCTCACGGCCTGGGCTTCCGTCCCAGGTAGCCGGCTCAGGGGCGACTCGGCCTTCCATCCTTCCGAGGTCGGTAAAATGAGGACCCAGCTCGCTTTTTTTGGGGGGGGGGAGGCGACGTGTAGCCTGCATGCTGTGATTGAAGACTACAAACCGCCCAGAGACTACTTGAAGTGGTATGGGGTGGTATATAAGCAGAACACTTTGCTTTGGAGGTTTTTAAGCAGAGGCTGGATGGCCCTCTGTCAGGGACACTTGGAGGGGGGTTCCTGCATGGCAGGGGGTCAGACTGGATGGCCCTCGGGGTCCCCTACGATTCCTAAAGGACTCTTCTTGGGAGTTTTTTAAGCAGATTCTCTGGGATCCTGGAAAGACTGGATGGTCGGGGTGGGCTAAAGGAGGGTGGTGGGCTCTCCTTCTTGGGAGGTTTTTAAGCAGAGGCTGGGTGGCCCTCTGTCGGGGACACTGGGATGGGGGTTCTGGCATGGCAGGGGGTCAGACTGGATGGCCCTGGGAGGTCCCTTCCCACTCTAGAATTCGGCAATTCGATGAGAGGAGACTCTTCCATTCCAGAGAAGAAAGAACCCTCGGATAATGGTAGAAAACATCTGGTCTCTCTCCCGACCCCGAACCTCCCCCCCCCATTACCTTGATGGAGCTGTTCTGAAACATCTCCACGGTCATCTCTTCTTCTTCCTCCTCCTCCTCCTCCTGTTCCTCCTCCCCGACGGCCACCGGCTCGACCACCATGCCGGGGAAGCGGTCGCTCTCGCAGAACTGGAGGAAGATGGGGGCCCGGCTGGAGTTGCGCTGCACCTCCACCCGGAGGATGCCGTCTCGGGGCCACTGATCGCGCACGTGCTCCAGGCAGTGGATGGGCGAGCGGGAGAAGGCAATGTGGATGTAGGCCAGGATGAAGAGGACAAAGAGGGCCTGGAAGGAGGAGGCAGGGAGGGAGAAGCAGCCCCGTGAGACTCGTGGTGGCGGCAGGGGGGGGAGGTAAAGCGCGTTGTTAATCTGTGGAACTCCCTACCACAGGAGGTGGTGGGGATAGCATCTGGCCTGGATGCCTTCAAAAGGGGAATTGGACAGATTCCTGGAGGAAAAGTCCATCTCAGGTTTACAAACCAGGATGGAGATGTGTCGTCTCCGGGCTTAAAACCGGGGTCCTTCGAGGGCCAGAGGCAGGGGGGAGTGGGATCTGGAGACAGAGATCGAGTCTCGTGTGCTCCCAGAGGCATCTGGTGGGGCCACTGTGAGATACAGGAAGCTGGACTAGATGGGTCTTTGGCCTGACCCAACATGGCTCTTCTTATGTTCTTATGGCCCCTTCCCGCTCTGCTGTTCTAACTGTCTCATTGAGCTGCTACTGGATGATCTAGCGGTTGTGAGCCTTCGGCACGCCAGATGTTTTGGGCCACAACTCCCAGAGCCCTTTGCCGTTGGCCATCTAGGCTCAGAAGAATAACGATTATAAATCTGCCAGACCAGTGGCAGCCCATCCATTATGTATTTGGTTGTGGGGATATGCCAGGTAAAGCTAGGTCAAAGATGGCGCTGGGTATGCCAAGGAACAGGCTTGAATCAGGAGGCCTCGCAAACAGCAGCTGGCTTCCAGACCTGGCACCGGACCTCTGCCACGCTGGAAAAAATTCCTGAGTCCCTAACATTCCTCACCTGTAAGCATCCCTGAGTCTCTAAGAGTCGGCAACTTAACTATTCCCTTGTTTTTCCTAGTTTACGTGACCTGTAACCAAGAGGTAAATAAAAGCGAGCAGGCGGAGAAGGGGGACTCCTCTTCCCCCCGCTGTTCCGGACAGCTGTGTATGCATGTGTTTCTTTTCCAGCCCCCCCCCCTATTCCTTCCAGGCGCCTCTCTCAAGCTTATTCCTACCGTTTGGGGTGGGGTGGGGTGGAGATTTGTGGGTAAGGTTGACCCAGAAGTGCAAAGCTGCATAGGGGCATCGGGGGGGGGGGCAGGGGAGACACAGGAGAGGGCCTTGGGAACCCTCCGCCACTGGAGGCCAGGCTGGGCTTCCACCTTGCCTCTTCCGACACCAAATAAAAACAAGCCTGTGTACAGATTTCATGGTTAGCATGGTATAAGCTACACTCTGGCATCGCCCCCGCCAGAGGGAAGGAGAAAGTTTTATTTTTTTGAATCAGAGCCCCCTGAACATCTTGGGAGGAACTGGGATATTTGGTAAACACAGTCACCCACGACAATAAAAATAAACGGTAAACCTTCGCCACTTCTGGAGCTGACCGGCAGCACCGTGCGATTGGAAAGATTACAACAAGAAAACTAACGACCTTTGGACAGCCTGGCAGAGAGATTATACATTCCTGCGTGAGCTGTTTATTTTATTTTTTTAATGCGAGTGATTGAAACAGAGCACACCTTGGCCTAGGGAAAGTTCAGGCCTCTGGACTGTGCTGGACTACAACACCCATCATTCTCACCCTTAGCATGGGAAGGGGCTAATGGAAATTGGAACCCAACCAGATCTTGATGGGGAAGGGGAAACCCTTGGCCACTCTTGAGGGTAGAGCTAAAAAAACAATAACAAAGTCTCGTGGCAAAGCAGCGGACTGCGGGACGCTAAACGTAAAATTCTACATAGCTAGTCACCGGCGGTGATTCGCCGCGGCCCACAGGTGACCCAACGGATCCGGAACATGTATTTTATTTTTTGTTTTTCCTTTCTTTTCGGTTCAGAGATTGTGACCCCCTGTATCTCTGCAAAAAATAATATGTTATTTCCTGTTCTTTTACATTTTATGTTTACTTTATCTACGGCATCTTTATTTCTATTTCAATTTAGTATATGAATCGTGTGGGTTTATGTTCGTATCGATCCATTGTGGTCAACCACCCCAGTGTGGCCTCGTTGCCAGACGGGGAGTATAAAATTCTAATAAATAAATAAAATAAATACATTAGGAGGAAGAAACGTACCACATGGCAGGGAGTTGGACCGGATGGCCCTGGAGGTCTCTTCCAACTCTCTGATTCTACGAACAGACTAATGGGGTGTCATGCTTCTCCCCCCCCCACAAAGCCAAGTCTGTAAATGCCACCTTTCTCGCAAGGTCAGCCGAGTTCATGAGACATATGGCCACACAAGAGGAAAGAAACAATAAGAAACCCTCTTATCCCCTGACTGTGCAATTTTCTCAGCAGCCTTTGGTGAGGGACTGTGTCGAAAGCCTTCTGAAAATCCAGATAGACAATATCCACCGGGTTCACCCAAATCCACATGCCTGTTGACCTTTTCAAAGAAAATGGGGTGTCATGATTCTCCCCAATCCCCCACAAAGCCAGATCTGTAAATGCCATATTTTTCACAAGGTCAGCCGAGTTCCCGAGACATAAGGCCACACAAGAGGAAAGAAAGGAGGGAATGCACCCTCTCCCCCGACCTCGTTTCGAAGCCTTCTTACCTTGAGGAGGATGAAAAACTCAAAAATGCGCCGGAAAGAGGGTGGGAAGAGGCGGGCGTAGGTGACAGCCATCTTGAAGAATAGCGCGTGGAAGAGTCGGTCCCGGACGTTAATGAGGGGGTTCTGGTTGAGGTTCCGGACCCCCCGGGTGTTCCCCGTGGGGGCTCCACCCGCCACGTTATTGTTCATCGGGTGATGGTGGTCGTTGGCTTGGTTCCCTGACATTTTCGGAGCTCGGCGTCGGAGGGCGTGCAGTGGCGTTCCTTAAGTCCTTCTCCGCAAGCGCGGCATCTCCCGTTCCCGTACGGATCTCGCGTACGGATCTCAGCTTTACACGTCCACGATCACAATTCAGGGGAGTCGAGGGGAATAATTCTGCGGTGTCTGGAGAAGGCACTAAAAAAGTGATGCCCACACAAACCCACGAAGAGGCTGCCCCAACGAGGAAAAAAATTATAAAATACGCCAGCTTATTAAGAGGCAGAGAAAGAGAAACTAAAAAAGTCCTTAAAGGATGTGACGAGGGCTCAGTAACTTTGGAAGCGACAGGAGATGAAAAGAGATGCAATATAGAGAAGAGAGGATTCTTCACCTTTAAATCTTCAAGGCTGAGTGTCTTAATATTTGTAAATGGGAATTTAACAAAGTTGGAGCACAGGCTGATACTGTCTGGGTGAATCGGCAGCACTGGGGAAAAGAACGGGGTGGGAAGGTCAGAAAGGGTCACCCCAAGCGGGAAGAGGAAAAGGCGGGGTGGGAAGAAATCAAAATTAAATCCCAACCCCTGGAAAGATGCAGGGGTGGACGGGTGACAGAAACCTAGTAGAAGAGCTGGTTCAAAAACATATAAGGGGAGGCTTTGGGGATTGCTGTCTGGTTAAAGGAGAGAAATCCACCCCCCCCAAAAAAAACAAGGGCGTAATCGGGGCTGGATTTGGGGTCAGCAAGGTTTCCCCTAATAGGTACTGATATGGGGTGATGGGGCAAGGAACCTGAGATGGTGGAAGGGGGGGGAATGAACCCCTTCTTTCAATGAGGATGGGAGGATGCCTGCTTAGGGCAGGGTTTAAGAGGAAGTAAAATGGGGGGGAGAGAATCTAAAGGGGAGATCCTGTTGGGATGGGATCTGGGGTTAAGTTTGGGAGTATTACGCCTGTCCTGGGAGGGGGGGATGGGGGCAGAGGTTAACAGACCCCACAAATCTTATATAGGGTTTCAATATAGGGCAAAGAAGAAGGGCTGGCGGGGGGGACAGAAAGGGGGTACAAGGTTATAAAAGATGCCAATTGGGGGGAGAAAAGGGGGGAAGACTCACCCCTCCGACACACACTTCAGGTGAAAGAGGGGGCAGGAAGACAATTTGGGGCAGAATTTGGGGAGGGAGGAGAGAGGGAAAGTGGGGAGGACTGGTCTCAATTTGGAAAGGGGGAGAGGCAGGGGATCAAAAAAAGAGAAAGATACCCCCCCCTCCAAAATGCGGAACCCCACTAATTTTTTAGAGGGAATCCCCCCCCAAAACACACACACACACACACCACCCTAAATAAGGGGAGGACAGAAAGGGGAATGTGGGGGGGGAGGAGAGAAAGGGGGATCCTATTAAATAAGGGGGTTAATTGGGGGGTGGGGACCCCTCCTAATTGGGGGGGTCACAGATATAGGGCTGGGGGGGCTAGAAAGGAAAGTGGGGAGCGCCCCCCCCCCAAAAAAAGGATTAACCCCCCCCCGCAAGGGGAGGAAAATCTGCCCCCTTCCCCCCCCAAAAAAAAACCCTCTCCCCCCCTTCGGGAGCCGCCCCCCAACCCCGAAAAAAGAAAATCAGCCGCCCCGCAGTCCCCCTTCGCGTCCGCGCCCGGCCGCCGCCATTTTGTTCGCCTCCGCCTTCGCTGCGCCGATGACGTCGGCGGGAAGGGAGGGTACGGCCGAAAGGGACGCCGGGAAAGGAAGGCCCCGCGGCGGGCGGAAAGCAAAGAGGAAGGTGGGTGGGCGAGGCGGGATGAAGCCACGCCCACCGGCGGCTCTGAAAGGGGGGGAGAGGTATTACTGTACATCCTTGCATCTGCTTCCTTCTATCCATTATAACCTCCCTCTCTTCTTTCTCCTCCTTCCTTCCATCATCATATCATCATCATCATCATCATCATCATCATCTTCCTTCCTTCTATCCATTCTACCCTCCCTCCGTCCCTTCTTTCTTCTCCCTCCCTCCCTCCCTCCATCATCATCATCATCATCATCATCATCATCATCATCATCATCATCATCATCATCATCATCATCATCATCATCATCATCATCCTTCCCTTTCCCAACCAAACACCAGCGCACGAGCGCACCTCTGTTCCCTCCTTCTGGGACGAAGGGGAACCGGGCTCGCTTCCTATTGGCCAGCCGGGGTTCCTGAGGGGCGGGGTTGGGCGGAGCCTCGGCGGCGGACCAGAGGAGCGGAGTTTTCCCTCAGGTCCGATTCCTCTCCATTTAAGGCGCGACGTTCGAAAGCCCCTCTGTCAGTCGGCGAGGTTTCTTCGGAGGGAGAGGAAGAGCTCGGCGAAGGGGAGAAGATCGTAGGAAAGCGCCGGAAAGCACTAGCGAAGACTCTACGAAGAGGCGCCGGGATGAAGGCAGAAAGTGACGCCGGAAAAGTGAAGCGGCTGCCGGGGAGCGGAGCGTGGATGTCTCGGGCGATGAATAGTAGCGTATGGAGCCTTACGAGGAAGAGCTGAGATCATTTCCCTAGAGTTGAAATCACTTTTTTTCAGAGCTGAAATCACTGCATAAAAAGGCTCCTTCGCTGCTATACATGCTGGCTTATGGAACAACTCAACAGGGAAGTGAATGCAGGTTTCATACTGTTTTTCTGGCCCGGCCACGTACGCTCTTCAACGGCTGCACATTTTCCGGCGGACTTCAGCTTCCTTTCCTGATGAAGATCTGGCGAAGCGGTACAAAAAGAAGAAAGCATATCCCCATTAACGTGTTGTGGAGCTTGAATTAGGGTTAGCAAAGCGTGGATGCCTCGGAGGACGAATAGCATATGGAGCCTTACGAGGAAGAGCTGAAATCACTTTTTTCAGAGCTGAAATCACTGCCTAAAAAGGCTCCTTCGCTGCTATATAACACGTTGGCTTATGGAACAGCTCAACAGGGAAGCGGACACAGGCTTCGTACTGTTTTTTTCTGGCCGGGCGACGGACGCATTTCGACTGCTTGCTGCAGACTTTTCTGGCGAAGCAGTAGGAAAATAATACATTTCCCCCATTAACACGTGTTGTGGAGTCTTATTTAAATTTTAGATGGGTTCTCCAACCAGATCTGGGTGAACTTGAGAGTAGCAGGAGCTAGGTTAGACCCACGATATCGGCGGGAGGGTGGACCCATTTGTGTACTTGGCGCATCAAGGTTCTCTTGGTGGCCCTTGCTGGTTGCCTTTAAGGTGTTTTCCTGCTTTCCTTTGGTGCAGGGTGCGTGTAATTGCCCACTTCAAGCAGCCCTTGCAAGGATCGGTTGGCAACACCACAGCGGGTGTTTTTTAGTTTTGGGGTGTTGCTGGGAGCGTTTTAATTCCCACTAGGTCTCCCTGCCTGCAAAGAGCCCAAGGTAAATACTGGAGGGCATGAAACGACGCGGCGTAAACCAGGCGTCTTCTATTAAAAGGCGGATTTTTGGAAGGAAGAAAGCCAATTCTATGGAGTGGGAAATGCAGCTTGTACTTAATTTCGGGTTCCTTCCCTCTCCTCTTCCTAAGCTACCTGAGGGGGTTCTCTTAATAAGGAGCCTCATGGCGCAGTGATTAATTAATTACCTGTACTGTAGCCGTAACTGGTCAGGACCTGGGGTTCAATCCCAGGTAGCCAACTCAGTTTGTTCAGACCCTCCTTCCAAGGTCGGTAAAATGAGTCAATTTTGGGGTGTGGCCATGCGTAGCCTGCATAAATTGTAAACCGCACACCCTTTTAAGCGCTATGGGGTGGTCTATAAACATGGTCCATCCCTGCCATAATCTAATGAAGTGGGGAGAGCGGATCCATGAAATAAACGTTAAATCATACTGGTAAACTATTGAGTTGATAATTTTTATTAAGGAAATGAGCCCCTACGACCTGTTACCGGAAGTGTCCCCTTCCTCTAGCGCCACCGTTATTCCCCTTTGGGTGTCCCTTTTACATGGGGGATAATGAGTTTCCCCAAACTCTTAGGCCTAATGAAAACAAAACGGGTGGTAGTTGTTGGCAGGAAATGCAGCAGGCCCTCTGGGGTCTTAACCCTCCCCTTTTGTGTCCTCTCGACCTGTTGAGTTTCTGCCTGTTGTCTTCGACGAATTGGATCCATTCATTCGTGACTTTAAAATTGCTATTTTTTTCTCCCAAGATCGAAAGACTTTCTAAAACGGGATGCCTAAGTTATTGCTTTTCTAAAGTCCCATTTCCCGAGGCATCCACTGAGTCCCATTTCTTTGCAAAAGGGACAAATTGTTAGGATGACAATCGCAAAACGACTTAGGATAAATGCCTTTCAAGAGTACGAGGTGTGTTCAAGAAGAGGACAAAGCTAATAAACAGTATTTATGAACCCCCCCCCAAAAGCCCTTAAATCCTGACTAAATTTATCCCTGCTCTGCTAACTGAACGTTCAAAGACCAGCTGATGCTGGGAACCGGAAGTGACCTGTCGTTTAAACCACTCTTGGTCTCTTTGACGCAAAGCGGGGCGAGGGCAGGGTAATAAATCTAGACGCCTCGCTTCCCATCATGCTCTGCGGCCTCTTAATTTGCATCGCTTTGCGAGATTTCTGATACTTCTGGTTAAAATTCTCACTCGTGAGAGGGAAGGATTAATATTTATCTTTTTTTAAAAACCCTTACAAATACAGGAAAAAGTGCTGTGTAAAAACAGCCACGTTACTTCAGGTCACTATACCTTGAAATTACTCTGAAATTGGGATTATATATACCGTTGGAGCCACTGTTCAGTTTGTGCTCGCTTCGGCAGCACATATACTAAAATTGGAACGATACAGAGAAGATTAGCATGGCCCCTGCGCAAGGATGACACGCAAATTCGTGAAGCGTTCCATATTTTGCCCCAAGAAAAAAAATAACTTGCTAGGTAAAGCAAAGTTGCATTATTTTTCTTATCAGCTAAAAAGCAAGCCTGGCATCTATAGCCTTTCTCCTTGCAGGACCAAAAATTAATTTCTCCCCATTTTTGTGATTTATTTGTTTATTTACAAGATTTCTTTGCGGCATATAATAAAATGCTTACAATTACTGTTTGGATTTATTGTCAATCTATGGATTCTGTCGTTCATTCACATACAAATAAACCACTTTTCTCACCTAGTCTGTTTACTAAAAAAGGATCCAAGATGCTTTACATTTTTAAAGTCCTCTTCATTATCATTTGGGATGGATTATCTGTCCCTGTCAAGGGGGGAAGGGGTCTTGAGCTCCCAATTGCTGTCTAAACCAGCAATCCTCTAAAAGCTCATTTGTTGAAATGAGTTAATTATAATTAAACAACAAATAACCAGTAATGTATCCAAATATTTGAGAAAAGGATTCAATAAGCATTACTTTTCAAATGTTAGGGCTGAAAGTGTTACATACTATCACTCTATTATTGCCCACTAGTACAGTATATACACTATTAGTAAAGATACTAGCTTTATAGAATCGTAGAGTTGGAAGGGACCTTGAGGGCCATTCAGTCTGACCCCCCTGCCATGCGAGAAACCCTCCCCCCCGCCCCCATCCAAGTGTCCCCGATAGATGGCCATCTATTCCACTGCTGGGCAGCTCTAACCATTAGGAAGTTCTTCCTAATGTTCAGATGGAATCTCTGTTCCTGTAGTTTGAAACCATTGCCCCAAGTCCCGATCTTTGAAGCCATGGAAAACAAGCCAGTCCCCCTCTTTGAAAGGACATCCTTTTTATTTTCTTTAAAAAGACATCCTGTTGCCATGACTTAACTTCCAGATTGTGGCTGAATTGTTCCCTATCACGGCATTATTACATTATTACATCTTAGAACTACGGAACCAGAAGGTTACCCTATGGATGATTTATACCACTTCTAATAAAAACAATAGTTTTATACACCGTTATGTATTGTTATTGGTATTACACGCTGTTCCTGAATGATTCCACGCCAGGATTGTACACTGCTATTACTACATTTTTTAAAAATTATGTAAAAGATTTCTACCCGGCCCTTTCCCCTAAGTTAAAAGAAGAGCGTAGCAAAAAATGCCCCTAGAACTAATCACTTGCGTGTTTGATGCTTTTGTGTTTCACGTGCAACCTTGTATCACAAAGGATGTGTTTAAAAAATGCATGGCATGTGTTTTATCTGAGGAATTAATTTCCATCTTTGCAACAGCACTGGTGCATTGCAATTTCTGATTTTCTAATGCATCACGCCTCCCCCCTTGCTGTCCTATAATCTGTTATGCAGCCACCTTTTAGACCTCATGTTTAACACGGCATGTTTTACCCCTTTTGTTGAAAGATGAGCGTTGCGTGTTCTGTTTCGTTGTTTTATTTCCTCGATGCACAGGATTTCTCAAGGGGAGGGGGGGAATTTAACATCACATCCCGCAGCAAGGGGACGTCTGGAGTCCTGGCAAGCTTGCCAGCTTCTGCTGAAAAGCAAACATGGCACAAATCAGAATACCTGCCCGCCTGCCTCTCAATCCGCCCATCCTTGCAAGGTGGTTTGCCGTGTTGTTCGGGCGAGTTTCGGCCTCATTGTCTCCCTTCTGGTTTTGCAACTCGGCTTCCAGGCTCGATCACTTAGTTACTCGGTGTTTCTGACCAGAGGCTTAGACAACAGAGCTTGCAGAAATTGCTCCAAGGGGGGAAGGAAAAAAGATATCTGCCCATGATCCTACTTGTCCATATTTTTCCCTCCCTTCATCTGACAGACTGGATTGCTACTACAACGAGAGAGAGAGAGAGAGAGGCGGGCGGGTGGGTGGTTATAAATGCTTCAGCTCAGCTGTGCTAGACATGAGCTGCAAAAAGAAGAAAAGACCCAGAAGAAAGCCTTTGCAAGACCTGAGCTACTCGCAGAAGCTGCCATGCTGCTGGGTAAAGCTCATCAGGATCCGTCTGGGTTGCCCCACATTGTCTGGGCCGATGTCATATCCCGGGGACCCCAGGATGAGGCCCAGAGGAGAGGTACGGTGGGGAAATGCTGGACCCGTTATTCCATTCCCTTAGTTGCCAGTTGATTTTTTACCCAACAGAGATGGCTTTTACATGTTGTTGTTAGAGCCTCACCACCACCCTGCAAGGTATGCCTGTTTGAAAGAGCGAGGAAGAGAGACTGAAGGAGATAACAGCTAAAGGTTACTTAGACAGGACTCTAAGGTTTAAGCAAGGATTTCAGCTCAAGCATCAGAGTCCAAAACCGAAGTGTCAGAACAGCTTTGAACGAGCAAAATCAGACAGCCTGGACCTGCAAACGACAGATCTTAAGAGTCAAAGAATGATAGGGACCCCCAGAGGTCATTTAATCCAACCCCCCTGTCAGCGCAAGAAATCCAAGGTTTGTATATTCAAAGGAACGAATAACTCTGCTGATAGATCTACCCACCTCTCCAACCTTGTTTTATTTCAGAGGCGGCCAAAGAAAGGCGGAAGTACGTCCGAGCCCGGTTGGGCCCTTCAAACGTCCATCGCGAGAGTGAGGGTTGCCGAGTGAGCAAAAATCTGGAGGGGACACAGCTCCTCCGTCTCCAGCAGATGATCAGAGAGGAAAGACAAGAGGGAGGGAGAGGGCACCAGCTCGCCCCACTCCTTCCCGCTCTGGAAAATTCAGCTTCCCCAGGAAAGCGTATTATCAAAACCATCCAGGTGGACCTCCGCCCTCTTCTGGAGAAGGTTGTGGAGCCCTCGGGTTCTTGGCCGGAGGACCTGTCCAAGGGAGTTCCTTGGGGAGATGGGTGGCCCTCATCCCACCATGAGAGGTCCAGGGGACAAGATCTCAGGGACGGGAGGGTGAGAGACTTCCTTGGTGGGAGAAGAGGGGACGTCGGTGATGGAGCAGAAGACCTTGTTGATGGAACATATGGAGGCATTGAGGGCGGAGAATACCAGGTTGATAGGAAACATGGAGGTCCCATGGATGGAGAAGACCATGTTTATGGAAAACATGGAGGTCCCATGGATGGAGAAGACCACGTTGATGGAAAACATGGAGGTCCCATGGATGGAGAAGACCACATTGATGGAAAACATGGAGGTCCCATGGATGGAGAAGACTACGTTTATGGAAAACATGGAAGCATCAAGGATGGAGAAGACCAGGTTGATAGGAAACACGGAGGAAGCAAAGTTGGAGACGTCCATATTGATAGAAACTATGGAGGCCCCATGGAGGGAGAAGACCTCACTCATGAAGGAAGCCACCGCACCGTCATGAGAACTCCCATCCCTTTCAAGGTTGAAGGCCCCCTTAGGGACATCTCCTGGCAAGCCAAGGGAAACTTCTCGGAAACGCTAGGTCTGGGACCTAAGAACCCCAAGGCCTCGAATCGGCAACAGCTTCCGAAGAACAGCTTGCGGGCCGTCACGATGCTCCAACCCCAGCTCAGCTCACCGGTTTTCCTCTCCAGTGTTCTCCCAAAGCTGCCCTCGCCCACGGAGGCGGAGAGCTCCACTGGACGAGTAAGGCCAAAAACATGGGGGATCAGGAGGGAGGCAAGATAGGGTTACCCCTAGGAGCTAAGAAGACACTGCTGGATTCCGATTTGGGGGTTAAGATCTTGCACTTCTCTGTCCACTATCTCAGAAACCCCTTCCAGTCTTAAATATTCCATTAGGAAAAGGGCTGCAGTGGGGAAAAGTGTGTGTGTGTGTGTGTGTGTGTGTGTGTGTGTGTGTGTGTGTGTGTGTTGAACGAGACACCCCTCTGGGTTTCTACGCCCCCGACATACTTATCTTCCATTTCCCCATCAAGAATAGCAGTGCGGGATTTCTCCCGGAGAGAGGCAAAAAACCTCCACTCGGGTGGGTAATCAAGAGCCATTAGCCTCCTACAAAGACCTGCCTCCTGGACAGGAATTTTGTTGCTCATTTGGATCAGGACAGTTGTCCCAACGAGCCCCCCCCCCAAGTTAATTCATGCTTTGGGAGCGGCATTGCCTTCAAGGGTGAGTCCCAGGTTTTAAGCAATCAAGGGTGGTGGTCCCTGTGTTCTCCATTGCAGCCGGCAGCTCCCTCTCCGGACTTCCAGATTCCCACCCGGCTCCTGCTGAAGGGACTCCAGGAGACCACGACCAGCCAGAACCACCGAGTGATCACAGGGATCCTGAGCGCTTTGCGCGAGGAACTGATGGTGGCGGATGGCCCGAAGGCCAGCGTCACAGGGTAAGGAGGATGGAGTTTTTTTCAACAAAGTTTTGGGTACTTCTGAGACTTTTGGTCTCTCTCTCAAGGATAGAAACTTTTCCAAACTTGATTTCGAGCTGTCTTTGCCCACGAAAAGCCATCTTGCCCGTCACTCGAAAGGAAGTAGTGGTGCATTCATAGGCCACACGGAGAAAACAACCAGAACCGCTGGTTAAATCAGCCAGAGAGACCTTGGTACGAATTGCCAGCAGGCCACGGCATGTTCGTCACAAAGCCCCAGATCTTGACCAAGGGAGAAATCAGAGTTTGTCTGGGGAACTTGATTCTCTCTCTCTTTCTCTCTCTATATTGGTGGAATTAAATTCCTTGGGGCCACGCTGGTGTCTTGAGATCTCAGCTTGTCCACATTTTGGATCCTCAGATGAGAGATGTAGTCCTGAAAACACCCAGAACATAAGCAGGAAATAGCTCGATTGGTGTGGCGGGCAGGTCGATTAAAAATCCTGATCTCATGATGTTCTCACAAACATCTTTTTATAAAAGTCCTAGTCTCCAAAGCCTTGGGAAACAAGCCAGTCCCCTCTTCGATATGACATCCTTTCAAATAGTTCCACATGGCTGTCACATCTCTCTCAGCCTTCTCTTGGTAAGGCTAAACATTCCCAGCTCCCAAAGCCGCTCCTCATACATTTCTTCCAGAACTTTAACCATCCTGGTCGCCCTCCTCTGGACCCGCTCTAGGTTGTCAACATCCATTTTAAATTGAGGTAGGCAGAACTGGACATAGGACTCCAGGTGGAGTCTAACCAGAGCAGAATAGAGTGGTACTATCACTTCGGTTTATAACTTCTCTTTAGCATTATACTCCCCACTCCATATATATGTCCGTCTCTACTTTTTCTGTATATCTATGTTTTTTGTAATATCTAATGTTTTAACTAACTAACTAAACTAACTAACTAACTAACTAACTAACTAGATAGATAGATAGATAGATAGATAGATAGATAGATAGATAGATAGATAGATAGATAGATAGACAGACAGATAACTAAGAATCATGATCACATCACGACCTAACCAGCACCTTGTGTATCTCTTTCTGATTTTGGCTGTATGTATCACACTACCCCCCTTATATATGTCCCTGTCACTCCTCTCTCTGTATATCTATATTTTTAATATAAAGCCAACTAAAAGACATTAAACAACATAAATTAATATATATTAATAATTAAAAATCATGATCAGATCAGAATCTAAACAACACCTTGTGTCTCTCTTCATGATTTTGGCTCCATGTGTCAAACTACCGCCCCACCCCATATATATGTCCCTGTCTCTACTCTCTCTGTATATCTATTTTTTAAAAATAAATTCAAATTAGAAGTCATAAAGCATAACATAAAAATAGATAATAATAAAAATTTATGATCAGATTAGGACCTCTTTATGATTTTGGCTCTGTGTGTCACTCTCCCCCCCATATATATGTCCCTGTCTCAGCCCCTCTGTATATCTATCTTTTTTAAACACTGAAAGTCAACTAAAGAGACATAAAACATTACATAAAACAAGAGATAATAATTAAAAATATTTATCAAATCAGTACCGAACCAGCACCTTGTGTGTCTCCTTTTGATTTTAGCTCTATGGGCCACTCTAATCCCGTCCCATTCTATACTATTATCTAATTAAACTCATGATCTAATCAGGACCCAATCAGCACCTTGTGTCTCTCTTTCTTTTTTTGGCTCTATGTGTCACATTACCCCCCCCTTCTCTACTCCTCAAGATTTTCCATATGAAAGAATGGGAGGCTGCAATTACCAGGCGTGGCCACAGGAGGGAGACAATAGACCGCCCTTTGGTTTCCAATGGGAACGAACGGGAGGCTGACATTAAGCAGGGCCTGAAGAATCATTAATTGCCTCTCCGCTTAATTAAATTTCCCCCTCGTTTTATATTAGAGATAAGGGAAGTCGTGGGCAAATTAAAAGACATAAAACAACATAAAACAATAGATAATAATAATTAAGAATCATTATCGGATCAGAACCTAACCAGCACCTTGTGTCTCTCTTTATGATTCTGGCTCTATGTGTCACACTAACCCCCACCCATATATGTCCCTGTCTCTACTCTCTCTGTATATCTGCATTTTTTTTAAATAAAGCCAAATAAAAAGATATAAAATAACATGAATAGATAATAATAATTAAGAATCATTACCAAACCAAGACCTAACCAACTCTTTCTCTCTCTCTTTCTGATTTTGGCTCTACCTGTCACGCTAACCCCACCCCCCACCCCTTATATATGTCCCTGTCTTGTTCTCTCTGTATATCTACGTTTTTTAATATAAAGCCAAATAAAAAGACATAAAACAATATAATATATAATAATTAAAAATCATGATCAGATGAGAACCTAAACAACACCTTGTGTCTTTCTGATTTTGGCTCTATGGGTCACCCCACCCCATATCTATGTCCCTGTCCCTACTCTATCTGTATATCTTTTTTTTAATATAAAAGCCATATAAAAAGTCATAAAGCATAACATAAAATAGATAATAATTAAAATTTATGATCAGATCAGGACCTAACCAGTGCCTTGTGTCTCTCTTTCTGATTTTGGCTCTATGTTCACACTACCACCACCCCCACCCCCAATATGTGTTCCTGTCTCTACTCTCTATATGTTTTTTTCAATTAAAGCCAAATAAAAAGACATTTACTTGTGCCTTTATTGTAATTTCTATGGCTTGGTAGCCTTGTAAGCCGATTAGAGTACACTATGTAGATAAGCGGGGTATAAATGCAACAAATAAATAAATAAATAAATAAATAAAATAACATAAATTAATAGATAATAATAATTAAAAATCATTACCAAAATAGGACCTAACCAGCACTTTGTCTCTTTATGATTTTGGCTCTATGTGCCACAATAACCCATCACCCCATATATATGTATCTGTCTCGATTATCTCTATATATCTATGTTTATTTTAAATAAAGGCAAATAAAAAGACATAAAATAATGCAAAATAATAGATAATAATTAAAATTCATGATCAGATCAGGACCTAACCAGCACCTTGTATCTCTCTGATTTTGATGTGTCACACTACGCCATATATATATGTTACTGTCTCTACTCTCTCTGTATATCTATGGTGTTTTTTTAAATAAAGCCAAATAAAAAGACATAAAATAATGCAAAATAATAGATAATAATTAAAAATCATGGTCAGATCAGAACTTCCTGATAGTTAGAGCTGTTCGGCAGTGGGATAATATGCTGCCACCAAGGAGGGTGGTGGAGTCTCCTTCTTTGGAGGAGGTTTTTAAAGCAAAGGCTGGATGGCCATCTGTCGGGGGTCCTGTGATGGGGGTTCCTGCATGGCAGGGGGGTCAGACTGGATGGCCCTCGAGGTCCCTTCCCACTCTAGGTTTCAACCCTTTCCTGTTCGTAGCGTCGTATTTGAAAAAAGGCTTATTAAATGCAAGGAGAGTCAGTAAGGAACTGCACCTCTCTACCCGAATAAGCTTGTCCAAGATACTGCCACCATATTATATAAACTGCAGGCACCAAACAAATATTAGGGTGAGGGGGTGTGTGTGGGATTTGTGTGTGTTCATTGTGCAGTGGTGTGTGTGTGTGTTGTGTGCAACTGTGTTGGCCAGCTCAAGCTAGTGGTGGAGAATTCTGTGTGTTGCAGTGAACATGTGTGACCCACCGGTGGAGAAACCACTGATCTGACAGGAAAAGGCAGAGCCAAATGTCTGGATTAAACAGTGAACCAAAACTTGACTGTTTTCTCTCCTGGCTCTCCAGGGAGAAACGGAACTCGTTCTTAGATCTTCCACGGATCGGGCCACGGAGAAATGGCACGACGAATACCGGGCAGGGAGTGCTGGATGCCGCTGATGCCGACAGGATGCAAGAGATGATGCGTTTCGCCAGGGAGGTTTGTCAATCTCTGAGCCAACTCTCCCCCCCCCCCCCCCCCTGCCGAGAGGGGATGTGTGATACGTGTGTGAGCCTTTATGTGTCGTGTCCAAACTACAGGGGCTGGACCGGCGACCACGTTCCATCGCTCGCCAATTCCTGCTCCAGCCGTGAAGAGGAAAGAATGTAGACTCCCTACAAACACGCACACACACCCTGACTTCTTCCACAAGCCGTTTATTAAGAATTTCGTCTGGTTTTCGGGAGAGGGAGGGAGGGAGGTGGCCCACCTCCTTTCACATGTAGTTCTGGTACCCGTAAAGGACGTGGTCCAACACATCCTGTGGGTACAGGTAGTACAGCTCCTCAGCCAGTGGGGGCACCCAGCGCGTGGTGTGGTAGCGAGACTCGCCCACCTGCACGAGGGGAGGAAGGAGAGAATGAGGATTAGGGGGCCAGGAAGGGGAAACACAGATCTGCGGAGAGGGCAGCTGCAGTACCGCCCCTGGCCATGGGAAAAGGGAGGCGCTGAAGCGCCAGGTTGGCAGTGCCATTCTCTGGTCGCCAGGGGAAGCTCTCTGCTCGCCTGAGGCGAGTCAGCCCCACCGGCAAGCCTTGTGTGTGTGTGTGTGTGTGTGTGTTTGTCTCACTGTTCCCCGAAGACAGGAAAGGGGCAAAAAAGCAGCCCAGAGAGGCAGGGAGGGCTCTATTAACGTTGTCCAAAGTTTCGGCCGTGACTTTTTACACACCAGATTCGCAGCCCCCCCCCCTTCTCACCTGCCAGCCTGGGACGTCCTTCATGATCTTAGCCTCTTCTTCGAAATTCTCCCGCAGCATGCGGAGCATCCTAGGAAGAGACAAGAAGGGAGAGGGACCCGGTCAAGGCGCAACAAAGAGGGTCAACGTGAGGTGCCCAAAATGCTGGGCACCAAAGACAGGTATGATTCTGAGCTCTGCATCGGCAAAACCGGGGATCCTTCAAGAGATATGTTCTCAGGGTGGATAAGACACCGCAAAAAAGGTACCTTCGGTCTTCCTCAGCCATCAGCAGGGGAAGGATCGCGATCTGGCCCTCCAGGTCCTCGATTTGAAGGCGTCTATTGGGAGACAATTATTAATTTTTATTATTGACGGATTTTCTATCTAGGGCCGCTCTGGGCGGACAAGGAGGGGCAGGGTGGGGTGGGAAAGGAGCAGAAACAGGTCAACTTTTTAACTCCGCTGGCCAGGAAATGTTTGTATCCTGTCAAGCCCCAGCATCAAGGAAAACTGCCTCCATACTCCCCTCTTCTCGTCCCCCCCACAAAAAACAAACCCCAAATTGGAAAGGATCTTTATTAAGGCTTGAGGTGTTTCGATCGGTCCTTTGAGGGGGTTCAAGGCGATGAGGCAGCTGAACACCATGATTTTATAGATGTGTCAGTGTTAAACCAGCAAGGCAGCCTCTGTTGCATAGTTTCTGCCGTGTTTTATCCTCACCACACCCCTGCGAGGCAGGACAGGGGGACAAAACCTGGCCTGAGGTCACCCGCCGAGTTCTTGTGCCAAGCGGGGGATTCGGGAACCGGTTTCTGGAGAGGATGAAGTCCAGCCAGGAATCTTTTTTTAAACGCCCCATTTCTATGGGCAAATGAGTCCTAATTTTTCTCCTCTAGTAAGGCTGGGATTCCTTCCCTGATTTTTGAGGGCAACCCCGTTTGAATCCTGGTTTCTAAGACGTTCCTTTTGGGCCCCAAAACATTTTTAATGCCGTTTTGCGAGGCAAGGTTGGTTCTTCAGTCTCGCTCAGCTGTGGCGATGGGCTCACTCTTATTCAGGGTTACTCTCGACATTTTATAAGCGACGGACTCTACTTTTGGGATATTATCAGGGGGAAAAACTTACTTCCTCTCCCGGTTCCACTTGGCGAGGGAATACCAGCCGTAGGTGAAGATCCCGAACCCAATGGCAAACAGACTGTAGCCTGGAATGGGGTGGGGGTGGGGGTGGAAGGAAGAAAACGAAGCCGTGAAAAGTTCGGGGCCTGAGAGGCAACCAGGGCTGTTCAAGGAGCAATCCCAAGGGGCTAGTCCTCAAAGAGGAAAAGGGAGTGTTGAGCCACTGGCCTCTTCTCACGGTGTGTGTGTGTGTGTGTGTGTGTGTGTGTGTGTAAAATCCATGCAGGAGGATTGACTGACACACACACACTGAAAATAAGACCATGAGGGATCTAGATTCCAGGGTGCAGATTAGTGAGCCTCGTCCAACTCTTTGGAGGGACTCAGGCATCCGGGGTCTCGGAATCCCCTACCCCCCACACCTTGGGGGAACCCAGGCATCTGTGACTCCAAGGATGCCCCCCCCACCCCCCAGCCACTTCCATGGGACTCAGGGGTTTGAATCTAGGGAGGCCCTCCCAATTTAGGGGGTCCAAGCATGGAAGTCTAGGGAGGCCCTTGCAATCTGGGAGAGCCAGGGGTCCATATCTAGGGAGCCCCCCCCCCAATTGGGAGACCCAGAGGTCTCAGACAGGAGACCCCCTGATTTGGGGGATCCAAGCATGAAAGTCTAGGGAGGCCCTTGCAATCTGGGGGAACCCAGGGGTTCATATCTAGAGAGTGCCCCATGGGGAGGCCCAGAGGTCTAAGTCTAGGGAGCCCCTCCAATTTAGGGGATCCAGGCATGCACGTCTAGGGGGGGGACTCCCAATCTGGGGGAACCCAGGGGTCTGAGTCTAGGTAGCCCCTCCTCTGCTTTGAGGGATCCAGAGGTCTAAGTGTAGGGAGCCCCCCCCCCCAATTTAGAGGATCTAAGCATGCAAGTCAGGGGAGCCCCCATGATTTGGAGGACCCAGGCATGCAAGTTAAGGGAGAAACACCCCCCCCCCAAAATGGGAGACCCAGGGGTCCAAGTCTAGGGAGGCCCTTGCAATCTGGGGGAACCCCGGGGTCTGCATCTAGGGAGTCTCCCCCCACCCATCCCCCATTTAGGGGATCCAGACATGCAAGTCTAGGGAGGGCAGCCCCCCCACTCCAATTTGGGGGGACCCAGGGGGGGTTCTAAGGGGAGCCCTTCCCCCTTTCCCTCACCGGAGAGCCCCCTCCTGGGCATGTGCCTCTTGTAATCGATGGGCCCGTAGCCTCCCGGCGGCGGCATGTCCTGCTTCACCTTCCGCGCCGCGCCGCCGCCGGCCCCTGCCGACGCCATCTTGGAAGCGGGCACGGGCTTCCTTCCCCCCCACCCTGGCTTCGCTGACGTCACAAGGAGGCGCCGCCCCCACTCCGGGCGACGCTGCGGCGCAGCCGTTCCCTCCCGGCACCGCCCACCCCCCCGGGCCACGCCCACCCCGCCTCTGGCTCTACCGCAATCACGCGTATATAGGCGCATTGGTTTTTTTCGTCCCTTCTTTCCGTATATACGGACCACGAGGCGCACTCCCATTTTAAATTTTGATTTTCCCCCCTTCCTCATCGGCACTCAGGGAGTCCGAGCATGTGCAGAGAGCGCCTTGGCTTCCAAATACTTGGGAAAAAAAAGTTTAAAACCTGTTAGAAACCAAAAATGGTCCAAGACAGCCTTGCAATGTTTTGTACTAGCACCTCTATCATCCCCGGTGACCACAGGCCCTTGGAGATGGGCACTGGAGTCCTGATGGGTTTCGAAGGGGACCAGATCAAGGGGTCCAGGCCCATGGGGTGGGCTCAAGTGGCACCTTACTTCTCCCGCCTCTTTTCAAATTAAGAAAATGATCAAGGCCCAAGGAAGGTATCACACTTGGAAAACAGTGCACACACACACACAGATGGGTGCATTGTGTCATTATCACACCTGCAACCCAATGAGTTAAGTGACTTCGGCAAGGCGGTGCCATCAGGAGCTCTTGAACGCTCCAGGCGGTGGCTCCCTTTTACTGAATGGGTCCAACTCACATTTAAGGCCTCCTCTTTCCCTACTCCCTCCTGCTATAGTGATGGCGAACCTTTTAGAGACCGAGTGCCCAAACTGGGATTTGAAACCCACTGTTTTTTTTTTTTTTTGCAAAGTGTCAGTACAACCATTTAACCTGAATCCAGGTGGCTGTGAAGGGGGCGATGTCGGGTGCCCCACAGAAAGGGCTTCGAGGGCCACCTTTGGCACCCGGGCCTTTGCTGAATCGCTCACTGGTGGTGTGAAAATACTACAGTAGAAGAAAACCCCCCCAGAAACATGCATTCTGATCCTTGGTATCTTTTTTAGACCTCTAGTCAAGAGGGAAGCAGAGACCATCATATGGATATTTCCTTCTAAAATGGTTGGAATTGATATAAAGGGTCATAAATAGATCATTCTACCCTGCCTTTTCTTCTAATAAGTTCAAACCATCTTAACCCTAACCCCCCCCCTCCCCAGATCTATTGGGGAACGATCCCAAGATCTCCTCCGATACTGAAAAACGTAGATAATAGCCGACGACGCTATTTCAACTGCGAACACTAGGCACGACACAGTCTCAAGGCTCCCTCTTCTGGTCACCTCCTTCTTAGGCAAATGGGCATTTTTTTTTACAGAATTTCCCTTCTGATCCTTGGTGCCTTTCTAGACCTCCAGCCAACGACCCTGTAGATCAAGGGGTCCCACCCTACTGCATACTATTTGTATTATTTTTCGCTTACACAAAAAGTCGATGTGTGTGTGTGTGTGCATAAAAAAGAGGTAGTTAGAACCAGATTTCTTTCTTTTTTTATTACAATGCAACAGTCATATCCAAAGAGGGACCCCTTCCCTCCGTAGAGCAACGGTTGTTTGTATTTATTTATTTATTTTTAAATTATCTAAGTTGCAGCTAACAAAATACCAGAAACCTTCCCCCCCCCGCCCAAAAAAAGCTGCTTTCCCCAGGAAAATAAAAATAAAAAAAGTTCAACTGCACAGTTTTAATTCTCCGCCCACCCTTTTTTGCTTTATATATATAGATATATATATTTATATAGATCTTTTTTTCTCCCCCCCACACTTCATATCAGCACTAGATCTAGTACCAACATGTGGCTAGGAATAGTCATTAAAAACAAAAACAAAAACAAAACAAAAACCCAAGAAACCCAACGATACAGGATCCCGCAATTCCGCCTCCAAGGGACAACAAAAAAAAAAGGATTTTAACTGGGTTTTTTTTGGGGGGGGGGGGAGGAAGGCGACCCTTCCAGCCTGAGCAGTTCCGTTTGTAAAAAAAAAAAAGAGAGTCAGAAAGCAAAGGTGCTGCTAGAAATGAGGAGGGGGGGGGGGACACACACATTTTTTTTAAAAAAGGGGGAAAATAAAGTCAAAAGAGGGGGGGCAGGCGTTGGCGGAAAAAGAACACGCTGAACCGGAGGTGGAAGAAGATGTAATGGGAGGGTTGCGGGGTATCCAATGAAGGGAATCCTTTTCTACATCTGGTGCTGGGTCGGTTTTAATTAAAAAAAAAATAGGTCACCCTGGGATATTTCTCCTCTCTTCCACTTCTGAAAAAAAACAAACCAAAACCCAAACGGGTAAGGAATGAGCCGTGGTCTCCTCTTCTTTTCAATCTTTGACCCGCTTCTGCTCCCCGGGTTCGTTCTAGTTAGAAAATATTTTTTTTTTGGCCTACGTTCTACACACACACCCCTGCTGCCCACCACAACCTGCAATCTGATTTTAATATCTATCTCCGCTCTGTCCCTCCGAACCTTTTCTCAAAACCTCCCTTACTGGCGGGATCCGAGGACAACATCAAAAGGGGCGAATCTACACCCTTCAAGGCTCGACCCCCCCGTTCTGATCCCGAAGAATGAAATCTAGCTGAAAAAAAGGGGAGG
Source organism: Phrynocephalus guinanensis (assembly GCA_037367245.1). Classification (NCBI taxonomy): domain Eukaryota; kingdom Metazoa; phylum Chordata; class Lepidosauria; order Squamata; family Agamidae; genus Phrynocephalus; species Phrynocephalus guinanensis. Next base: position 16,018,275 of record CM074750.1, read on the forward strand.
GATTTTTGTGTGTGTGGTCGAGTGTCCCATAATTGCTTTAGACTTGAGGACCGGCAAATGTCCGGTTCCGTCTGCGTTTGTTCACAATATAAGTTAGGATGGGGACTTTAAAAGGAGGGTTGCAGGGGGAGGGGGGGTTAAACCCATAAAACAACACATGAAAACTTACTAAAAGAGATGCCTTTTTTTGGGGGGGGGATATGGAGATGGCGGGGGAGAAGAGAGGAAAAAAAACCCGGAAGAAACCGGTGAAATGTCCCTGGTTCTCTTTTCAACATCGGGACCGTTGTATACACATCACCCGAAAGATCAGAGAGGGGTGGGGGGGAAGCAAAATAAAATAACCCTACAAGTAACAAGGGAACAAGAAGGAATTGACGGAAGGCAGGAAGTGGGGCGGGGCGGGGTGGCGGGAGCAGATCAAACAAAAAATATATATACTGTATATCCGAAAGCACGGGTCTCGTGCAGTTCCGTCCATCGTAAAAGGTTAACGCCCTCGCCGGAAAACAAAGAGACGAGAGAGAGAGAGACGCCAAAGAAATAATATTAAAATGAACGGGTTTCTCTTCGCCATCGGAAAGGAGGGGGAAGAAGAAAAAAAAACCACCATAATTTTTTTTTGTTTTATAAAGAGTCGCAAGGGTTTTGGTAGCCTCAGGGGGCCGCCGTCAGCCACCCCGTCCGAGTGTCCGTTTCCAGCCGCGTCCGGCTTGATGGAGAGGGACCTGGAGAAAGCCAGCCGTCCTTGGCGGGGGAAAACAATTGCTCATGGATCCCTCCTCAATTCTGTCTTTTCGGAGGGAGGTCAACGTTGGCCGAATCCAGAAGGCCCCGCAGCCGGGTTGGGGGTGGTGGGGGTGGTGGTGATTGGCGGGACACCGTCCCGCTTTCCGGAAAGGGACGAGCACGGCCCGCCCGAGGCGGAGAGAAGGTCCTTGCGTTATTTCCACGTGGCGGATTGAGGGATCGACCGGGGAGGGATCATATCTAAGAGGTACTCGCGCTGACGATCCACGGCGGAAGAGGCTGCTTTGTGCACCGCGAGGCTAGGGCTGACAAAATTGAGCGCACCACCTGGAAAAAAGGGGGGAGGGGAGAGAGAGAGACACACACACACACAAACAAACAAACAAACAAAGACCAACATGGTTACCGGCACAGAACGGTCAGAGACGATACACAACATTTTATTTCATCTGCATCACAAACTCAGAAAGTGAAGAAAGAGACAGGACGAAAGGCGCAGGAGAGAAGAGAGAGAGAGAGAGAGCAGCTTAGCGGTCCGTTCCTATGAAAACACGCACCCGCCCCTCACTGGCGCTGTTTCACTTTCCGTACACCTAAAAGCTCACAAAGCCCTACTCCGACTCCCATCACCCCCTCTAAGCCAAGGGGGCGATGGGATGGCCTGCCTGGCTCCTGGAGAGCCAAGTTTACCGAGCCTCGCGGCACCGAAGTTAAAAACAAACAAACCAACAGCTGCAGTGCTGCAGCTCAATGCCAGGGAGCCGGCCGGAGGTTCGCTCAACCTTCCTTCCTTCGGAGGCTGGTAAAAAAGCAAGGACCTACAGCTGGCTTGTGTGTGTGTGCGTAGGGGGGGGCACCGTTTACTTGTCAACCAACCCAGGAGAATGCTTGAAGTACTATGGGGCAGTGGTGAAGGTGGATGCTTTGGGTTGTTGTTTTTTTGCTGGCTTGGGAGGGGGACAAGAAACCAGCACAGGGTGTGGGTGTGTGGATGTCGGAGGCACAGCGAATTTCTGGGGGGCGGTGGTGCAGAAGAGGCTCTAACCTGCCCACCAACGGGACCCCCCCCCAAAAAAAGCTTCCCACCTTCCTAAGGCTCCTCCCCGGCTCACAGCCAACTTTCTCCCTAGGCCATGTCTATCTAGCTGGCTTGATCCCTCGGATCTATCTGACTTAAGTCGATTGTAAGTTCTCTGTTCCTCTTTAGACCCCCGACAGAACCGTCCATCACCTGCCAAGGGGCCCGAGCCCAGGTAGGACGGTGACCTTTGGGTTTTTTTTGTCTGCTTTCAAAAAAATAGAATAAAATTTAAAGGTCAGATTTTTTTTTTGCGGAAAACTATGCCTGGCCCTCTCTTCGGCCGAGGATGTCTTACTGGGAGGCCAAGGGACCGGCTGCCCGAGGGACGCGCTAGGGAGGTTTTTAAATATTTTGCTTCGAACATAAGCACCTAAAAAGAGCCCTGCTGGATGAAGCCAAAAGCCCATCGAGTCCAGCTTCCTGGATCTCCCAGGGGCCCCACCAGATGCCTCTGGGAGCACACGAGACTCGATCTCTGTCTCCTGATCCCACTCCCCTGCATCTGGCCCTTGAAGGACCCTGGTTTTGATCCTGGAGATGACACATATCTGCATCATGGGATGATGGACTTTTCCTCCAGGAATCTGTCCCATCCCCTTTTGAAGGCATCCAGGCCAGATGCCATCACCACCACCTCCTGTGGCAGGGAGTTCCACAGGCTAACCACACGCTAGGTGAAAAAAAATATTTTGTTTTGTCTGTTCTTGCCCTTCACCGTACAATTTCCACCCTGACCTCCATCCAAAACCTTTAAAATCAACGGCAGTTAATTTACGCTCCTCAAGAGTGGGGGAATAGGGGTCACCGTCCCGGTAGACACCAAAAAGCGCTCCCTGTTAGGGTTACGGAGCTTCGTCTAGAACAGGCATCTCCAAACTTCGGCCCTCCTGATATGTTTTAGACCACCACTCCCAGAATTCCAAGCCTCTATTTCCAACGGCAAAGGACTGTGGGAGTTGTGGTCCAAAACACCTGGAGGGCCGAAGTTTGGGCATGCCTGGTCTAGAACACTCCGGGTGTCCTTCAGAGGTGAACAGAGACACTAAACCAGTGGTGGCCAAGCTTCGGCCCTCCTGATGTTTTGGACCACCACTCCCAGAATTCCAAGCCTGTACTGTCCATGACAAAGGACTGTGGGAGTTGTGGTCCAAAACACCTGGAGGGCCGAAGTTTGGGCATGCCTGGTCTAGAACACTCCGGGTGTCCTTCAGAGGTAAACAGAGACACTAAACCAGTGGTGGCCAAGCTTCGGCCCTCCTGATGTTTTGGACCACCACTCCCAGAATTCCAAGCCTGTACTGTCCATGACAAAGGACTGTGGGAGTTGTGGTCCAAAACACCTGGAGGGCCGAAGCTTGGCCGCCGTGGCACTAAACGAACCGCCCCCACCAATGAGGGGATGAAAGCGACCCGTTGACAGCTTTTCTGGAAAAGAGGAAGAGAAAGAGAGGAAGAGAGAGAAAGAGATAAAAATAAAAATAAAAATAGAGATCCCTTCACCCAGAGTTTTTTCCTCTCTCTTTGCTTTCAGAAAAGAGGTCTGCCAGGACCAAGGGAGTGCCCGCCAGCCGCCAACGCAGAAGAAAAATGGCAAGGGATCTCAAGAGCGAGTCGTCTACCTGCGCTGCCGAGGGTCTTCCTCCACGCGTAGGCCCCTCCTTTGCCGACGGGTCTCTGAGCGCGCTTACCTTGCCGGCTGCCCAGGACGGCCACGCCGGAGGAGGCGTTCTGCAGCTTTGGCGACGGGCTAAACGCATGCAAGACGCCGCGGGGGGTGCCGGCGCTTCGGGAGAGGTGGCTGGGAGTCTGGAGGGCGGCGGGGGGGGGGACGACAGAAAGAGACAGGATTGGGTGGGTGGGGAGGGAGGCAGGCAGAGAGTAAACGGAGATGAGGATCCGTAGCCTTAACGCCCCCTACGATGCACAAAGAACAGGTGGGGCTGTGCGCACATTCCTTTTTTTTTTAAAAAAAATATTTTCCCTAAATGGCAACCCCAACCCAGCCCGATGCTACATTTGTGGACAGGAACAGCTGAAAGCAGCAAATATTAAACTTAATTAAATTGGAATATTGATGTTACGGTTTATGCCGCCCATTGTTCGACACAAGGCATATATGGTTCCTTTGAAAAAACATGTCTGCAGACACCTTTTCTGGAATCCGCCCAGAGGAGTGGCTTAAGCCGTCCGCTAAATGTGCAGGGTAAACGTTTAAACAAATCTAAATAGATTAGAGGCTGTGGCCCCCGAGTCTCCCCCTGTCCTCTGTCCATAAAGGTCGAACGAGCACGAGAATGGGTAACTCCCCTTGGTGGCGGAAAATAAGAGTGCAAATAAATAAATAAACAAATAAAATTCAGCTCCTGATAAAGCGTGGCTAGATATATATTTTTTAGATCCTTGCTATTCCATGCCGGCATCAGAACCCCCAAAGCCAGGGAGAGCGTATCTTGAGGACTAGCACCTTGGCCTCTCCGGTTGCGGAGCACGAGAGTTCGATGTCCCCGCCGTCCCTCCCAGCACAAGACCCCACCGGGGTGGCTTTGGGGGGGGGGGAGCTGCCCCATCCCAGGGATCCCCTCTCCTTTGGAGAAGGGGGGGGCGGCAAAGCACTTCTGGGGGGGGACCCCCAGAAAGGATCGCCGTTGAGGTGGGAGCCAACGCTTTGCAGCTCCCTCGAAGCTCCGGATCAGCTGCTCTGGATCCCGGCTCAACACTGCCTCCCCCCCCCCGTCTTCAGACCACCCAGTCAACCCGACCTCCTCCCTCTTGTGTGTGTGTGTGTGTGTGTGTGTGTGTGTGTGTGTGTGCCGCCCCCCTCCCCTCCCCTCCCCGCACCTGCTTGAGCGAGTGCTGCTGCTGCTGAGCGGCGGCGATCTGTTCCGGCTTGCTCTGGACGGGCGAGGCCGCCTGCTGCAGGATCCGCTGCTCGATCTCCTGCTCCTGCTGGAGGGCTTTGACGAAGGCGGCCTTCAGGCGGTTGGTGTGCTCGGCCTTGAGGGCCTTCTTCTGGTTGGAGGACATGCAGGTCTCGCACATGATGGTGCCGCTCTGCTCCTCCTCCCGCCAGCGGCAGGTGAAATCCGTCTTGCACTGGACGCAGGTGTAGGGCTCCTGCGAGGAAGGGGTGGCCAAGACTTTGCCTGGAGGAGGGACGGAGGAGAGGAGCGTCAGGGGTGGCGTCCAGGTCTGCTAATTCCATTCTATCTCTCTATCTACCTTCCTTCCTTCCCCTCCCTTCCCATCTATCTATCTATCTATCTATCTATCTGTCTGTCTGTCTATCTATCTATCTATCTATCTATCTATCTATCTATCTATCTCTATCTATCAGTCTTTCCCTTCTCTCTCTCTATCTATCAGTCCTTCCCTATCTGCTGAAAATTGCTCTTCAGGCACCCTGTAGGTAACAACAGTTCACAAAAGGTCAAACGCAAGCAACACAATTGCAACCTTTTGTTTGGTCTGTTTACGTCAGCCAGGACAAGTGTATCAAGCACAGAGAGTCAAGTTTGCTTTAAGTTGCTTTTTTTTTAAAAGAATTGCAACCATGTAGAAAAGTAGAAAAGTAAACAGAAAGCCAAGACTGAGTGGCTTGGGAGAAAAGGCAGGTTTTCCCACCTGTCAGTTCCCAGCCTTGGGTCGGATCCCCCCAGAGGTTCTGGAGGAGTTGGGGCTTCCAGCTATCCCAGCCTTCTGGGAGTTGTAGTCCAAGGACATCTGGAAACTCAAAGTTGGGTACCCACTGACAGAGTCTCCTAACCTAAGATGCTGGGAGGATCTCTCTCTTGGAACAGACACACAAAGGAGGAGCTGCCTTCTTTCCCATGGATCAGTTATGGGGGTAGGTGGGAGAAGGAGGGGGACCCTCCCAGGAAGATCTTAGTAATCCAGTCGGGACCGAAGGGTGCTCCCTAACCCTTTAAGGGCTTCACAAGTCCAGAAACCGACCAGCCTTAAAGGAACCACATCCGGTTTGGAGAAGACCGGGCTCTTCCCCCTCGCCTCATAATACCCGGAGAACTTTAAAACACCTGGTGGAAGCGGCTGACCAAGAGACAGTCAAAGGCCAAGTGGTTCTTGCATTGCCAGGGACCTGGGGAACTCCCTGCCACAAGAGGCGTGGGCAGGACGGGCTCTCAGATGCACTATGAGTATTAAAAGGAGGCAGGGGGGAGAGCCCACATTTCAGACACCAGACGCCAGGGAAAGGTTGCAGAAAGAATCGCCTTGACGAGGGGTTCCTGGGCGGGCACTTGGTTGAGCCCGGTGACAAATGGTTCTTTTTAGTATTTGTATACGTCCTGGTGTTTAGCTTTAACTATTACCTTTTAAATGTTGCAACCTCTCTGTCTCCCATCCATCGACCCTTCCTTCCTATTTAAAAACGCCAGCTTAAAAAAAACAAAACGCCAAAGTCCAGACAACCTCGCCTCACCGCCGCACAACTAACTCAAGATATGCTTATGAGAGACCGGGGAGGATAGGAAGGCCTGGCGAGCTCTGGTCCATGATGGGGTCACGAAGAGTCGGACGCGACTGAACGACTGAACAACAACAACAACAACAGCTAAAGTGGAAGGGATCTCCCAAATCATCCAGTCCATCCCCAGTGGGGGTGGGGTGGGGGTGGGGAATCGAACTCCTTGCCAGAGAGGAGACCTAACCCACCGCCGCGAAACCCCTGCCTCCTCCTCTTCTCCTTCTCCTTGCCTTGAGCTTCCAGCAGGTTCTGCACCACCTCCTCCAACCCCACCAGGTAGATGAACTCGTTGTTGGCCGCACTGGGCAGGAAGTTCATCTCGGGAGCCGGGGGCTTGGGCGGCGGGATCTCGAGCAAGGTCTTCTCCAGCTGCTTGCGCAGGGCTAGCTTGGCGGCCGCTTGCCGGCTGGCCGGGGACTCGTTGGCGTTGGCGAGGGAAGCCGGGCTCGAGGCCACGGGGGCGGCCGGGTTCGCCTGGGCCGAGGTCACCGCCGTGCCTTTGAGCGAAGTCGGGGAGGCCTGCGGAGAGAAAAGGGGATTCTGGGTCACACGGACGGGCCTCTCCCCAGAACGGTATTTTATCACTGTGGGATCTGTGAAGATCAACAGATCTTCTCGGGGGACGGAGACGGTCCTTTATTTATTTATGTATTCATGTTATCTATCTACCTATCTCTTACTTCATTATTATCTATCTATCAATCTATCTCTTCCTTCCTAATCAATGTCTATCAATACATCAACCTCTTCCTTCCTAATCTATCTATCTATCTATCTATCTATCTATCTATCTATCTATCTATCTATCTATCTATCTATCTATCTATCTCTTCCTTCCTAATCTAATTTATCTCTTCCTTTCTTTTATATATATAGCTTCGGCCCTCCAGCACATAAAAACAACAGGTCATGAAATTGATTTTAAAAGAACCAAACTCATCTCCAAAACTGAACACTTCAACAGTCGAATAATCATGGAAGCCATTGAAATAGAGAAACACCCAAACAACATGAATAAACGTGATGACACCTCCCGCTTGCCTGACATCTGGAAACTAGCCCTGGTCAACAGACGAGCCTCTGTCACAAAGACTGACACCAGGTCCAAAAGGACACAAGATGCCACCACCTTCCATCCACACCAAACACAAACCCAGACCCTTCCCACAGATGAAACGAAACCACCATCCAATAACAAAACCACGACTGCACCATCTACCGCTACTCCCCACTCCAGCCACCACATGGAGCACACTTACACACGCCAAAAAAACATTGGGAGACCACAGACACGCAGCCAGACCAAAATGAATTCACAAGACACAGGACCCCACTCCACCAAAGCCCAGGATGCTGCCAGAACACCCATCACCAAGGTCGTTAAGAAACAAAAGGCTAATAGACACACATCCAGCACCTCACCCACACATGATGTCTCTAAACAGCCATCTAACCCACCAGCAGTTAAGCCCTTAACGATCGCCTCAGCCACACAGCAGATCACAAAAGAACAAACGAACCTACAATCAGCAACAGAGCAAGCAAACCACACCCCCCCAGCAGTATTTATAGAAGGACTTCAACTGAGATCACGCTTTGCTTCAAGAAGAAGCCAGAACACCAGCCTGAAGATGACGAGTGAGACCTCGTCGAAACGTCGCCAAAACAACCAGATTTCTACACGGGAAGAAACCCGAATCCACCCTAACATGCGCATATATATATATATATATATATATATATATATATATATATATATATATATATATATATATATATATATATATATATATATATATATATATATATATATATATATATCTTTCTCTCTCTCTATTCCTTCCCAATCTATCTAATTTACCTCTTGCTTTCTAATCTATCTATCTATCTATGAATGAATGAATGAATGAATGAGATCAATGGATGCAGCAACCCGCCATGGCAGCATCTTATTCCACTGCCGGACAGCTCTAACCACCAGGAAGTTCTTCCTCATCTTCAAATGGAATCTCTTTTCCTGCCGATTGAAATGGCACGGCTCCACGTCCTCGTAGTCTCTGAAGCCACAGAGAACCAACCTCCTTTCCAGGAAGACAGCTGAGCTCAGCCCCAGTTTAATCCACCGGGTGGGTGGGCCTCTGCCGTTCCGGGCCTTGGCCATTCTGAGACTCACCTGGGGAATGTTGACCAGCAGGCTGGCGTTAGGGACATTGGCGACGCGGATGAGGCCCTGCTGGATGATTCTCTGCCCCTGGATCTGGACGCTGGGGACGGAGGCCCGGGGGGCCAGGAGCAGCGGAGGGGGCCCCGAGCCGGAGTGCTGGCGGACGTTATGGATTTGCTGGGAAGAGACAGAAATGGGCTGATAACAGATGGGCCCCACGAGAGGTGGGGGGGGGATGGCCGGCCGGGGTGGGGTGGGGTGGGGTAGGCAGGTGGAGGGAAGGTGAGGAGGACAAGAGGCAGGGGGTGATGAGGGAGGGAGGGGGAAGCAAGCAAAAGAAAGGGGGAAAAAAGGAAGCAGAGGTAAACAAAAAATGACCAAAAATGAATATGAGAGAGCAACAGTATTAATAGCTATTCTCTCTGAAAAACAAGGAAGCACAGCAGAAAAACAAAACACACTTGGCCACTTCGCTTTTTAAAATTATTTTATTATTATTATTATTATTATTATTATTATTATTATTATTATTATTATTATTATTATTATTATTATTATTATTATTATTTAACAACAGGTTCCTAGATCAGCACAGGAAGGCTGCTGCCTTTGACTGCTGAGGGTCTCCTCACCAAAACTAAACAACCGCCCCCCCTTCTTTCTAGGTTTTCTTTTTTTAAAGTGCACACACGCACACACGCATGCACGCACGATGCTGCCTCCCCGAACGTCCAGGCGCGCTCACCTGGGCCCCTCGGACGAGGGGGGGCATGACGATCTGGGTGCTTTGCGGAGAGCCGAGCTTCGAGGAGGCCTGCTGCCCGCCACGGATCAAGGGGGGTGGGATCACCGTGCCAGGGATACGGGAGGAGTTCTGTGGGGAAGGGGACAAGAGTGTGTGTGTGGGGGGGGGAGAGAGAGAGAGAGTGAGAGAGAGTGAGAGGGGAGGCAGTTTGATTCATCAGATCCATTTATTACATCCCATCCTTTAGAAGACAGCTTTCCTTCTTGATGGGTTTCAGCACCTTAGGCCATGGTTTCCCCCTGAAGGCTATGGATACTGTGGTCTCCCTAACGAGCCTATTCAGGCCGTTGTTCATCTTACGAGCCTAATTCAGACCAGGGTGACAAGAGGTCAAAGCTGACTGACTGTAAGATGGAGGACTTGCACCGGCTCTATTCGGACCGATGAAGCTGTTTGGATGAGCCGCGAAACGTTTCTCTCTCTCAGAAAAGAAGTCCAGGAGCCATGACTCATCTTCCAGATAAACTCCCCTGGAGGACTGAGAATCTTCACAGACATATTCCTTAGCAGTGGTGAGACTACAAATCTCATTACAGCCCCCCGGAGAGTGGGGGGGGGGTGGCTACCTGGGAAGGGCCAGGGTCGGGGAGGCGTCGCTGGGCGACAGTACCAGGAAAGGGCCAGATTCGGTGGGCAGGCGGGCGGGCAAACGTCCACAGAACAAAACGGGACCGCTTGCCAGCCGTTGGATGCCTTTTCTACATCGGTCCTACACTTCCGGCCACCCGTAAACCCATCCGCAGACCCCGGGCCAAAATGGCCACGAACCGGACCGACATTCCGAGCTCGGCAGGAAACCAACAAACCCCGGAAAAAAGCCCCTGCAAAAAAAAGGGGGGAGGGGCTCCAGCCCCTGCCGCCAACCGACCTGAAGGAGAGCCGACTTTCCGGACGTGATGCTTTGCGTCCCGCGCACCAAGGGCGGAGGGGTGGCCACGGCGCTTCCGGAGGTCCCGATGGGCTGCGGCAGAAGGGAGGATGAGGACGGGTAGGAGGAGGTGGGGAAAGAGAGAACAGAAGCAGGTAAGGTCAGAAGGAGGGGTCGGAGAAGGAGGTGTTTCAGAACCACCCGGAACGCGCGAATGAGACGTTTTCCCCGAACGAACGGTTTCACCAGAGGAAAGACCACCGATAACCTTTCACGCCCCATGGAGTTGAGATTTCCCCTGAAGGATTGATTCATAACAGCTTTTTGAGCTGCCGGGATGGAAGGGACCCTTGAGACCATCCAGTACAGCCTGGGTGAAGGAGGGACCGGCACGGGATTTGAACTCCCAACCTCAGCTTCTGGCAGCCAAAGACTTAAAACCACTTGCCTATCCAGCCAGGCCCTTATTAACCACCACCACCACCACCACCACCACCACCACCATCATCATCTTAAGAGCCACAGAGCTGGAATGCACTGGCGTCGCCAACACCGACGCGTTCCCAAGCGCCGGAGAGCTCTAATCACACATTCTTCTATTTCTGAAGTACAGTTCCTCGATCCAGTCTCATAGGGAAATGAGACTGATTTTAAGGACAAACTCTCAATGCTAGCTGGTCGCCCGAAAAATAGTGGACAGATTACCCTTCTGGGACAAGCCACCCGCCTCTCTCTCTCTTCTCCATGCCACTCATCCACTTCTCTTTCCTAACCATCCCTCCACACTTGTCTTCTCTGTGCCCATGCATCAATTCCGTTCTTTGGCTCTCCCAGCCCCTGCTCATCCCGGCAGTGTGAGTGCGAAGGAACTCGGCCTGCCATCCGAGAGGGCCGCCTGGATGGCAAGAGGCTCATCTGTGGAACTCCCTGCCACAGGAGGTGGTGGTGATGGCATCTGGCCTGGAGGCCTTCAAAAGGGGGGATTGGACAGATTCCTGGAGGAAAAGTCCATCCCAGGTGATAAACCATGATGGAGACGGGTCATCACCAGGCTTAAAACCGGGGTCTTTCAAGGGCCAGATGCAGGGGGGGAGTGGGATCAGGAGACAGAGATCGAGTCTTGTGCGCTCCCAGAGGCATCTGGTGGGGCCACTGGGAGATATACAGGAAGCTGGACTAGAGGGGCCTTTGGGCCTGATCCAGCAGGGCCTCTTCTTAGGTTCTTATCTCCTTTTGGGCAAGTCAGTTTTAAATGTTTTCTGCAGTCCCTAGGATCTCTCTCCCACCCTCCCAAAGGCCTCTGAAGGGGATCAGCTTGGGGTGGGTGGGGGAAACCCCTCAGGCACCTCTACGGACCCCACGGAGGGCAGGCAAGGAGGGAGGGGGGGTGAGGCGTTACCTTCTGAGCCGTCGTCTCCTTCTGGATCTGGCTCTGCCTCAACTTCTTCAGAAGCACCAGCTTCGCCTCTTCTAACCGTAGCTCCTCTTTCAGCTGTTTGATCAGGTGCTCTCGCTCCTCCGGGCTGCTTTTCTGCGGTGCCGAAGGAAGAGGGAAAAGGGGGTGAGCTCCTGGCAAGGGAGGCTACAGAGGGGCCGCCGTCCAGGTCAAGCCACGGAGGCAAAAGCCACTATGGAAGAGACGGGAGATGCTGAAGGCAGCGCCCCCCCCCACTCCGCCCCGTTCCCCTCTGCTGCCCCCGCCTCTTGCCTGGGGAACTCACCATCAGCACCTCCGCGCTGGACTCTTTGAACGTGATCTTGGTCAGCCCATTCATTCTCGGGCTCGAGGGCTCGTTGTCCGACAGCACGATGACATCCGGCGACGGAACTCTCCTCTCCCGCTTCGGATCGCTGGGGAAAGAGGACAGACATCTATGTGGAAGGGAGGAAGGAGCTGATGATGGATGGAAGGAAGGAAGGGAGGGAGGAAGGAGCTGATGATGGATAGAAGGAAGGAAGGAAGGAAGGAAGGAAGGAAGGAGCTGATGATGGATGGAAGGAAGGAAGGAGCTGATGATGGATAGAAGGAAGGAAGGAAGGAAGGAAGGAAGGAAGGAAGGAAGGAAGGAAGGAAGGAAGGAAGGAAGGAAGGAGCTGATGATGGATGGAAGGAAGGAAGGAAGGAGCTGATGATGGTGATAATGATGATCTGCCTAAGCCTTGCAGGGGGTTCCTTACAGAAGACTCAAGACGTGCAAACTGAGAGGGAGGGAAATGAGGTTTCCCAAGGGGTTGCAGAGAGAGAGAGACGCTTTCGCCCTGCCTGCAAGCACCTATCTCCCCGGTCTCCCCTGCCCCTAGGCCAGGCACAACGTCGCTGCGAATGCTGTTACAGAGGTGTTCTCAGGCTGCATCTCCCCGAAGCCTGTGCGCTTCCCAGGACCGGCAGCCCAAGGACACCCGAGTGACCCAAAGCATGGAACCACTGCTGTACAGAATCTACAAGTCCGAGCAGAGTAAGGCAGGCCACGCTCCGATTCCCACCTGGACGGACTGGAATATCACAAACTTCAACATCCACCCAACCCCCCTCATCTTCAGGAAGGTTTGGCGTGAAGGCAGTAATACTTTTCAGATTTCTCTAGAGGGCACTCTAAGGCAAAGCATGTTTATCTTGACGCTTTTAAAAGAAGTTGGAAGGGGAAATATCACAAACACGCATATCCCAAAAAAAGAGAAGGGCGCTGGAAAAGAGGATTTATTTCCAGTTTCATAAAGAACACACCAGGCCCAGAGTGTGTACATCTGTGCTTTACAAAAAGAAGGCTGAGAAGGAGATATGAGAGCTATCTTTAAATATTTGAAAGGATGTCCTATCGAAGAGGGGACTGGTTTGTTTTCCATGGCTTCAGAGACTAGGACGCGGGGCAATGGTTTCAAACTACAGGAAAAGAGATTCCATTCGAAAATTAGGAAGAACTTCCTGACGGTTAGAGCTGTTCGGCAGTGGAATAAGATGCTGCCACCAAGGAGGGTGGTGGAGTCTCCTTCTTTGGAGGAGGTTTTTAAGCAGACTGGGGGGGGGGGAAACCCCCCACAAATGGGGCAAAAAGGATCAACGTGCAACTCTTATAGCCACCTCCCATCCTCGTAACTGGCCCCACTTCCGGTGCGCTCAGGGAGGCGTCCGGGGACCGTCACATGACCCACCCCGAGGCCTGCCTCGCCGAAGGGGTCACGTGACCCGTTTAACCCTTCCGATCCCTCCCCCACACACCCCTTCTGTGGGAAAGCCGTGCCAACCGGCCGGCCCGGCTCGAACCGGTTTCACGAGACACCGGGGAGCTTTCATTTCGTGAAGTGGGGCGGGAGGTGGCGGAGGAGGGAAGGAAGGAAGGAAGGAAGGAAAAGAAAGAAGGAAGGAAGGAGATGATAGATAGAAGGAAGGAAGGAAGGAAGGAAGGAAGGAAGGAAGGAAGAAGAGAGGTGTCAAGGGAGAAAATGGAGGGAGGGAGGAAGCAGGAAGCCGAGAGACCCAGAAGTTTTAAAGAACTTTCTGCAAACCGGGCAAACTTTACTAGAGAGGGGTGTGGGTGGGTGGGAAGTCACCTGAATGTAGTTGAAACCCCCCCCCAAGATGAAACATCTCTCGAGAGATTCAAAGCCCACCTGCGAAAGAGGCCCGCCTTCGAATCAGCCACGGAGGGTTCGCCCCCGGGGTTGATCCAAGGGGCATCCATGGGTGCAAAAATCGACCTTTGCGGCTGGTTCTCCCCCCGAGGCCTGCCTCTTACAAGCGGTGGCAGGCATTAAAACGCTTCTCTGCCCCCCTCAAAACCTTCTGACCGGCCTTGAGACGGTTTTACGGCCCCAACTGGCCACGTCCCTCTGCCCTTGATAAATCAGGAAGGTAAGCTGTCAGAAAGGGTAGAATTCAGCTAGCTAGGTGGCTGTTTTTCTTTCTTTCTTTTTTTTCAAAATTAAGGGCCTTTGCAGACTCCGACCCGGCTTCGTCTCTGCAAATTATTCCGCCGGGTCAAAACCCGTGTGCACCGCTGAACTTATCTTTGGGGGGGGGGGTTTGCTGCTGATCCGAAAGAGACGGCACTTAGGTTGCATTTGCTGTTTTATTCCCATTGTAAACTGCCCGGAGTTCCCCTGGAAGACGGGTGGTATAAAAATAAAATAAAATAAAATAAAATAAAATAAAATAAATAAATATCCATGTAGCACCCCGCCACCCCTTCGAAATGGGGCACGGGCTCCGGCCGGCAACAGCTACGCCGGCCTTTTTTGAAAGGCGCGTCTTTCGTCCCGCACGGATTTTTTTTCCTATTTTTTTTTAAAAAATCGTGCCAAAGTTTCCAGGAGGGAAGTGGGTTTCATCAGAAAGGAAGCACCCACCCCCGCCCGCGCCCACCGAGGAGATGACGAAAGACATCCATCGCAAAGGAAACACAAGGATAATTAAACCAAGGAAAGAACGGTCAGATGGGCAGTAAAATAAATAAATAAATAAATAAATAAATAAATAAATAAACAAACAAACAATAAACAACACTTTTGATACAAGCTAAAACCAGGTTATACCTGGAGGGCCAGGTGTGTGTGTGTGTGTGGGGGGGGAAATATTATCGCTCCTTTTTCATCCACCTAACCGGCCCTCCCAGAAAAGCCGGTCGGTGGAAGGAGACTCACTTCTCATTCCAAAGTACTTCTAATTTATTTCATTTAAAAAAAATAGACACACCTTGCCTCGTCTGCTTTTTGGAGGCTAAAGGCGGTTTACAACCCCCCCCCCCCCCCCCGGCTAGCACCTGGATGGAGAAAAAGGCCCGAGATACCCAGAGAAGCCTAGGGCAGCGATGGCGAACATTTTAGACCGAGTGTCCCAAACCGAAATTCAAAACCCACTGATTCGGCCCCCCCCCCCCGGCAAAGTGCCGATACAGCCATTTAACCTGAATCCGGGTGGCTGTGAAGGGGTGATGTCGGGTGCCCCACAGAAAGGGCTCCGAGGGCCACCCTTTGGCACCCGTGCCCATAGGTGCGCCAACACCAGTCTAGGGGAAAGACTCCAAGGCACCCCAAAAGGCCAGGGAGTTGACAAGGCCCAGCCCAGACGGACCCCAAGATCCGAGCTGGGAGAAGGCAGAGGTTTAAGGCTTGGAAGTGGAGGGAGGCTGGGATAGAAACAGAACAATATTATAACCGACTCTTCTTCGGGTGTCTACCGACAGGTGGGCCAGGTGCTAACATTTTGGTCTTATAATATATACTTGCAGGATGGGCATAGCACACTTTCTCGTCAGGAGAGGTATCCTGATTCTGAGGGTTAGAATCAGAGTTGGAAGAGACCTCCAAGGGCCATCCAGTCCAACCCCCTGCCATGCAGGAACCCCCACCACAATATTTCCGACAGATGGCCATCCAGCCTCTGCTTAAAAACCTCCTCCAAGGAAGGAGACTCCTCTACCCTCCATGGCAACGTATCCCACTGCCGAACAGCTCTAACGATCAGGAAGTTCTTCCTAATGTTCAAATGGAATCTCTTTTCCTGTCGTTTGAAACCATTGCCCCGAGTCCTAGTCTCTGAAGCCATGGAAAACAAACCTGTTCCCTCTTCAATAGGACATCCTTTCAAATATTTAAACATAGCTATCATATCCCCCCTCAGCCTTCTTTTAGAGAGGCTAAACATTCCCAGCTCCCTAAGCCGTTCCTCATAAGACATTTCCTCCAGACCCTCAACTATCCTGGTAGCCCTCCTCTGCACCTGCTCGAGGTGGTCAACATCCTTTTAAAATTGAGGCGCACAGAACTGGACACAGGACTCCAGGTGAGGGGGTCTGACCAGAGCAGAATAGAGTGGGACTATCCCTTCCCTTGATCTAGACATGATGCTTCTGTTGATGCAACCAAGAATCGCTTTGGCTTTCCTGGCCGCCGCGTCACACTGCTGACTCATGTTCACTTTGTGGTCCACCAAGACTCCCAGATCCCTTTCACAGGTACTATCCTCCAGCCAGGTATCCCCCATCCTATATCTGTGCAATTCATTATTATTTTTTACCTAGATGTAGCACCCTACATTTCCCTCTGTTGAAATCCATTCCGTTAGCTTTGGCCCTCCTCTAGACCCGTTCAAGATTCAACATCCTTTTTAAATCGAGGAGCGCAGAACTGGACACAGGACTCCAGGTGGGGTCTGACCAGAGCAGAAGAGAGTGGTACTGTCAGCTCCCTCGATTTAAGATGCTAGGCTACACTCTCAAAGCAGACCTGAACGAGGGCAGCCCAATTACGACAAGCAATACACTAACTCCTTGGTCTGAGTTAGGAGGGCTGTTCCTACACAGGGCGGGCATCCCCGTGCCTTTCTCACCCCGTCCTTGGAAGTCGGCTAGCGGGTTTGTCCGCCTCATGAAACAAGGAGTTCCACCGGCACCTCCCCACCAAGACCTGCGTCCCGTTGCTTCCGAAACCAGCACCGCGGCAGCATCTTGAGAGATTACGGTGTCAAGCCGGGCCCGAAGATGCGTCAAACCCCACCTTGCGCGACACACACACAAACACAGACACACACCCTCGACTCGGGAGTGTAGAGCTCCGAATCTTCTGGCGGCTGAGACCAGCGAGTTACCAGCCAGTTAAATATCCTGGGGAGGCGACGTACCTTTTCGAGGTGCTCATGTCGACCGGTTCGTCTCCTGTCGGCACTTCGACTTTGATCGTGGCTTTCATCTCCCCGTCGGTCAATAATCCGGGGACTCTGGCCGGTCCTGTGTCCGCCTTGATCTTCAGATCCCCCCGGTCGGCGTTCACCTCGGTGGCCCCAAGCAGGCCTTTGTCTATTTTCATTTTTTTACAGTCTATGTCGTTCTGGATCACCTCCCGCTCAAGCGCCCGCTTCTGGCTCCGGGTCCTGCACGCTTCCTCCGTCATTATGGTCTGCTGAGAAAGCCAACACGAGAGGAGGGGGGGGAGAACGTTACCCTGGCGCACCGCAAAATGACAATAACTATTTAAAAGCCCGCACCTAATAAAAGCTGCCTAGATGCCCTAAGGCACATCCGATCTCGCTTGATTTCGGAAGCTAAGCAGGGTCGGCCCTGGTTAGTCCTTGGATGGGCGACCACCAGGGAATACCAGGTGCTGATGGCACCTGGATTGTAGGAACTGGCAAGCCACTCCAGTATTCCTTGCCAAGAAAACTCCATGGACATGGAGTCACAAAGACACAAGTGTAACGACAGAACACACACACACACCTAATAAAAGATGGGTGTCCAGGACCGGGCCGGCCAGAAAACCTACATGCATCCAGGCCTTAAAAGCTGAAAGCAACCGGGAAATTCAAGACAACCTGCGTTAACCGACTCCCCTGATGGGATTTTGGAGGCCTCCCTAAAACTCCTCTACACAGCTGGCTGTCCCCTTACAAGCACCCCGGAAAAAACCTCGATGGCGAGTTTTAAAAAAAGTTCCTTTTGAAATACCGTATCCCTCAAACGTAGGGTCAGACCTGTGGCTGGGGGGTTGTGAGAAAGGCTGAGCGAGTGCCCCCCCCGGACATACTTTTTAACCTTTTGCACAGAGGAAAAGGCACCCAGATTGATGGCTGGGAAGTATTCCAGACAAGGACCCGCCATCTAAATGAATGAAGGGACACCGTTGTGGGGGGAGTGTGTGTGTGTGTGTGTGTGTGTGTGTGTCAGAGAGCAAGAGAGAGAGAGAGAGAGAGAGAGAGAGATGACAGACCCAGCGCTCAACCCCTCTCACTCAATTTTATTTAAAATGCACAGGTAGTAATGGACGTTTGATTCTTTTTTCTGAATTGCTCGCATTCTCTTTTCGCTTTCATGTTGCCTCTAATGACTCTGTAAGATAACCCTTATTTCCCTGTTCTCCACACCTGAACATGTCTTAATTGTACTGGACGATCTATGGTTCCCACATTAGTGTAAGCCGCCTGGGGTCTTTTTCCCAGGAGAAAGGCGGGGTAAAAATAATCTGAACGAATGAACGAATGAAGTAACTAACAAACAAACCAATTAAGTGTCTTCAGAGCTCCTGGAAGTCACACGGAAGTCAGTGAGACGAACAAACGAATGAACAAACGAACGAACAAACTAAGTGTCTTCAGAGCTCCTGGAAGTCACATGGAAGTCAGTGAGATGAACGAACGAACGAACGAATGAACGAACTAACTAACTAACTAAGTGTCTTCAGAGCTCCTGGAAGTCACATGGAAGTCAGTGAGATGAACGAACGAACTAACTAACTAACTAACTAACTAAGTGTCTTCAGAGCTCCTGGAAGTCACATGGAAGTCAGTGAGACGAACGAACGAACGAACGAACTAAGTGTCTTCAGAGATCCTGGAAGTCACATGGAAGTCAGCGAGACAAACTAACGAACGAACGAACGAACTAAGTGTCGTCAGAGCTCCTGGAAGTCACATGGAAGTCAGCGAGACTAGGTTTCTTTGTTTGTTTGTAGGAAAAGTTTGGTTTTCTGGGGTGGGAGAGGAAGGGTCCTGACGGCTTCCTCCAAGGGTACCTGCAAAGGGGACACACACACACACACACACACACACACACACACACACACACACACACACACACACACACACACACACACACACACACAAAAACAAACAAACTCAGGAGATCTGACCCTGTTTGTGCATGTGTGTGCGCGTGCGTGCGTGCGTGCGTGTGTGTGTGTGCGCGCGCGTGTGTGTGTCTGAAGATGCTGAGTCAGTGTGTGATCCCATGACATCAGTGGATCTACACATGACCCCTTCCCAGGATTCAGCGGGAGAGACAAAGAAAGCCCTTTCCAGAAAACCGGTCTGAACTGGTTCCAGACAACAAGCTTAAGCGTTGTTAACCCTCGCGGGGACACACGCGCACGCACACGCACATGCACGCACACAGAGAGAGTGCCGCGGAGCACCCCCGTACCACCGCTGTCGTCGGCCGCATCTGTATGTCGGTGGAAACGCTCCAGATGGCATTCCAACACAGAGAGGGTTCCTAAGCCACCTGGGCCAGCAGGGAAATATAAAATAAAACATAACCCCCCACACACACACCACCACCAGCGGGTGGGAGAACTGGCCAGAAGCGGGGCTCAAGTTGGTCTCCTTCGGGGGAGCTGGGATGACTTAAATCCTTGAACCTGAGAGAGAGGAAAAGAGGCCAAACAGGATCAGCTCGGAGGAAAAATAGGTCACAGGAAGGGAGGGGAAGGAAGGAAGGGAGGGAGGGAGGGAGAAGTTTTGAAAAAAGAAAGATGTAACTTTCTTTGCCAACGATCAGTTTAGGGGTGGAAGGACAGGGAGGCGTCCTCAGTTAGGAGACACCTTCTCCCACCATCACCACCACAATAAAATAAAATAAAAATGAATGGACTGCCAACGGTCCTTTTTGGAGCTTGCGTCGGAGAAAATGGGGTGTCAGTTCTTAACGGGGAGCTGTGGGGGGGGGACTCGCACCCATCTCTAGGGTGTCAGATGCAAGAGACCGAACGGGGTCGAAACAAAAAAAAAAAACTGTTCCTTCATCTTCTGCAAAAACTCCTTTGGCTAGTCCCCTGGGAGCTCTTATCAACTCACCATAGGTGACCGGCCTCTATTTATTATTATTATTATTATTATTATTATTATTATTATTATTATTATTATTATTATTATTATTATTATTATTATTATTATTATTATTATTATCCATCTCCTCCTCCTCCTCCTCCTCCTCATCATCATCATCACCACCACCATCATGGCTTTTCATAGATTTCTTTTTTGTGACAGTCCAGATGATGTCACAACAACATCCAAACAGCACAACTCCCCCATTCCTCCCCCCATAAAAATACGTTCCTCTTTCAAAGCAAAGGGAATCTTCCCTCCATCCAACCTGCCCCCCCAACCTCTAAAAGGAAAGACAACAAAACTTGCCACAATTCAGAACCTATTCTTCCCCCCCCCCCACCGCTCCCAGCTTGGGAGTACAGGTGGACCCTTGTATAACAAACAGTTTGTATAACATAAAATCTGTACGACATAAAAAAAAAATTCCGGAGAAAGGGGGAAATTTGCTCAACAGAATCGCCTATGGGGCGGATCCGTACAACATAAAAAAAATGTGTTCAATGCCTTCCTATGGGAAATTTGTCTAAAGGAAAATTTGCTTTACATAATTTCATTGGGAACGAATTAATTCCTTTATACAAGGTGCCGCTGTAAAAGGCTACTGCGGTACTCCTTTTCGCCTCAACCACTTCCTGCTTGAAAAAAGGGAACGTGTAGTTGTGTGTGTGTGTGCGCGCGCACGCGTGAGAGTGAGAGAGAGAGAGAGAGAGAGAGAGAGAGAGAGAGAGAGATGGGGCAGGTGGATTCCCTCTTTTCAAACAGGAAGCAGTGAAGGTACAAACAGAATGTTTGCAGAGGAATTTGCTACCGGGTAAAACTTCCTTTCATTGAAGGGCCCCGCTGGATATCCCAAGATGGCACACCTCCCCATCATCCCCTCTGGCCAACTCTGCCTGAGGAGGATGGGAGAGGCAGTAGGGCAAACACCCCACTCCCAAGTGGCTGCCTCCCATCCCTGCATGGAGAGCTCAGGGGTTGGGAGTTCGAATCCCCATCCCACCACCCACCACGGGGGAAGGGGGGGCTACTTCACAGGGGCTGGGCTGGATGACCTCTAGAGGGTCCCCTTTCCAGTTCTGATGCCCTAAGACGATTATCAGAACTGCTGGGGAGCTGAGGAGTTTCCGCTGAGTTTGAGAGTTCAATCCCCCCCCCCCAGTCTTCTTTGACAAGGGCTGGCTGGACTAGATGATTTCAGGGGGTCCCTCTTCTTTTTTCTGGTGGCAAGATACAAAAAAAATAGGAGCTGTTTTTTGGATTTATAAACCTAACGGGGAGTCCTTCATTTAAAAACGACAAATGGCAGGCGGGCGGGTAGGTGGGCGAGTTAATGGGTGTACAGGTTGTCAAAGGCATTAAGGTTTTGTTTCTATAGATGCGTGTCTAAGAAGGTTTTTTATCAAATGGAGCAATAATAATAGTAGTAATAATAATAGTAATGGTAATTACTACTAGTAGTAGTAGTAATAATAATAATAATAATAATAATAATAATAATAATAATAATAATAATAATAATAATAATAATAATAATAATATAGGTGATTAGTGTCGTTTTGTCTTTGCATTGATTTGCCAGGCGCCTATATCTTTAACGTATTTTTATTGGTTATTGGTTATGTATTTCATTCCTTGTTGTTTCTGTGTTTTTTGATGATAGCTTGTGTTTCACCGCCTTGAGTTGCCTTCTGCAAGCAGGCGGTATATAAATCCAAAATAAACGAAAACAGAACAAAACTAAACTAGTAATAGTAGTAGCGACGGCAGCTGCTGCAATATAATAATAATAATAATAATAATAATAATAATAATAATAATAATAATAATAATAATTATTATTATTATTATTATTATTATTATTATTATTATTATTATTATTATTATTATTGCTTGGGGAGCATTCGACTAGTGATTTGTAATACAAATCCCAGCGTAGTTATTTTCTGCAGTGTATAATAATAATAATAATAATAATAATAATAATAATAATAATAATACAGCGGTACCTTGTATAAAGAAATTAATTCGTTCCAAATGAAAGTATGTTAAGCAAATTTTCCTTTATACAAATTCCCATAGGAATGCATTGAAAACAGAGTGATCCCATTTTTATGTTGTACGGATTCTCCCCATAGGCGATTATGTGAAGCAAATTTCCCCCTCTCTCCGCAATTTTTTATATTGTACAGATTTTATGTTATGCCAGCTGTTTGTTATACAAGGGTCCACTGTAATAATAAATACAAAATGATGGTGATAACAATGAGGATGATGAAGAAGAAAGTAGGATGGAGATTAGAATGGGTGGGTTTTTTTAAAAAAAACAACAACTCTGCAGCCCCCCCCCCCAGCCGGCCCCAAAAGTAGAAATGCAAAGATATAAAAGAAGAAGAAAGGATGGGGAGGACAGGGGGGGAACCACCACCACCCCCAGCTTGTTGAGCCTGGCTTCGAGGCCCTCCTGGGCTGCAGCTCACGAAGGGTTAAACCCTGCCATCTTCACCGCATTCCCCGATATGTCCATTAAGGGTGTTACATAACAAAATGGCAGCCCTTAACCCTTTGCCTGCCGCACGGCCCCCTCGCTGTCAGTCACAGCTGTACCGGTTGGCAAAAGGGGGGGGGAGAAGTGGGACGGGGGGAAGCAAAATATATCAACTTTACTGGACTTTCCTGCCCTCCTCCTTTATTATGATGATTATTATTATTATTGCAATGTTTCCAGTATGTGCATTTGTATGGCAAGAAAACAAATTTAGGAGAAAACTCGTTCCCTGGTTGGCACTTGCACCCACCCACCCCCCACACAAAAAGGTGGTGGTGGTGATGATGATGATGATGGAGAGGAAGCATCGAGAGGATGCATTTTGAAACTTCTTAACGAATGCCAACCAAAGAAATTAGGCGGTGGGCTTTGGTCGTGTGTTTTCCCGCTGAGCCAGGAGTGTTTTATTTAAAAGTGGGATACTAGACCGGTAAATAATTCAAATTTCCAGAGTATTTTAACTCCCAAAGTATTTAGAGGCTACAAAAATCAGCCTTTTCTAGGGGCAAAGCTGGCACAAGCTTCAAAAAGCATTGCGAAGGCACCGTGAGGGACGGACGCCCACCTCCTAAATCTTTTTTGGGGGGCTGGGGGGTTGGGGGGGAAGAGAATAAATCTTGTGATATCCCAAAAACGGGTAAAAGATGGAGACCAGCTGGCTGCAAAAGGCTTCTCTAGCACGCCAGGTCCTAAGAGGAAGGGGTGCGTGTCCGGGGAATACGCCTTAAAGGAGGCATGCCCACATGGGGTGGACAGAAATTCAACAGGTGCAGCCGGGACCTGTCTCTGCTGCATCTCTGTGCACCGGAAACAAACAAACAAAAAGGCTTCCCTGTAGAATTATGTGCATGCATTAGTGGAAGCCCCCTGGTTGCACTCCTCCAAGGGTGGCCGAAGGGAGAGCCTTCGGAGCATGTACAGAGTCCTCTTCCCCGTTCTTCGCCTCCTTTCGCTCACCGGCCTCGGATTCGGCCACAGATCCTCATCGTAAAACCACACATCATAAAACCGCACACCGCGGTCTCAAAGAGGGCCTGCGTGACCACGGCTCCCGCCGTGGAGGGCATGTGGTGGCCGATGGGTTCTGTAGTCCCAAGA